>JAABKJ010075445.1:103462734-103538146 GCA_011634705.1 Andricus grossulariae | reverse complement strand
AAAACGATGCAACTAGTTTCTGTAGAAAAAGTGTAGCCCAAGACAGTACGTTTCCAGTGGAATATAGCTTTTCTGTGATATTTTTTAGTAGAAGAATTTGGCCAAAAAATCAAAACATGTCTCAATCTGCATGTCTTTCTTCTATTATCTTTTTTGTTCAAAATTCATTTCAACTCAATTCATTATTTTTGTGTGGTTAAAACCAGAAACATTGTTCAAAAAAATTAAATTTTCAATTTTTCAAGAAAAGGCAGAAAGTTGTTATGATAATCTTGTAAGACTCACAAAAAGGAACTTTTTTATTCATTTTTTTTTCCACTTTTTTTATACCGTGCGCTTTTTGGTTTAAAAGTTGCATTTTCGTTAATTTTTTTTTCTTCAATTTTGAAAATGCTTCATCTCTGATGATTTTCTTTTTATCGAAAAAAGCTAAGGGGATAAATTTTTCGACTTTTCCGGTACTTCAAACAGCCGTACATCGAAGTTTTAAATCTTGAACAAAAATGTCTCAAAAATTTTGAAAATGCTCTGTTCGAGTTTTTATCCATAATAGCTATCTAACGAACTTGAACTTCAGTTCTCCACACTAAAAGAGTGTACTAATGGCGAATCTAATAGATTAATTTTTTTTAAAAGCTATCGTGCTCAAAAACATACATACATACATACATACATACATACATACATACAGGTAGACAGACTATTTCCATGTCATTGAAACATAAGGATTCTTTCATGTCAAGGCTGGAGGGCCCCCCACCTCTACCGGGATTCATCAGTTCATTTTTGTCAGGCGACGTTTATTGGCTGTCCTGGCTTCGTTTCGATGCGCCCCCTTTATCAGCAACTGTTTCGACTCTCACCTCGAAAGGTCAACAGTGCGCGAAGATTCAGTCAAGTATATTGCGCAATATTATGCATTCCAATTGGAAAATGTCCCCGATTTGCGCAGTTGAAAAAGTCGCGGTCCATTAGTATCACCGTTGCGCATTGGCGCGTCGTGCATGATGTCAGTGTTTTCAAAGTGTTTTTGTTGACGTACAACAATTTGCATATAGATCTTGACATAGATGTGCCCGGAAAGATTCAACAATGACGTCTCTGTATTGAGACATCCAATGTCGTTTTTATCTTTTGGCGATGGTCTAAGGAATTGCATTGGTAGGATTTTTTATTCATTAATAAAAAAAAACCTTATGCAGTAAAAACAAAAGCAATAGTATATTATGCCTCGCCCCCTTGGCGCATACGACATTGTTTATAACAAATGGATGATTTTAGATATTTTTCGAAATACAGTCATCATTTTAGTCCATATTAGATTTTGAATTAAGAAGTATGAAATTTATGTTGACTTATTGCAAATTATGAAAAATTCAATGAAAAAATTGCCGTCAATTTTTGGTAAATATCTTTTCCCTGCGAGGTGGTTTATTATAATTAATTTAACCTGTTGTTTGTAGGTGCTCGCTATGCATATTATCATATGAGAATTTGTATCATCAACATTATCCAGAAATTCAGACTGCAATTTAGCGAGAAAACTTTCACTAAATATGAACACGCACCTGCTTTTTTCTTTCTTGTGCCAAAGGGAAATATCTATTTAGAATTTGAGAAGCTGAATCCATAATTCGTTTTCTCAATAATGAAAATTACACATATAGTTTGACGCTGATGATGGATGAGGACAATCGATTAAATCAAATTTTGTATATATTCAAACGTGAAATAGTGAATCAGTGATATGTCATTGATGAGAAAATTCGAAGATGTATACACTGAAAATAATGAAAAATTTCTGCTAATTCCATATTGTACGTATAGTTCTTTCTGTCCGTAATGAATTTTAATTATAGGGAAATATTAGGTAGTTCAAATTTAAAATAAAGTTGGAAATGTTCAACTCGATGTTCAGGACAAAACTTTCAAAATTTTATGCATATTCCAATGTGTTCGTGATTTCGTTTTTTTTTGTTCAGGTCCGCCATATAAACCTTAAATGTTACGGGTCATAATATTGTTCCTTGTGGAACTGCAAACGGACTGTATTTGGTGTCCGTTAACATTGAGTTTGATTTCCCTCTGATGTATCTGTTTTCTAAATAATATTGTATAATCTTGATTATCCTCATATCTAGTCCGAGGGAGTCCATTTTGTATAGTAAGGCTCCGTCATGAACTGAATTATTTGCTTTCAAGAGATATGTGACAGTTTGGCTAATTTTGTGCCATTCCCACTGTTCTTGGTGAATCCATGCTTAAATGACGGTATAATGACGTTAATATCGTGTGACATGCTATTAAAGATTATTTTTCTGCTCTTACCCATAATGTCTAAAATCGTAATTACTCGGGAGGATGAGGATTTTGTTGGATCTTTCCCTGACTTATGTAGAAAGATGCAGTATCCAGTTTTCCAAGTTGCCGGAAACTAATCTGTTTTCAGAACACAATTGATGATACGAATTGGTTGCACTTTGACCTTATGCCCTGCGTGTTTTATCTGATTTATTTGTATACCGTCTGGCTCTGATGCTTTATTTGCCTTAAATGTTTTAATAATTTTATTCGATTCTGTAAAATTTGTTGGATTGAATTCATGGAATCGGACATTTTTTGCGTCAAATGGATATTAAGTACTTCTTTGGATCCTCCACTAATTCTTCCTATGTTCATTTTTTTTGTCTGAACATTTTATCCGTTTTTCTTCTGTCCTTACTTTTTTTCATCTTCGGCTCTCTCTTTGAGTTTTTCATACTTGGTGGCTAGCCCTGGAATTTTGTATATTTTCATTTCACTTCTTGCATTATTCCTTCTTTCGAGGGACTCTTATGTATAATTTGGGAATTCCATGTTATTCTGTGAACGTTCCTTTCATGGTGCTAGTTGATTTAAGCTTTTGATAACAGCTCTCGCTATTATAGCAATGTTTTCTTCACAATGCTCATTATTCACGATGAATTGTGAATCTGGAATTTCATTGTTTGTTAATTATTGATACATTTCTGGTTTATATTTAGAAAAATCTCCTACCATGTCAAAAAGTGTCTGTTTGTTTACATTACTGATTTGTAGAATCCATGGTCTATGGTCTGAACAAAATTCAATCGGTATAAGCACTCTAACTAATAGAATGAAATCATTAATAAAGGTCAATTTATTTGAAATTGGCACATTGTAACGCTGAATGATTATCATACATGAAAATGAATGGATGGCCACTCTGGACACATCTAAAGGAAAAGTTTTCGATATTTTAAGACTTTGAGAGCACTAGTTACAATTGTTATGCATCGTTATAAAACAATTTGAATACACCTCACGGACGCTTATTTTAATTTCGTTCATTTTAATATATCTAAGTTGAAAAATGTTTCGATTTGTATGAATCTTACAATTTTTTAATTCCAACTTTAACTTACTTTAACGTCTTATTCTGAGAACACACTGAATTCCAAGGATTTAAGAGGAATTCTGAATATTTAAGGTATTCCAGAAAGTCATGGAATTCAGGGAATTTCAGAGATTCCAGAGCGCTAAAGGAATTCAAGGAATTTCGTGAATTCAGAATATTCCAAGAATTTAGGGTATTCAGTGAATTTATGAACTCAGATTATTCAAGGAATTCAGATATTTTCGGGAATTCACTACATTCTGAATATTAAACGATTTCGAGGAATTTAAAAAAATTAAAAATTTCAGAAAATTTAGGAATTCAGAGAATGCAAGGAATTCAGAATATTTAAGGAATTCAGGGAACTTCGAATAGTCAAGGAATTTAGGATATTTAGGGATTTCAGGAAATGTAGAGAATTTCAGGAATTTCAGAGCGTTTAGGGAATTTAGAGGGAATTTAGAAAAAATCGAAGATTTAAAAATAATTAGGAATGCAGAGAATGTAAGGAATTCATATATTTTCAGAAATTCCAAGAGTGCAAGGAATTTAGAATATTCAAGGAATTCAGAGAATTCCGAATATTCATGGAATGCAAAATTTTCAAAGATTTCAGGGAATTTAAAACCTTTAAGGAAATCTGTATATTTGGGGGATTCAGTAAATTCCGAGAAACCAAGAACTTTAGGGAATTTAGAAAATTTCAGGGATTTCAGAGCGCTCTGGGAATTCAAGGAATTTCACCGATTTCAGAGCGGTCAGAAAATTCAGAATATTCTAAGAATTTGGGGTATTCAGAGAATGTATGAATTCAGAGATTTTCAGGAATTCACGAAATTCAGAATGTTCAAGAATTTCAGGGAATTTAGAAAAAATCGAAGATTTAAAAAAAATTAGGAATTCAGAGAATGTAAGGAATTTATATATTTTCAGAGATTCCGAGAGTGTAAGGAATTCAGAATATTGAAGGAATTCAGAGAATCCCTAATATTCATGGAATGCAAGATTTTCTAAGATTTCAGGGAATTTAAAACGTTTAGGGAATTCTGTATATTTGGGGGATTCAGGGAACTCCGAGAAACCAAGAACTTCAGGGAATTTAGAAAATTTCAGGGATTTCAGAACGCTCTGGGATTTCAAGGAATTTCACCGATTTCAGAGCGCTCAGGAAATTCAGAATATTCTAAGAATTTAGTGTATTCAGGGAATGTATGAATTCAGAGATTTTCAGGAATTCACGAAATTCGGAATGTTCAAGAATTTCAGGGAATTTAGAAAAAATCGAAGATTTAAAAAAATTTAGGAATTCAGAGAATGTAAGAAATTCATATATTTTCAGAAATTCCGAGAGCGTCAGGAATTTAGAATATTCAAGGAAATCAGAGAATTCCGAATATTCATGGAATCCAAGATTTTCAAAGATTTCAGGGAATTTAAAGCGTTTAGGGAAATCTGTATATTTGGGGGATTCAGGAAATTCCGAGAAACCAAGAACTTTAGGGAATTTATAAAATTTCAGTGATTTCAGAGCGCTCTGTGAATTCAAGGAATTTCACCGATTTCAGAGCGCTCAGAAAATTCAGAATATTCTAAGAATTTGGGGTATTCAGAGAATGTATGAATTCAGAGACTTTCAGGAATTCACAAAATTTAGAATGTTCAATAATTTCAGGGAATTTAGAAAAAATCGAAGATTTCAAAAAATTAGGAATTCAGAGAATGCAAGGAATTCATATATTTTCAGAAATTCCGAGGGTGCAAGGAATTTAGAATATTCAAGGAATTCAGAGAATTCCGAATATTCATGGAATGCAAGATTTTCAAAGATTTCAGGGAATTCAAAAAGTTTAGGAAAATCTGAATATTTTGGGGATTCAGGAAATTCCGAGAAACCAAGAACTTTAAGGAATTTATAAAATTTCAGTGATTTCAGAGCGCTCTGGGAATTAAAAGAATTTCACCGATTTCAGAGCGCTCAGAAAATTCAGAATATTCGAAGAATTTGGGGTATTCAGAGAATGTATGAGTTCAGAGATTTTCAGAAATTCACGAAATTCAGAATGTTCCAGAATTTGAAGGAATTTAGAAAGAATCGAAGATTTTCAAAAAATTAGGAATTCAGAGAATGTAAGGAATTCATATATTTTCAGAAATTGCGAGAGTGCAAGGAATTTAGAATATTCAAGGAATTCAGAGAATTCCGAATATTCAAGGAATGCAGGGGTTTCAAGGATTTCAGGGAATTTAAAACCTTTAGGGAAATCTGAATATTTGAGGGCTTCAGGGAATTCCGAGAAACCAAGAACTTCAGGGAATTTAGAAAATTTCAGGGATTTCAGAGCGCTCTGGGAATTCAAGGAATTTCACCGATTTCAGAGCGCTCAGAAAATTCAGAATATCGACATTTGATTGAATCCGCGACAGTCATTTTTCACATAAAACCAATACCTTCTCATTGAGATGAGAATGTAAAAATATACAAAAAGGAAATGAAAGGAGAGGAAGGGGATTCTTAACAAAAGACTTGAATTAAGGCACTGAAATTATGAATTTTCTTTCATATGGTTGATTTTCAGTCAAACTGTTGAATTTTCTACCAAGAAGATTAATTTTGTATACAAATAACAACAGCTTTTTAATTGAATATATGTATTTGCAACTAAAAAAGAATAAATTTTAACCAAACATAGAATAGTTACATTTACGGTCACATGAATTAGTTAATAACTGAAATAACGTATCATCAGCAAAAATTAAAGTTTTAACATAGTTCTTGAACATTGAAAAAAATTAATGAATTTTCAAACAAAAAGACGAATTTTTGAGAAAAAATAGTTGAATGCTCAACCAAAACCGAATAATTTTAATTGCATTCTTTAATGTTCCC
Source organism: Andricus grossulariae (assembly GCA_011634705.1). Classification (NCBI taxonomy): domain Eukaryota; kingdom Metazoa; phylum Arthropoda; class Insecta; order Hymenoptera; family Cynipidae; genus Andricus; species Andricus grossulariae. The sequence goes on along the minus strand of JAABKJ010075445.1, from coordinate 103,531,862 downwards.
TTGAATTTTCAACTAGAATATATGAAATTACTACCTAAAAATTTATTTTTTAGACAAATAGGCAAATTATAACAGAAGAGTTAATTGTCAATCAACAATGATTTCTCCGGCATGAAAGAAAAAAAATTTCAATTACATTGTTGAATTTTCAGCAAAAAAACTGAAAGTAGACTTTTCAAACAAAGAGAATCAACTTTCGACTAAAAACAGTAAGATATTCATATTTAATTCTATAAATTCAGTTTGCATTATGGTGGTTGAAAAAGACAAGAGGGAAAAGAAAGCAATCAGAAAAGGGCTTGGAAATCTGCTATAACTAATAGGAATTTTGATTATTCATAGACTTAATAATGATAGTTTAGAAAAACTTTAAGGTTTATCCTTAATAATTTTGAAATCTTAGGTTCGCAGACGTACGAGAATGTGTAGAGAATAAAACACGGAAAGAGCGACGAGCGTGATCGAACTTGCCCTCGAATTCTTTAGAATTCCGAAGAATTTAAGGTTAGCTCGAACAAATTTAGAAATTCATTTTCAGCACAATATGCCGTAAAAGAAATTTAAAGAACTCCCCCATTGAGTACCTGAACGTATCTAGTTCATCGATTTTTACAGACCCTCGGTACTTTTCTTCCTAAAAGAGAGTTTGAGATTTGATCTGCCAAGGAATGTGAAAATTCCTTTTTGCCCTTCTATGAATAATCCTGCGATTCCCTTTGACAAAATGAGTTTGGGTACTTCTTGCTCTGGCAGAATAAAATATACCAGAAGAGAACATTGAAATCCGACAAAATATGCGAGAAGTGTAAACACGAAAATAATTTATTCGTTGCGATAGTGCAAAGCAATACAATTTTTCGTGGAATATATGATGACAATGGAAAACGGGTGGGCATAAACATAAGAAGTGGCGAAATATTCGAATTACCCACAGACTTAGTAAATGAAACTCCATTAGGTTCCAGTTTCGTAATCTCAAGGAATTTTAGAGTAGCAAATGTAAACTCCATTCCCCCACATCAGTAGTTTATTTGATAGTATTTCTAATCCGAATTCAGACAAAAATAGTACAAGTTACTGTTAATTATAAATAAAGAGTCAGTGTATAATAGTTCTTAAGACATGAATCCTTTAAGAATTCCCCAGTCTCTGTTTTTCAGGAACGGATAAGAAAGTAGCGTTGTGTTCCCCTACAAAAATATTGTGAGGGAAAGATGATACAAGAGAGAATCTTTAGAGTGGGAAAAATATTTTGGACTAATTTCAAAATTGATTAATACTGTAACATTTGATGATCTCATTTATGTATGGGTATTTATGAAGTTGAAGGCAAACTTCAAGTCCCAGTAACATAACATAAAATAAGAAACTCTAACTGATATTCGCAAAATTACAATTTGTAATTCTGGAATTTTTTTATTGTCATGTCCAGTTGAATGAATTTTACGTACATCTTTCATATGACAAATACCAGAAAATTAGAAATCAATTCAGAAAATAGGTTACATTATCCATTGCAATCCTCTCCAGCACTTACTGCAGAATATTGTCCCAAACTAACCGTCTACCTGTACCATTTACCTGTACCATCTAACTGTACCATTTTTGGTTCCAAATTGATATTCTCAATTGAAAAATTGATCTTTCTTCGTAGCACATTATTCTCCGCAGCAGAAAATTTAACTGCGGTAAATTACACTGAATATCGAAAAACACCTTCTTTCGAAACTGATAACGGTTCGCGTGAAAAAAATGTTCCACTCCGTAATCTATCAACTGTGGCGAATCAGATTTCGATCGAATAATATCTTCAGCCCCCATAGCAGCCTCGAAAATGAAAAAAATCGATCAAAAACGCCTGATAGGCAGGCGTAAGATCTTTAAATCTCTTACCGTCATTTCTGGGTGATCTAAAATGTCATCGGATGTAACAATTTTAAAAGGTAACTTACGACGAAGCGAACCATTATCGTCTACCTTAGTCGCCAAAGTATTCTGGACCTCTTTTTGATTATGCATTTGTATAGCTTGTTGTCGATTTTAGGATCCAAAAGGTGATATTTTTGTTCAAGTAGACCGTGTACGGATTCAACTGCCCAGCGAACTTGAGTGACAAAGCAAGATTAATTTGATTCTTCCATGTGCAGAAGTTTCCTCTTGCCTTTTAGAGGAGGCATCAAGACTTTAAAATTCTCATTCTCTAATTTTTCTTCTACATCACGGAAACCACAATCAAGGACGAAAACATCACCTTCTTTTAGGATTTTGCGCAAAATATTTGGATCGTCAATGACACTTTCCAAAATTCCCGTTATTTTTTCGTCAATTTTACTTACACAGAAAAAACAGAAGTGAATTTTTGTTGCGTGTAGTTTTCAACTGGATAAAGTTGAATTTTTTCGAATCGAAATAAAAGAAGATACAATACATTTGCATGGTAGCCATACCAAATGCAGTGGGTAAATCTTACCACATGAAGGTAATTTTTGTTGCAGGCAAAAATCACTCTGCAATGTGGGTTAAGATTACGCTTCATTTTTTTTGTATTTTTATTCCAAATCTGCATAAAAAAGACAATTGATAAAGGATTTTAAAGTTTAATGGATGAATTTATTCGTTTCAGAGAGTAGTTTTATAAGGGAAATATTTACCATTCATACGAAAAGCGCCTTTTTTAGCCTTCTGAATATACTGGTAAAAGGAAAAGAAAGCCTTCACTAAAATTATTTCCATTAGAAAGGTAGGTAAATTCTGCCATCGTTATCATCTTGAAAAACTGTGAATATAATTATAATTTAATTAATTTTAATAGGCTCTTAAATTAGTTTAACAATGAACTTATTTGTATATTATATTACCGTGATAAATTTTATTATTTTATAAATTAAAATAAAGGTTTTTTTCTAAAATAAATTTTGAATTGTTCGTTATAACATATTTATGAATATAACACCATTATTTTGATGAATACTTGCATCTTCAAGGTGGTATAGTATAGTATAGTTTCATTGCCTGCGGCAGTAGGTTGCTGCAAGCGATGGTACAAAGACTAAAATTATTATTCAATGTACTTGAAAAGGTGAAAGATCTTTTATTAATTTTATTTGAAGATGCAGTTTGGAATGAACCAAAGGCCTTGTATTCGACAAGAGATCTTAAAGGGTTCCAAGATATTATCATAGAGATACATCTTTCAAATGACGACGAAGTGTTCGGGAAATTTTTCCGATCCAGTATTCAACAATTTGATTATGTGTTGTCAATAATTGAGGATGAAATAAAAAAAAGTCATGTAGAAATGTGACGCAGCTGATAAGCTTGGCTGACAAATTAAGAATAACGTTGAGGCAAGTATTATAGTAATTTAAGACAATGATGAAAATACATCTTTTTTATTTCAAAAGCTGAAAATTTCTAACAATAATTTTAGAATATATATTAAATCCTACTTACATATACTAAAAGCATAAAACTTAAAATTATTGAGAAATATTTCCCGCTAATATGCAAGCTCTTCTACATATACATCATCTTATGCGGCAGCAGTTTGATGCAAAAGAGTGAAAGGCTTATGGTGTCATCCTGAAAGACGCTCCTTGGGAAGGTGACGCTGTCAGTTGTCACACGATGTTTTCCAGAAGAGATTCTAGATCTGGTTTTCCACAAGGGCGTCATTCTCTCTATGCATCCTAATATATGTGGATCAAGCTTCAAGCTTTTCAACAGATAGATGATAAGTCTATCAGAGATTTAATCGGAAGCTTCCTGGGTATTAATCCAAGCCATCGACAGATTACGATCATAGAATGCAGCTTCTCTGCAGATACACTTGTCGATTAGTAGGTTCTCCCGTCAGCCTGATACACCTTTCTTGGAGTCACGTTGTTCGTCAATCTCTCTAAATACGGATCTTATATATAGCGTGTTTTAACTAGTTATTTGTCTCTAATTGCTTGAACTGGACAAGTCGTCTTTCTTCGGTAGGAGTACAGTGCATCTAAAAAAAAACCAGCCTTCGCGGAATGGGCGTCTCCGACTTTAATACTTATGAGGTGAATATCTGGGCTAGATGTTGGTTTAAAGAAGTAAACTTCTTTCAACAAAAGTTAGTAATCCAATTCAGTCATGTCTTTACCTCTTCAGCAGTGATTGGTGGACATTTCTCCTTCAATGTTATTAGGCTATTGCAATATGTGTCGAATCTTTTCACCTTTCTTCAAAAATTCTCGACAGCATACTTTAAACAAATCAAGTATGGATGTGATTTCATTTTTGTATTAACATGGACCTGTGGCCTCACAGCAGCAACGGTACCAAAGAACCTCCACGTTACAATCAAGATACGACACACTGGTAACCGTCTAATGTAAACTTTAAACAAATTAACCTTCAAGTATGGGAGTGATTTCATTTTTTCACTTACATGGACCTGTGGTCTCACAGACCAGCAACAGTACCAAAGAACCTCCATGTTACAATCCCCGGTGAAGATGAAAAATTATTGCTGGTCTTCTCAAATATGATTTATAAAATAATATATGCTGAAAGTATGGATGGGCTATTATCAAAAAAACAGAATCCATTTTTAAAAATCGATTCCTAGAAGTGACGATTCGATTTTTCCGATTAATCGATCTTAATTAATCGATTTCAAATCATCGATTCTTAAATAAAATTTTTTAAATATTACTTATTTTGAATTTCCTTGAAGTTTTCAACAATTTCTTATGTTCTCTTGAAATTTTTACAAATCCTTTGAAATATTTTTGGATTCCTCGGAAACCATTCAAAACCGGTAAAATAGCGTAAAATCCTTCGAAGCCCTTAAGAATAATTTGAAATTCTTCCAAAATCAATAATATCTCTTAAAATGCCTGGAAATCTCGTAAATTACGCTGAAATTTTTTGAAAGTTCGGGAAACCTTTTAAAATCCTTGGGAGTCTTTCGCAGTCTCTCAAAATCTTTTAAAATCTTTGTAAATTCTTTAAACCATTAAAATTATTCAAAATTTCGTAAAATTTCTTGAAATTTCAAAAAATCCTTTAAAAATCCTAAAAATCAGTTATGATTTCGTAAAATCTCTTGAAATTCCGTAAAATACTAGGCAATATTTCGAAATACCGGGAAATATTTCAGTCACTTGAAATTCTTCGAAATCCTTTGAAATTCCTTTAAAACCATTAAAATCCTTCAAAATTTCTTCAATTTCCTTGAAAATTCGAAAAATCTTTTAAAATCTCCGAAATTTGTATAAAATTTCGTAAATTTTTTTGAAATACTTAAGAATTATTTCTAATTATTCGGAATCTCTGAAAATCCATTTGTGAAATATTTGTAAATCTCACGAAATCCCTTAAAATCGAATTTTTTGAAATCCATTAAAATCTCGTGAAATAGGAATGCCTTGAAATAATATATATAAAATATAAAATAAATCATTTAAAATTTCTTAAAATTCCTTGCAATTTCGCAAAATCCTTGCAAAATTTGTAAACTACTTCAAAGTCTTTGAAAATCTTTCTTAAAAAATGTTAAAATTCTTCGAAATCTTTTGTAGTCAATTGAAATCTCAAAACATTTCTCGAAATCTCGAAAAACTTCCTTGAAATTTCAAAAAATCATTTAAAAATTTAAAAATCGCTAATAATTCTGTAAAATCTCTTAAAATCCCCTAAGATACTAGGCAATCTTTAGAAGTAACGCGAAATATTTGACAGCCTCTTAAAATTCTTCAAAATCTTTCGAAATTTTTTCGAATCCCTTGAAAACCTTCGAAATATTTTAAAATCTCTAAAAACTTCTTAACATTTAAAAAAATCTCTCAAATTTGCTCAAAATCTCGTAAAATCGTTTAAAATTTCTCAAAATTCTTAAAAACTTTTTGAAATACTTCAGAATCTTTGGAAATCTTTAAAAAAAAATTGAAATCCTTCAAGATCTTTGTAAATCTTCGGAAATGCTTTAAAATCCGTGAAAAATTCCTTAAAATTTTTAAAAATTATTACAAAGTTTCTAACATACATCAAAGTCTTTGGAAATCTTTTTCAAAAAATTGAAATCCTTCAAAATCTTTGGAAATATTTTAAAAACCATTAAAATCCTTGAAAATTTCTCAAAATTATTAAAAACTTTCTGAAATACTTCAAAATCTTTGGAAATCTTTTTAAAAGAATTGAAATCCTTCAAAATTTTTGGAAATCTTTGGAAATGCTTTAGAATCCTTGAAAAATTCTTTAAAATTTCTCAAAATTATTAAAAAGTTTCTGAAATACTTCAAAATCTTTGGAAATCTTTTTCAAAAAATTGAAAGCCTTCAAAATCTTTGGAAATGCTTTAAAATCCTTGAAAAATCCTTGAAAATTTCTCAAAAGTATTCAAAAATTTCTGAAATAGTTCAAAATCTTTGAATATCTTTTTCAAAAATCTTAAATCCTTCAAAATCTTTGGAAATGTTTTAAAAACCATTAAAATCCTTGAAAATTTCTCAAAATTATTAAAAATTTTCTGAAATATCTCAAAATCTTTGGAAATCTTTTTCAAAAAATTGAAAGCCTTCAAAATCTTTGGAAATGCTTTAAAATCCTTGAAAAAGGTTTGGAAGGTAGTAAATAGAGAGAGAAAAGGAAGTAAAAGAGTAAATGAGGACATAGAAATGGTAGAGTAGAAAACATATGTTATGGATTTGCTAGAAGGAATAGAGAGGAAAGTTGGTAAAGGAGGAAAATATGGTAGGAAGAGGATATACTATATTGAGTTGTGTGATCAAAAGATAGAGGAGTGAAATAAAAGGTTTGATGAAGATGCGGAGAAGGGTAGGACGGAAGAAGAGATTTGAAAGGTAGTAAATAGAGAAATGGAAGGGAAAGAGTTAAACTGGATATTGAGATAGTTGAATGGAAAACATATTTTATGGATTTGCTAGGAGGGCTAGAGAGGAAATTTGGGAAAGGAGGAAAATATGTTAGGAAAAGAGATGAGGAAGAAAACGTAGTATATTGAGTTGTGTGATCAAAAGAAAGAGGAGGAAACTAAAAGGTTTGAAGAAGAGGGTAAGAAGGCTAGGACGAGAGAAGACGTTTGGAAGGTAGTAAATAGAGGGAGAAAGGAAACAAAAAGAGTTAATTAGGATATTGAGATGGTAGGATGGAACAAATATTTTATAGATTTGCTAGGAGGGGTAGAGAGGAAAGTTGGGAATGGAGGAAAATAGGGTAGGAAAAGAGATGAGGAAGAGGACATAGTATATTCTGTTCTGTGATCAAAAGAAAGAGGAGGAAAATAAAAGGTTTGATGAAGAGAACGAGAAGAGTAGGACATTGAGATGGTAGGATGGTCAAAATACAGAAGCTTGGTGTTGCTCCGTATTTTGACATAACACGGAGCGACACCAAGCATCTGCTTTCAACATTATAGCCGCAAAATCACTAATCATACGGAAAAAATTGAGCAAATCTCCTTTTGTTTGTTTTTATTCAATTTTATACTTTTATTCATTGTAATAAAATACGTCAAAGTACGTATCAGATAAAAGTAAGCTACTTACTGTAAACATTTCCGGCTCATTAGAGACAAATAACAAAATGAGAAAAGAAGCGGAAAAGGAATTTTTATCCGTGTTATATATTTTTCTCTAATGAGCTAGAAATATAGATGGTTTGAAGCATTTTCTCTGATACGACCTTTCACGTATTTTATTACATAAGAAGCTTTTCAAACTAAACAAGAGATATTTTGAACCAAAAATGAAATAGTTGAAATTAAAAAAAAAATTACTTTCCTACAAAAAATGTAATAGTTGGTATTTTTACCCAAAAAAATGTTTGAAGATGTTTTCGAAATGTAGACTATTTGGTTGAAAATTCAAGAATTTGGATGAAAATTCTACCTTTGTGGTAAAATACTATTCTTGTTGGTGAAAAATTAATCTTTTTGTTAAAAATTTAACTATTTTGTTTAAAATTAATTTTTTATCGTTTAAAATTAATTTTTTTTACTGATAATATAACTATTTCATTTTTTGTTTAAAATTCGTCCTGTTTGGTGGAAAATTCATCTTTTGCGCCTAAATTTAAACTATTTCAATGAAAAAATTCAATCAAGTAGTTGAATTTTTAATGAAATATTCAAATTTTCAAGGCAAGAAGACGATTTTTTAAAAGATACCAAGTGGTTGTATTTACAACCAAGAGGTTGAATTTTCAAGAAAAAGGGTCAGGTTGTCGAATTTTGATTAAAAAACGATTAAACTTCAATCAAAGTCAGTTGCATTTTCAATCGAATAGTTGAATTTTCTAGCTGGAAAAAATATTTTGTTCAACCAATACTTTCGATCAAAATATTAAAGCATTTGAGAAAATAAATGAATTTTCCACAAAATAGTTTGATTTTTAGCTAAAGTGATGAATTTTTTAAAACCAAAAAATTAATTTGTAATAAAGAAGTTAAACTTTCTTACAAGTAGTTGAATTTTCGATCAAAAATGATTAAGTCTCAACAAAAACAAAGTTGATATTTCACACAAACAAAAATTTTTAATTTAAACAAAAAACAGTACAATTCAACCAAAAAGTTAAATTCTCAACGAAAAATCTAATAGTTGATATTTCTAGAAAAAAAATATTTTAATTTTAAAAGAAAAATAGTTGTATCACAAGAAAAATCAAATTTCTACCAAAGAAGGTGAATTTCAAATTCAAAAATACTAATGTAAAACCAATCAGTTAAATTTTCGAATCAAAAAGATCAATTTTAAACCAAATATTTGAATTTACAAAAAAAAAATTATTAATCAATTAGTTTTATTGCAACCAAATAGTTGAACTTTAAAGTGAAAGGGACGAATTTTCAATAAAATAGTTGAATTTTTAACTACATTGTTCGATTTCCAAACTAAAAAGATGAATTTTCAACCACATGGACGAATTTTTATTAAAAAATGGTTAAACATCAACAAATATATGAATCTTCAACGAAATAGTTGAATCCTCAATCAAAAAGATTGATTTCAAAAAAGTAAGATTAATTTTCTACCGAAAAATAAGATTTGTCTACGGCATAATTGAATTTTCAATTCAAAAATATGATTTTTAACAAAAAAATTAATTTTCAATAAAAAACGACGAATTTTCAACAAAACTTTCATATTTTCAATTCTAAAAATATATTTTTCAACAAAAAAGAGGAATTTTTTACAAAAACTATTGAATTTTCAATAAAAAAAAATTGTTAACAAAAAAGTTAATTTTCAAGGACAAAGGATATATTTTTAAAAAAATACATGAATTTCCAACCACAGCTAAATTTACAGTTTGAATAATTATTTCTCAACCAATAAAATCGAATTTTCAGCAAAGTTGTTAAATATTCAACCAAAAAGATTGATTTTTGGCGAAAAATGTATTTGTTGATATTTCAACCAGTAAGGATTGTAATTTAAAATTCAGTATTATTTAATATTCTATGTTATTCAATATTGAATTCAATAAAAAAGTACGAATTTAAAAAAAAATAGTTAAATTTTCAACAAATAAGATGAACTTTCAACTAAAATTATGAATTTAATTTAAAAAAATTAATTTTGAAGGAAAGATTTGAACATTCATCTAAATAATTGTAATTGAGGTCAGTTGTTGATCTTTACGTGGTCTTAACTCAATATTATTAAAAATATTGATTCAAGATCATAAAGAGAGAAAAAACTAAAATTAATTATAATTAATTATAAAGATCTGGTCAACATAACACCGAATAAGCAATTGAACTAAAGAGTTGAATTCTCAACGAAAAGATAAATTTTTATCTAAAGGAACGAATTTTCAACAAAATTACTAAATTTTCGACCAAGGAGATGAATCTTCAGAAAAAAACTAAGATTAATTTAATTTTCAATCAAATAGTTGAATTCTTGACCAAAAATATGACTTTTTAATAAAATAGTTGCATTTTCAACACAATAATTAAATTTGTAACCACAAAGTTGAATTTTTAACCAAACAACATTTTTTTTACCCAACAAATTTTGGAGGGAGCGAGATAAAAAGCAGGTTAAAAAATCCTCGAAGCAAAAATGAGTTTAAAAAAACGAGAATTAATTAAATGCGCGAATATTTTATTAAAAATAATTAAATTAAATTCAAAATAAATAAAAATATAAATTCTTCTTCAACGTCCAACATTCAACTACGAAATTCTCAGAAATTAAAAAATCAAGAATCCAACGATCGAATTTGCACAAAACAATTTGTTCGAAAAAAAAGCTTTTTCTAGGTATTTAAAATTTTCAAGAAATTCGCAAAAATAAATTATATTTACCAATTCAGAATAAATTATGAAAAACAAAATCATAATTAAGGAACGCATTGCAAATCTCATGTACAATAATAATAATAATACACCAGATCCAACATATACTTGGAATAATAATTATTTTCATTATTATTATATTAATTAAAATGAATATAGTGTACTCACCGTGCAAAATCCAGCAACGAGGATCCTCCACATCGTGGAGAAATGATTTGCTTATCACAGAATCTGAAGGAATGAATAATTAATAAAAATAAATAAATAAAAAATGAACACTATTGAGCTGCACTTCCGATCGGTTCTCGCGGGCAACTTTGAATACGAACGGAGAGCGTAGAGATCGGCGATTGAAAGGATGCAATTTTGATGAAGGTTCCTGATGGACTGAACCGGACCGAGGAGAGAAATATGATCCCCTAGTCCAGGAAGGAGAAGCTATGGAGGAACCAAAGAATCACCGTTAATCCATCCATGCCCCGTGCTTCCACTAACGACCACTCTTTGCTTCGTCTTTTCTTCTCCTCCTTACTTCTCTTCTATTACTCCTTCTGCGATGTAATGCCAGACTCTTATCTGCAAATGCCCTCTTTTTACAACTTTTTATCAAACTTTCAAAAAATTCAGGGAACCAAATCTGCCGTGAACAGAAGCGGCGCACAATGAAAAATTGCTAAATAATGCATTTGTTAATTGAGTTTGGTTAAACAATTATCAATGTTATCGATTGATAGCAAAAAATCATTGCTAAATAACTGGCTGTTGATTTCGTGAAAAACGTGGTATTGTATTTATAAATACATGAAATGATAAACATTTGTTTAAACAATTGTTTGCTGTCATCAAAATGTTCTTAAAATTTTAGAAGTTAGTTATTTAAAGTTAATTTCATCGGAAAAATCAAGTTTGTACCTCCAATAATAGCCAAATAGTGCATTTGTTAATTGAGTTTGGTTAAACAATTATCAATGTTATCGATTGATAGCAAAAAATCATTGCTAAATAACTGACAATTCCCCTTTATTTCCTCTTTTTAAAAAATTTCCCCTTTTTTCGAGAAATTTTCCTTTTTTTTTCTCTATTTTCTTGAAACGGAAATTCATTCAGGAGGCTAGACAGTTTTTCTGTATTTTTTCGGATTAAATTTAAAAATATATATTCAGAGATCGATAGAGTTGTTTTTATGGCCGATATGCAACTTTGATGAATACATGATTTTTATTTTTTACAGTTTTAATTTTTGTAATTTTTCACAGAGATGTGAAATTTCTTCCTAGCATTTAGTTTTGATAAAAAATTGAAAAACTGTAAAAAATAAACTTAAAGTACTTGAAACATTGGTTTTTCTTCCCCTATTTTGTCCCCTATTTTTCTGAAAAAATCCTCCTTTTCCCGTATTTTGTGGCAATAAATTATCACCTAAATAGTTTGAACAAAGAATGTGATAATAATCCAAATTTTGTATTTGATTAATTTTTGGCTTATATTGTTTTCGTTTCTAAAATTTTTTAGCAAAATAGTTTGTAAATTCAGATGTTTTGTAGAAAATTCGTCTTTTTGGTTTTAAAATTCAATAATTTGGTAGAAAATTACTGTATTTCTTTTCTCTTGATTTTGTAGAGCACCTAGCATCATATACATTGACGAGATTGATTCGATGGGTGCAAAACGTCAGGGAGGAGCTCAAGCTGGTGGAGGAAATCGAGAAAGTGAGCAGACCTTGAACCAGCTTCTCGTAGAAATGGATGGCTTAGTTTCGAGAGGCGATGTCATTGTCATTGCTTCTACTAACAGGGCGGAAGTTTTGGATAATGCTCTTCTACGTCCCGGCAGATTCGACAGGCACATTTTAATTGACCTCCCAACTCTCGAGGAGAGACGGCAGATTTTTGAACAGCATCTTAAGGGCATCAAGTTGGAAAAATCACCGTCTGCCTATTCTATGAGATTAGCTCACCTCACACCAGGATTCAGCGGTACGTCAATTCTATTAATTCATTCCATTAAAATTAAAAAAAAAATTATTTCATATCTAGAGCAGGACGACCGCTGGACCGGGAAACCCGGAAATTACTGCTTATCATAGCGAAATTCAAGTTTTCATTATTTCAGGGCTCGGAACCGGTTACTTATTTTATGAAAAGGTTACTTTTGGTTACATTTTTTGCCCGAAATAACGAAATCAATTAATTCAATAATCGTATTATTTAAAAACTCGTGAAAAATGTCAAAATTCAAAATTTTCCAGAAAATTTGGCGCTTAAGAGCCGGAAAAATGAGAGAATAGCAGTAAAATAATAATTAGTTCGTATGTAAAATGTATAGAAAGGGCTCTGAATTGAATTATTATGAATCCTGATGAAAATTGCAATTTAACTGAAATTGCTAGTTTTTAATTTAAAATTTTAATTTTTTTGTTGAAATGTCGAACTGCGTATTATATTTTCCGATGAAAATTTATCTTCTTTGGTTGATATTCGGTTAAAAGTTGAACAATTTTTGTTAAAACTTTTTTTTCTGGATTGAAAATCACCCTTTTATTTAAAAATACATAATGTTATTTGAAAAGCCATCTTTTTGGTTAGAAATCTACTTATTTGGTTAAAAATTCGTCTTTTTCGGTTGAAGATTCCCCTGTTTTCGTAAAAGATTCAACTATTAAATCTTTTTTGGTTATTATATCAACTATTACATTTTTCGTTAACAAGTTGTCTTTTTTAGTCAGAAAAATTCCACCACTTTGTTAAAAGTTTAACTACTTTCTTGAACACACATTTTTTGTTGAAGATTCATAATTTTAGTGGAAACCTTGTTTTTTTTGGTAAAAAATATTTCTTTTTGGTTACTTTTTCGCCTCATTACTGTTACTTTTCGGTTATTTTATTGAGAGAAGTATGGTTACTATTTTACTATTTTTTGAAGCTTGAGCAGTTCCGAGCCCTGTTATTTTGAAAATTTTCGTCAATTTAGAAAAGTGATTTCTACTTTCTCTACAGTCGCATATTTTTCAGATTATTTCAGTTTACTCTAATTCAATCATAATTTATTATTGCATTTTTATTATTTTCTATTACAAGAAAATCCTTTTGCAATTTTTTGCTTTATGGGATTTTTTCCGCTTACTTAAGTTTGATAATCGAATTGATGATATTTCAAACATACAGAAACCATAATTTTCTCAATTTTTTCAAAAAGTGGATTTATCAAGTTTTATTCGTTTACTCCTAATTTATCCTGGCTTGGAATCGGGTATTTAAAAAAAATCGTTTTTATTTTAGGACAGGGATTTTCCGAGAGAGAAATCACATTTTTTAGTAAAAAAATCTATGCAGTCTTTTTGAATGTCACTTGATACTGGATTATATGATAAACTCACCTCAAATTCCACTTCAAATTCGATAAAATCTGCACCACACTATCACCGCCACCAAACACTTTCATGCCGGCAACGTAAGTCCTAGTTGAAAGTTTAAACTACTTTAAAAAAAATTCATTTTTTAGTGGAAGATTAATAATTTAATTGAGAAATTGATTTATTTGGTTGGTACCCTATGGTACCATATTTGCAGCCCATTATGGAACTTTAAAAAAAGTTACAATTTAATCGAAGCTTCCAAGATGCAGCGATTTTGAGTGAAAATAGTAAATATCAGGGACTTTTTGCAAGAAGTAAATGTGAAAAATAATGAGAGCTGCTAACCAGTTAATATCAGTATCTTTTTTCTCAAATCACTTTTAAGTCACTTTTATAAATGAAAAGTTAATCACTATTCATTTCAGGTCTATAAGTATTTCTGAATTGTCTTGAATTATTTTGATATTTTAGATTATTTTCAAAGACTCTGAGACACTTTTAATAGATTTAAATAATTTGAAGGGATTTTCAAGATTCTACGGTATTTTTGAAACTTCGTAGGCATTCCAAGAGCTTTCAATTGTAAGTATTTTAGGGAATCTTTAAAGATTTCAAGGAATTTTTCATTGGTTTTTTTACAAGACCCATAAGGTTTTAAGATATTTTGAAGGAATTTACGGGATTTTATAAGGTTTCTATAGATTTCAATGATTGTGAGGGTTTTTGAAAATCTTAAGGTATTTCAATCAATTTTTCAGGACTTCAGGAAATATCATCAGATTTCATAGAATTTCATTATATTTTAGTCGATTTTTAAAAATGTATTCAAGACAAGTGAGTTATTTCGTAGGGTTTCAAAGATTTGAAGAGATTTGAAATTAGTTTTTGGAATTTAGCTAGAATTCTTATTAATTTATCCTGAATGCTTTGAAATTCTTTTAAATGATTTTCTTTTTGTTTAATTCACTTAAATTCTTCTAAATTTACTTCATTTAATGTATTTTTTGACTTTTTAAAAGTTTTTATTTAATTCATCATGAGAATCAATTGATAAACTGATTAAATTATTTGAACTATTTTAAGGTATTGTTTCAAATTCCTTGGCATTTTCTAGAGCTTCAAGAAATTTTAAGGGATTTTGAAGGATTTAAAATATGTTGGGTTATTTTAAGAGATTACAGAAAAAATTTTGATTGACTTCAAGAATTTGATTATAATAATTGATTCCAAAGACTTTGAAAATTTGTAGAGTATTTTACGAGAGTCCAAGACATTCTAAAGAGATTTAAACAATTTCAAGAGATTTTCGCTTTTTTTTTTACTAAAAGCAATGGAATTTTTTCGATTTATTAAATTATCATATTTTCCATTGGTTCGAATTCTTTTAAATTTAAGTTGAATTTTTTACAAAATTGTTGAATTTCGTAGATAAAAAGACGAATTTTATTTAAATTTTCAACCCAATAATATGAAAATTCAATAAAAAAGTTCATTTTTAACTAAACAGTTACATTTTCAGTAAAAAAAATTAATTTTCACCCCAAAAGTGGAAGTTTCAACTAAGTACTTTAATTCTCAACCAAAGAGATGAATTTTCTACCAAGATTTTAAATCTTTAACCAAGAAATGTATTTTTAAGATAGTAGTCGAACTTGCAACCAAGGAGTTGAATTTTCAACCTAAAAAGATATAATAGTTGATATATTTCAACAAAAAAGATTCTAATTATAAACAAATACAATTGAATTTAACAAAAAAAAATCCAAATCGTTGAATATTGAAACAAGAAAATCAATTTTCCACCAGAAAAAGATGAATTTTCAAGCAACTGTGATAGGGTCACGCTCATAGGGTACTTTCTTACTCAAAGTGCTAAATTTCGGGATAAATTCATAATACTTTAAAACAATTCAAGTTGAATTCATAGGAAATCGAACCAGTGGAAAATATGATAACTTAATAAATCGAAAACATTCCATTGATTTTAGTAAAAAAAAAAAAACGAAAATCTCTTGAAATTGTTTAAATCTTTTAAAAATGTCTTGGACTCTCGTGAAATGCTCTACAAATTTTCAAAGTCTTTGGAATAAATTATTATAATCAAATTCTTTTAGTCGTTTAAAACTTTCTCTGTAATCTTTCGAAGTAACCTAAAATATTTCAAATCCTTTAAGATCCCTTAAAATTTCTTGAAGCTCTAGAAAATACCAAGGAATTTGAAACAATACCTTAAAATATTTCAAATATTTCGATCAGTTTATCAATTGATTCTCAGGATGAATTAAATAAAAACTTTTAAAAAGTCAAAAAAAAAAAAATACATTAAATTAAGTAAATTTAGAAGAATTTGACTGAATTAAAAAATTGAAAATCATTTTAGATGACAGTTACTCCCAGTGGGACCCTGCGGTGGTTGTTAACCTTTAGTTTTTAATTATATATATATATAGGGATCTCTCGAATCCATTTTTGCAAAAATTGCTTTTTTAATTGCCACTATTAATGGATTATTTTACTTCGGTACAATCGCATTTTATCCTTTTTTATTCTAAAGTATACAAAAATGCATTAACAGCGGAAACTAAAATAAGATAAGCAATTTTTTTGCAAATAATGGGATTAACAGATACCTAAATTTTGTTTTTAAATTTTGCCAATATTCAGGGAACATTTTGACACGAAAAGGGACAATTTTTAGGGGATCGAGCCATTTTCTAGGAAAAATATAATTACTACTAAAAAAAAATCAAATTCTTAACGAAAAATGCCTTTGACATATTGGACTGTCACCCTCTTAAGCCACAGAGAAAAATCAGCTCCTTAGAGCAGACGTAGAACGTAATTTAATTTTTGATTAGGTATCACGATTTTCCCAGTGACTAAGTTCCGAAGGAGATTAATCCTATAACATTTTTCGTCAAATAACACTATCATTTGCTGGATTTTAGCTTTCCAAAAATGTATATCTGAAGCTTTGTGAACTTGTCATTTACGGGGTGGCCGCTGGACCGAAAACCAGGAAAGGACCGGAAATTTTTTGAGACCAGTAAAACCCGAGAAATGACAGTGAATTTATTTTATCACAGGGAATTGCACAGGCTTTTAGAAGAACAATCTATGAAATCACTTGAAATACCACAAATTTCATATCACATGATATCATTCAATTAAGAATAAGTTCGATTTCAACTTTTTTTTAAAATGTTAAGTTCAATTGTTAACGGTTTCAATTACTACATCATTCAGTTTACAACACAATTTTTCCCTGTTGTGTCTTCATTTTTAAACGTAAACTTTTAATTAAAAGAATTGAAAAATTCAGTTTTGAAGACTTCAAGAATAAAATATTAAAAGCGTTTGAAATTTAAAACTGTTTATAAAAAACGTTTCAAGTTGATCAACTGTAAATATAAATTAATTAATGATTTTTTAAACTGAACTGTAGTTGGAGTGTTAAAAATTGCACAATAATTATTTTACAATAATACGTTTCTAAATCTGTTCACTCAAAAAAATGTCTGGTTAAATCAACAAGAATTCTGGTTAAATATGCCCTTAATATTTTTTCTGGTTAGACTAACCAGAATTATGGCTGAATTAACCAGAATTTCTGGTTAATTTAAACGGAATTCTGGTTAATTCAACCATAATTCTGGTTAGTCTGACCAGAAAAAATAGCAAGGGCATATTTAACCAGACATTTTTTTGAGTGTTCAAAATTAAACAATTTACAGATTTTAACATTGAAAATTGAACTTTTTCAATACGAAAGCCGTAATAATTAAGCGAATTGAAATATGCGATTGAAATTTTATAACCTTTTTTCAATGTTAAAGTAACTTAAAATTAATACATTCATAATTAAACGCATTCATTCAATTTTAAATTCTATTCAAATATTGTTTCAGTCTGAAATATTCAATTTTTAACTCATTCAGTTTGAAATTTGTTAATTAAAAAAATTTCAAAATGAGCAGTTATAAATCAAATATTCAAAACTAAACAATTTGAAACTGAATTCTTTGAAATAGAAGCCTTGCATGGTAAAGATTTCAAAGTAAAACATTTAAATTTTTAACGTTACAATTTTTATTCTAATGTTAAATAACAATTGAAAATTATTCATTTGAAACGACCAAAATTAAAATACAGAAAATAAATTTTGGTATTCAATTTTTCCCCCAATTGCAAGAGGAAGTTTTTTGGTTTTAAATTTGTATTGAGTGGAGGAATGGGAAGTATTGTATTTTTTAATATTTGTATCAAGCTTGAAATGAGGAAATTTTAGTTTTTAATTTTTGGTAAATTGACAGTACAATCTATATTTTTAAGGTTTTTATTGAGTTGGAAGGGATACAATTTTTTTTTTAATTGGAAGAAGCCATTTTTTTCTTTTCAAGATTTTTATTGTGTTTAATGAAAGAATTTTTTATTTTCGCTTTTTTTCTGAATTGGAACAGGATAATTAACAAAAACATATTTTTCTTGAATAGTAGGGGAGGAAATTTTAATTTTCAATTTTTTCTGAATTGGAAGAGAGACATTTTTTAATTTTTTATGATTCTTATAGAACTAGAAGGGAGGAAATTTGCGTTTTCAAGTTTTTCTAATAGAAAGAGGCATTTATTTTGTTTTTAATGTTTTTATTGAGTTGGAAGAGGGACATGTGTCATTTTTTAACATTTTTATTAATGCGAGTTGAAATGGAGGATTAGTTTTAATTTAGAGAATTTACAAAACACACGAAAGTTTCGCCGACCTGTCGTTGTGATTTCGTCGTGTCCTGTGACCACTCATCTCACGGTTGTGAGGCGTGGCCATGAATAGGATTTACCGCGGTCCTACTGGGAGCCGATGTCATTTTTCAGATGACAGTTGCTAATATATAATATTAAAAATAAGACTATGTTAAAATTTTGATTATATGATTTTCTTTATGTTTTGATACATTAAATAAATCTTAGAATTCATATTTTTAAACGGTAGAATCTTTATTTCTTCTCCTGAGGCGATCCTATATAGAAATTAGAGTTGAAATATATTTAACAGAGCGATAAGAGGCTTTCAGGGTGTAAAAGGCCTAAAATCTAATTCAACCTTGAATGAAGATGTTCAACAACTTTTACCTAATAAATAGTTATAAGAAATTTTTATTTTGTATTAAAAATCATTTTCTCCCTCATATTGAAAAATTACACACGCGCGTAGTTCGTAATACTAATAAAAAAAAAACGAATTTTTATTTTTATAGTAATATTGATTTCTGAACTTTTACAAATCAATATCAGTATAGTGTCATCCATCGAAGAGGAAATCGAGACTGTTTAAGGAAAGAATTATTTTTGGTTTCTTGATTATCACCACATTCATTTATACTCAATTTTTTGTGCAAAGTTTCAATTTGTGAGAAAACAAAAAAAAATATTTCAATCAAACAAAGTGATATTCATACAAATGGCATTCTTGAAATTAAGGAAATTATTTTCTCAGTGCCGAAACTGTAAACTTTAGAGGAAAAAAGTCTGAAATTAAGATCTTTGGTGCTAAAAATACGCTTCATTTTTTTTATAATATCTAACTTAACCCTCTGCCTTGACTAGCGTATCCCCACTTTGCAAGCTACACCACGTGACCACCTCACCGATACAAAGTGCATGAGTGTGAGTGTAAGAATTTCGGGATCTTATCCATTAAAAAAGTGCATGAGCTCCCTGAATTACATATTTTCTTAATATTAAATAAATTAATTATAAAAAGTATTAAAAATAAAGTATGAATTATGAAGTTTAAAAATATTTATCAAAATTGATTCTAATTGGATAAAAAATGACAGATTTATTGTACGAAATCATCATGTGGAACACAATCTTAAGAAGGAAACGTCAAAGTGAACAAAATACCTTCAAGTGGAAGAATTGTTCAAAATTAATTTAATTTAAGCCAACCACACCATCAACCCCATCAAGTTTTATTATGTCTAATATGCTTTATAACATTTATTTCTAAAATTTCCATATGTTAATTTCTGAAATAAAGGTTTCTTCATATATTTTATTATGGATATTTCATCCCAAATTACTAGGCTAACTTTGATTTGACAAATTCATGTATTTGTAATTGACAGATTTTTTGCATCGCAGATGTTTTTCGTGGAATTTCATACTTTTTTGTGATTAAAAAAAATGAGATAGGTACACTGTGAATCTTGATATCAATTTCTCATAATACTGATAGAAAATAGAATTTCAAAAGTAAGGTTTTGAAAGAAAATCGAAATAAAAATGTGCTTTCCTTTCCGGCAGGTAGGTCGTCACTGAGAAAATTCGGAATAGAGTGAATACGTAATTTCTTAAAACTTAATGATGCTAATAAAGTTACTGATTATTTCGACCTTCTGCCTTTTAATCCTGGATGGAAGACAAAGACGAGAGGATTTGTTAGAACTGAAATGGAAGACTCTGTTATTGAAATGTATCACCGAAAATTCAAGGAAGTATGATGCAATGATTATCATGGAAAATGAAGAAATGAATCAGAATTTGAAAGGATCCGACATTTTGCCGATTACATCGAGCGTTTCTTCTTTTATCTATAGAATTTCGGATCTTTGGAAGTTAAGTAACAACATTCAAAAATTTAAAATTAATCCCAGATCAACAACTCTATTCATCATGATTTTTTCTTCGACCCAAGTCAATGCAAGTGAAGCAATAAAATTGGTAAATCATCTCTCTAACGTGTACGTGCGACCCAAATGCTTGATACTACACTTGCAGGAAGACAGGAATGTCACCTACCAGGAATTGCTGAAATATTTTTGGAAAAATCACTTCCTGGATGTAACTGTTCTGCAACTCTTTGGAGCAAAAAATTCAGTGAAGGTTTTATCAGATCTGAAGAAGGAATCTGCTATCCATCATTTTAATCCTTTCACGAATGTCTACACCAAGAAAAGGTTTACGGATTGCCCATTGTTTCCGGAAAAGACACGCAACTTGCAAAAAGAGACAATAAACATTCTTGGACTTGATAGATACAACGTAAATTTGACCACACCTGAATCCAAATTCGAATCTTACGGCAGCACATTGGCTCATTTTCGTATACTTACCTAGAAAAACATTATTAACAATTTTTCATAACAAAACAAATAATTTTAAACTACTATACCATTTAGAGAAAAAAAGATGCGCATTTAAATTTCGAATAAGAATGTATGTTTGAAAAATTAAAATTTGTAAATGTTTTTAAAAATATCAAGGGGCCTTCCCGCCACCAGCTATCAGACTTTATATGCCCTTCTACGATTTGGCGGTTCAATTGTTCTGGCCCATTCGAGGCGAATGCGACTAGGACCATGCCAGGTATGCCCTTTGAGATTCTTCCGACTGGTAGAATTAGAATTAGAAAAGAAATCTCAACGTGCGCGGTAAGTGATTGTTATATCGTTCCGATTTTTATTTAACGATTCTTAAAATTTTGATTTAAAACCCAATTGGTATTCATAGGGGACGTATTTGTATTGAAGGGGGTTGATTGAATATATAGTGAATTTTATATCATTGAATACCCTGAGAGTTTTCATTTTTCTTCACATACCAGTCACAAATTTTCAGGTTTAGCTCCCCTTGGATGAGGGAAAAGTAAATACAGAGCAACTCACAGTAAAGATAAAACGTTTATCTGAATTGATAGACGACAGTTTGGCGCCTCCGCAATCCTCCAGAAAACATTCAGACTTCTGATACATATAAGCTCGATTTGTCTAGAAAATAATCTAGGTGGGTTGTAATAAAACTGTTGGTACGAATCTTGCCGACGTTTCGCGAACATTGCAAGATTCGCAGTTTTGCACACGATTGAAACCGGAAAAAAGCTTTGAACTTTAAAATTTAATTCATCATAATGAATCATCGTGAAAGCATCAAATCTATAACTCATAATTTAGTTTAAAGCACTAGAAATTCATTGACGAGTGCCTGCCAGCTTCATGAAAGTCGCGCGCTCTTGCCCTCTGCGCCGTAGACAGTGAAGTTTGCTCATTCCGATCCGCACCAAAATTTAAAGTAAACTAGAAAAAAGGATTGTAAACCTGATTTTAGGTGCCTGCCTTCACAAATGCACTTCTTAAACGCAACCGATCTGATTAGGCAGGCACGCGATTTCATATTGTACATCAACAGGGCTATTTTCTGTAATTGTTCCAGTCGGGATGAAATCAGCCCAACCTAAGTGTCGCTGGCTCTTGGACTATTCCAGAAAAGACAGGTCATTGCTTAGCTTAGCCGCGAAAGAATTTCTTTCGAACAAGTTGATTGTGCATAAAGTCAGAAATCTCGTTCTACCAAGCGGTATTACAAGTACCGTACTAATTAAAATTAGATTCGTAAATCCCCCTCTTGAAAGAGAGAAAACCAATTTTGATAAAATCACCAATGGGGTCGATTTCAGCACAATTTTCCATTGTAACATTAACCGTCTACAAAAACAAATTGATAGAGCAGAACAGGAAAAGCTTAAAAAGTAAACGGGCTTAGACCTAGTGAATTTAGATTCTGACTGGGAATTCGATGCTGAAACGGTCATCTGCGAGATGATGGGAAATCTACTTTAGACGTAAAAGCGGTAAAATAAAAATTAAATAAAAATTTATGTATTAGATTTTTAAAATATGATAGGTTAGAAAGTGTTTAAGGTGAACTCAGAAAAAAAGAAACTGTTCAAAAGGACTGCCGCGAACACTTATGGAACCCCAAATGGAGGTGACCAAGCTGGCAACCAAAACCCTGTGACAGTCCCAGGATCAAAGTATGGCAGGGGGCCTCTTGGGAAATGTCCCCAACCTAACCATACCTTATCCGTGTTTAGATCTAGACGCCAGCCTGGTCATGAATTGCTTGCTAGGAGACATGACCTTGCAGAACAGCACCTACAACATCCCTGACTTCAACGGAAAAACTCCAACCTTGAAGGAGTTCATCCAAGATGTGTACAATGGAGCTATTTTCATAACAAGGACGACCGAGCCCACGTTTATGAGGACTGTACTTTCCAAGTTGAAAAGTGTGACTCGTGAGAGCGTCAGGGGTAAAAGATTCACAACTGTAAATGAATTGATTACCCACCTAATAAAAACTGTTTCAACTTCACGAGAAAATACCAATGGTATTTCGAAGCCATCGCGAACCTGCGGATGACTCAGACCAAATCGGTAAGCGACTACTATGATCGAGTACAGGGTTTACTCAGCGGAGCTCGTCACACCCTAGAGGAAAAATACATCACCCGACATGGGGGAGAAAGGCAAATGATATCATGTTGATCCCTGTGACTGATAGCGTATTATATGCATGTATTAAGGGGCTCCCTGCGGAATACTTAAGGTGAAACGGTAGATTTGGCTGAGCACATAAATGACTGCAGCGACATCTATAAAAAAATCAGAAATACAGTCTCAATGGACGATGGATCGGTAGAGGAGGTCCGATAAATTGGCCTGCCAGATCGCCAGATCTTACGGCGCCGGATTTCCTTTTGTGGGGTTATCTAAAGAGTAGCATGTATCAAGAAGCGCCCAAATAACTTGTACGAGGACAACATTTTGAGCACTTATTCTTAAATGTTAATCGAAAACCAACACCCCGGTGGTGAGAGGCGAGGGGACTCACTGAAATCAAGCATCCCGATGGTGACATGCGAGGTGACTCACCGAAATCAAGCAGCCCGATGGTAAGAGGCGAGAGGACTCACCGAAATCAAGCACCTGCATGGTGAGAGGCGAGTGGACTCACCGAAATCAAGCACCCCCATGGTGAGAGGCAAGGGGACTCATCGAATTCAAGCACCCTGATGGTGGGGGCGAGAGGACTCACCGAAATCAAGCACCCCCATGGTGAGAGGCGAGTGGACTCACCGAATTCAAGCACCCTCATGATGAGAGGCAAGGAGACTCACCGAATTCAATTACCCTTATGATGAGAGGCGAGAAGGCTCACCGAAATCAAGCACCCTCATAGTGAGAGGCGAGGGGACTCACCAAAATCAAGCACCCCGATGGTAAGAGGCAAGGGGACTCACCAAACTTCTTGAAATTATCAACAATTACATTTATCGCAATTGCAGCTCCATCTATCGCGAATCAAAAAAAGATTCGAATAAAACTTACGTACGTACTTTTTATTGACTTTGGATTACAAGAAAATATCTAAAAGTGATATATTGCTCTTTATATCACAAGGAAATTAATTTTCGGTGTCGAAATGATGTAAAAAGGTTTACGAGTGTACCTAGATTTACACATTTACAGTGAGGAGGTAATTTAAATAATTTTTATCGGGCCAGAATAACATAGATGATTGAAAAAAAAACCCAGAATTAAATTTTTTTGCTATTTCCTTAATATGACTTATCAACCATGTGATCATCATACGAGTATTATATATTTCTTAAAATATATTTTGATTAGAATCAAATAAACAAATAATCGGAACATATATTAGCTTTTTTTAATGTCATTAAATTATCACAGTATTACTTTTATGTTGATTTCTGATATTAGTTTCAATTTGGGCATCCTGTTGGATCAAGATTCGAAAGTCGGAGAACCTTGCCCATTTTTGGAATGAAAAATGATTTTGTTTCGAAATTAAAGTAGGACAAATAAATTAAAACTAATGTCAAAAATCAACATAAAAGTCGGTTATTGGTAATACTTTGATAATAATTCAATGAAATTATAACAAGCCAATATATGTTCTGCTTTTGGCAACGCCCTGCTCTTTCTCTATACTGGGTGGTATGTTCACTTTTGGGATGTTATAGATGAACCGAATGCAAACATTAAGCGTACGCTCAAGTTTGGCATTCAGCTCATCAGTAATATGGTCATATACCACACAGCCGTAGTCAAAGATTGGGAGGATGAGGCTGTTAATTTGGAGGATACACGTTGGAGTAGGATGTGATTTTTTATATTCCTTTTAAGCTGTTGAAGGACTGTAAAGGTTATAATCGAAATATCCGCAACTTTTTCATTCCCAGTAAGGGAGCGATTGAAAATATAGCTAAAAATCTTTCACAGATTCCGCAAAGAGGATGAGACACCTATCGATCAAGACAGGAGGTAAGGCTGCAATTGTTGCAAGTAAAGGAAAGGAAAAACGTCCTATGATTATAGCCTTAGTTTTAGCAGGGTTAAGAGTGAGAGCATTTGTCAAGGCCCAATGCACCACCAAATCAATATCCCTCTGTACCTTTTGAAGTGAGCTCTTAATAGTAGCAATAGGCCCGTAAAGGTACAGCTTGAAGTCGTCAGCATATTTGTGATAGTTGCAGTATCGAAGTTCGCTACCGAGTTCAGATGTATAAATGTTAAATAGAGTGGGTGCAAGCGTCGAACCTTGAGGGACACCACTCTTAACCTCCCCACAATCAGACCGTTAGCCATTGCTGATTTGTACTCTTTCATTATTCATTATTATTATTATTATATTATTATGCTATTATGTTGTAGGTTATTATGTGATCATTGCAAAGTATCAAAGGCCTCAGAAAAGTCAAAAAAGAAAACAACCGTCATTTTACTTCTATCAATTGCCAATTTCAGGTCAGAAGTTACTTAAGTTGAGCTGTAAGCCTGGCACGGAACCCAGATTGCATTGGGTTCATTAAATTGTTAGTTTCAATATGTGCAGTAAGTTTCTGATGGAAAATACGTTCGAAAGGTTTAGACAAGGCACAAAGGATGAATATAGGACGGAAATCTTTTGGAGAGGTAGAGTTGGATATTTTATATATATATATATATATATATATAATGGTGTACTTATTTCAAACTTGACCTAATTTTGCGGCAGTGGTTTCCACCACTCAACGGCAGCATTCCGAACTCTGTATCGACGAATCAACAAATGGCTACAACGGAATCAAATTCGACTGCAGATCCTGGGATGTAACACAGTGCATGTATATCAGTGAATGGGAATCCGATGCTGTTTCGAAGTCGAAAATCAAACGAATTTCTCTTCCTACCTTCAAACGTTAGAAAAAGAGGTCCGTTCGATTCTCCACTTTCGACACAATATCGGAGTCCCACTGCTGTGTCGAACTCGAACGAATCTCTCTTTCTATCTCCACGCGTTAGAAAAAGAGGTCCGTTCGACTTTTAACACGGTGTCGGAGTCCTGCTGGAGTGCTTCACCGATAGAAAGTATAGCGTATAGCGTGACCAGAGCCGTAACTATGGCGATGCCGTCGGTCGCGAGGGGGCGCAAACGGGAACCGAGATCTGCTGCTAACATTTTATACTTATTTAATTCTGATTCAATAATCCGCCTCTTTTCTAGTACATTTGATTTTTTAAATTTAAAAAGTAGAGTATTCAAAAATGTAGATATACAATTTTGAAAGCAAGGCATATATTAATTAAAAATAAGGAACTTAAAACTTCTTGGTTCTAAACAATTATCGGAATTACAAGTCTTCCTCCACTACGGAAACATAGATAAAGTTTCTTGGTAACTAGGAGCTTTTAAATTAAAAATTTTTTAAATGCACGTTCAAGTAATTGTGCAAATTAAGTTGTAGTAGGTCAAGTTTTTGAATTGTTCACGTGAAAATCTAATTAGTTACAAGATTGTTTTAGTAGGCATGACATTCACTGAAAATCAACATTTTTGTTAACACTAAAAAAAGTATTATTTCAGAGATAATTTCAGGCATTAAAACACGACTAAAAAACTTTCTCCAGTCATACTAAAATGAAACCACTCGTGGGATTCCAGAGTCGTTTTTCTACATTGAAAATAATAACATCCTAAAGTTATCATATTTCAAAAAAGGACACGAAAAATATGATACTGTAAAAAAGAGTTCTCTGGTTTTTACAGAGAATGTTTGATAATATTTCAAACAGTTTCTGATAATAATTATGAGTATAATTATTGTAAAAATGTTGTGATGATATATCACTAATAACATACTACTTTCATGGACGTAGCAAATAACTTTTTTGTTTTTTTTTTATATAAATTAACAGCATATGAATATTAGAGGTGCTTAAAAAAAAAGTAAGCCCGAATCTCAACGTGCATTGTCGATTTTTTTGTTCCTTATGGGTTCACAATGAACCACGTGGAAGGAGAAATAAATTGGTCGGTTTCTACAGAAAAATTAATTTTTCGAAAATTGCAGATCATAACGCGAAATTATATATACAGAATATAAAAGACACGGCTCATTAAAGTTATCTTATCTTAATTATTTTTATAATTATGCATACTTAGGGAGATATGCGAAGGAAATTGTTATAAAGTAGTGTGAATTGTCTATCCCGCTTATTGAGAGGTCTTCAAGTATGCACACGAGAGACTTTTGATATCAATATTTGGTTCATTCTATATCTAGTATTAAAATAAAATTTAAGATTTTAGGGATAATCATGGTACTATTATAATGATTCCTCTAATAATATAAGAGATGATGGTATTTCTGTATGGATTATTATAAACTTGAGCGAACAAAAATTAGTATTCACCTTTAGAAAAAGTCTTATTTACTGTTTAAAAATTGTGAGTGTGCCAAAGTGATAATGGTCAATAACAAGTTTTGTAAAAGATATCACCAATAGTAAATATTTTAAGTATCGTAACCCTTCTAGAAATAATTAATTAAAAACAATTCAGAACGATAGAAAGAAATTTGAATTGTTTCTAATCGTGTTTATTAATCGTGTGTGCACGATTGGGAACGATTGAATGTTGCAAAATTTCAATCGTTCCCAATCGGTAGTAGCATTTTGAGTTTATGAAGCGGCAATTTGATGGCAGCACTTTCGTCTCGCGGGAATTACTTGAAAACGTTTATTTACTTTTTTCGAAGCAACACATTTTGAGCAATATGTTCATTAAAAAAATTAAATAAATCTTTTGTAATAATTTTCGCTAGCTAAGAGCGCTAGGCCGTATTAGGTCTGAACATGAATTTTCTTAATTTTTATTAAATACAAATTTTAAGCTAAGAAATTCTTTCAACCCTAGAAAATATTTGTTATTAAAAGGGGAATAACCCCTAAAATTTATAAAAGGAAAATAAATTTGTTTTAACATATTATCAGGCCTAGAATAAGAAAATTTATAATTTCCTTACAATTAATGGTCTGAGATGGCCCCTACAATGGGTCGATTTGATTATCCTACATTTTCTATATTTGTTGTCCTTTTCCTACTTATTACAGTCTCTCTCTCTTATAAGAGACTGGAAATTATAAAATTAAGTGGAACCTATAAAACCTACAAATTTATATGAAATACATGAATTCTGAAAGCATTTTTATTCTTTGTGGAGATTTTGAATTTGATTTCAATCTAATTTAAGATTCTTAAATTTCAATCGTGAAGTAAAGCATTAGTCGCAAAACGATTTACAGTTCCAGTTTTGGACAAGATCACGTACTAGTGTACATAGAATACAGCCAAATTAGCTAAAAGAAGGACATTTGATATAGAAAAAATTAGCAGCTGTTCCTGTTTATTTCAACAAATACATATATTTGAATACATGTTTGAAATGCTAATAAATCTGTTATTTCTCGGAGGAAATTGAGCGACACAGATTATTGATATCTTGCATGTTTGTATAATCTGCCCTTTTATACAGAGAGCTTGTATATTGTAATTTAATGTAACAAGGTACTACTTTCGGAGTAAGTTGCCGAAAATTGTACAGTTGCACTGAGTCGGTGTGAACATTGCATGCATAAATTCGGTGGCGAATTGATTATAAGACATTATATTGTTTACAGTTTTATTTTACAGTCTGCATTTAATGATATTATCCACCCCAACCAACTACACCCACCCAAACATTTTGGAATTCACCTTCTCATTTGGGTAGGGGCCTCTACTTTTCATATACGGTGTGTTCGCCCCTGAATGCATTAGTGTTGGTCACAGTGGGTGTTTCATTACCTGCAGACTCGAGTTATAACGGGTGATCGTTTTTCCTTTTCTCTCTTGGAGCGCGCAAAGGAGAACCCGAGAAAAGTCACTTCCTTACCTGCTCTCTACTTCGCTAAATAGTAGAACACATTACTACAACAATGCTGTCGACGACAATTAATTTCTTTTAATTTTTGCATGAAAAATAGAAATTTTTTCGAAAAAATCGACCTGTACCGAGAGTCTCTATACTCTTTAGAGTCTCTATACAAAAAATCTGACAAAATGGCTTCACAGTTTGGACTGAATCCTATTTTTGCGATTTACACTCGATTTCCAAGGCCCTTAAAGAAAACTCTCGGACCATTACATCATGAAGTTCAAGAGGGAAATGAATTCATAACTAAATATTTTGCCTGAAAAACAGTTTATGAGAAAATTTACACAAAAGTTACTATATTTTGGCTTACACGAAAATTAACTGCTTTCGAAATTACTAGGAATTTTTGCAGAAAATTGATTTAAGTAAAAAGAAGATACTAAATATATTATAAATATTTGGAATTTTTTCAGGTAACATACAACAATGCCGCTTCCAGAATACTTATCTATCGTACAAAGCAAATTCACCTCCGGCGAAATGGTGGTGATCGTATCCTTATAATAATTTTACGTGATGACTTATTCAATAAAATTAATTTAATTAATGTTAAGGGTGCTGGTTAATCCGAATTGGATTTTTTTATATGCACAGCACTATCTTCTTATATATCTGCTCTCAGGTTTTTAAGAATGAAATAAAGAAAATGCACCAAATATCCAGGGTCTTGCGTGAGAGAAAATATATATGGAGACAGTACCGTACACATAAATAAAATCAAAGTCGAATTAACCAAAACCCTTAAAAAGAGCTTTTTAAATTAAAAATAATACTAGTCTTCCTCCTCCTCCTTCTCCTGTAGCCATTGAAACCACTGATTTCTTTAATGTGATCAATTTCAGAACCTATGCGTCTGCAGAATTTGCTAGCAATCAAGCAGAACTTTATGTTTTGGATTCACTTAAGAAATAATGCCTCAAATTTGTGCACAATTTTAGATCCCTGAAAGGTTAGACAAATATAGAAGCACATAAATGGATGATAGACTCAAGAAGAAAAGACTTCCGTTTCCGGCGTGAAGGTGTTTGGTGGCGGTCATTGTGTGTTGCTGAATTTGGCCAATTACAGTGAGATTCGAGGTGAGTTAATGGGCAGAGTGTGAAGGAAGAGTTTTTGGAGTGAATGATTGAATGTTCAAAATAATAGAAGTGAAAAAGTGAGTAAAATTTTGAGCGTTTGAGTCAGTTTTGGGGTAGCTTGAGAGGTTAGTTTGTGTGAGGTATGGAGCAGGGTGGGGAGACCGGTGCAACCCGGTAGCAGAGCCAGGGCAGGATGGGGTAGCAGGGTGGGGTAGTAGAGTGGCAACAGAAGTTACGCAACTTACGTAGGGCGATACACGAGGATTATTAAAATCAGTTTGGTGGATAGCGGGAACTCTGACTCAATCGAGAGGTTTGTGAATAGGAAGAGGGACAGGGCGGAGAGAGGAAGTAGTGAGATAGTGCAGGCATCTTGTACGAAAAAACTTATTTTCACGTGGAACCGTTTGTTACTTATGTTATTAATGCCGTTACCGTTTTTTGTACGATATTCACCAAACGAGATATTAAAAAAAAATTCTGATTAAAAATGGGAAAATTTTTTTTTTTTCAAGAGTCATAATTCCTGACCTATGAAGGCTGGAAGATTTTTTTTTAATATTGACACATAATTTCCAACATGAAAATCTTATCTGTCATCCTTAACATAGATTTACCCACAAGCGAAGAATTTTGAAAAAACTGAACATGAGTAATTTGCTCTGAAGAATACGTCAAAAGCGGTTAAGTTTGGAAGGCCATAACGTATGACTCATTGAGATTCAAACGTTGTTTTTTTTTAGAATTACTCGAAATTGCGTACACCTTAATTAAAGTCCAGAATATTTTTTCGTAAAATTGACAGATTCTAAAGTACAGTTATTAACTTCAGAATTGGGTTCTTTAGCCTCCTTTTTGAAAAAATCGGAGTTCTTTGGAGACTTACAACTCTGCGTCTATTATTGAAAGAAATTTCTCCTTTTTTTTCAACTTTTTCAGAATTTTGTAAGGTTTACGAAAGCAGTCTACGATAACATGACTTTTGGAAAATTGTTCAAAAATATTTTCGGAACGCGTCGTATTCATTTTTGGAAAATTTGAAATTCCCATCAGGACCCCTTAGTGAAACGCTATAGCAAACGAATGCGGTGAAAAGTTACTAGATGCCTGCACTAATATGACGAAAGTTTATTAGACTGAAGGTTATTGTTTTTAGTGGTAATATTGATACACTGCAATTGGCCTTTGAATAAGCAGGGTACTTAAAACCTTCCTTCTCATTCTGCAATAGTATATTTTGGATTACAAAATAAACGGGAGGGTTGTTAATAAATTTTCCTTTCATATAAATCTCTGTAACAATTCAGAACTTTGCATTGGTTATAATAAACCTAACCTCAAGGGAAGTAATATAATTAGATATTATATAGATAATTGTTTATAATTCATAAATAGTGTGGTATTAAAGATGAAGCTTACATAATATGGAAGTGATGGAAGAGAAGGAAAAGTCGATTGAATTTGAAACTTCTAAAAAGTTTGAGGTTAGATCAAACACCATATTATTGCAATTACATAGAAATCATCATGAAATGTTTTAAACATAAAGTTCAGGATATAGTTCAGTGTTCGGTGATTATAGGATCCCTAGGAACAATTGATTATCCCTGAAATTATTACACTCGAATTGTGAAGACTAATTGAACTTTCAATACGGTCTCCTGAAAACTTGCATTTTGTTACTTGCGCAGTTTCTATCCGGTACCGCGAGTTGCGTATTTTCTATCCGTTCCTACGAGTTGCGTAGATTCTATTTGTCAGCGCGATTTACGTAGATTCTATCCGCGACCGTGAGTTGCGTACTTTCTTTCAGGACCCATCGACTTGAGCTCTCGAATTCAATAATTCGCCCGACGCTCGAAAACGCTAAAAGCGTTGCCCCGGGTCTCAATAAATGGGAATGTTCAAAATCACAAAATTCATTTTTTAAGTATAAGCTTCTATATTTTAACTAGGTAGATTTAGAATTCTTATGTCCTAAAATTATTTTTAAAAATAAAAATTAAAAACTGAAAAGAAAATTTTGTTCCTAATATTCGCAATAAGTGATTAAATCATAAATCATCACAACTCGTACAAATTGTATTGAAACTGTTTCAACTTGAGTACACATACAAAGCATACTCAGCGAATGCCTGCAAAACAATAAAAAGTTAAAAATGACCTTATGTTTAATAATATCCAATTGAAAATTAAGGTCGATCGGTAACCACATTATTCTACTTTCGGAGACAAAAAATGTCCAGGCAACTTCTGATTTGAAACAACTTCCAGCGAGGAAGTTGTTTTATATAGTTCAAAGAAAATTTCTGGAATATTTTAGATGAATTCATTAAAAATTGACTGAAATATGTACTTTGTAAAATATTCCGAGAGTCGGGTGAGTTATTGGATCCGAGAGCTCAACTGTACCTACAATAATGAGAAAAAGTTTTTTTATTTATAAGTTTTTTTTTTGAAGTTGTACCTACATTATTCAGATTTTTGTCCCGAGTGCAGAAAGATGAGTATGAGAGTAGAGAATGTATGAGTACAAAATCAAATAAAGTATAAAATGCCCATACATTTTATTATAATTCTAAGAAAATAATTCTTATATGCGAAGGACATGATCTGTACATTTTCATTTGTGTATTTCTTACTAAGTTCACGTGCTTGTTATTGTTACAATTTAAAAGCAACTATTATTCAATAAATGCTCAAATATTATAATAATAATCAATGTTACTTTTGGGCAAATACTGCATTTCTTACGAGCAGTTTATCATTACATTCGGAAATGTTCCATTCACGCATAATGAAGGAATTTCGGTTTTCGAAATCTTGTTCAGTTTTTTTGTAAACAATTTTCTTGGAAACAATTTAATTCTTTATGAACAACACAAATTTAAAACAGCACTTT
This sequence comes from Andricus grossulariae, assembly GCA_011634705.1. Classification (NCBI taxonomy): domain Eukaryota; kingdom Metazoa; phylum Arthropoda; class Insecta; order Hymenoptera; family Cynipidae; genus Andricus; species Andricus grossulariae. Next base: position 103,499,127 of record JAABKJ010075445.1, on the reverse strand, counting down.
CAGCTCAATAAGCAAAAATGAAACTTTTTTCCCTCTTGCACTTGTTTCGTAGGATAAACTGTTTGCAATCAACATGATAATTATAATAATGTATAATTCATATATTTTGTGAAGAATTCGTCTTTCATGGTAAAAAATAAATAATCTTCTTGCATAAAAATTGAACAGTTTGGTTTCAAATTAATTTATTTTGTTTCAAAGTCGTGTTTTTTGTTGAAAAATTAAGAAATATTCAGTTAAAAAATCATGTGTTTTCTTGAAAAATCGTCTTTTTCGTTCATTTGCTGGTCAATTAATCATTTTCAGTTGAAACTTGAATAACTTCGTTGAAAATCCGTATTACTCGGTATAAAATAATTCCTATTCTTTAAAAATTAATATTTTGAATTGAAAATTTCACTATTTTCTGAAAACCTAATCTACTTTCTTTCAAAAAGTAAACCATTTTTTTATATCCTTTTTGTTTGAAAAGTCAACTCTTTCGTCAAGTATAAATTCATCTCTTTTTTTTAACAATATTCTACTTTGTAGAACATTTTCACAATTTGGTTAAAAAGTCATTTTTTTATGAGGATTCTTCACTTTACTTGAAAATTCATCTGTTTGTTTCAAAATTGTACTATTTTGTTGAAAAATCGTTTTTTTGGTTTGGAAATTTATTTTTTTTAATGAAAAATTGACTCATCTACTGCAAAATTTGGAAAAGGGCCTCTGGTTTTCGTATACGGTGTGTTCGACCCTGAATGGTCACATTGGGTGTTTCATTACCGGCCGACTTGAGTCATAACGGGTGGTAGTTTTCCCCTTTCTCGCTTGGAGGGCGCAAAAGAAAATTCGAGCAAAGTTACTGCCTTACCTGCTCCCTGCTTCGCTAAATAGTAGAACACATTACCACAACGATGCTATTGACGACAATTTATTTCTTTTAATTTTTGCATGAAAAATAGAATTGTTTTCGAAAAAGTCAAACTTTACCGAGAGTCTCTATATTCTTTAGTGTACAAAAAAAATGAGACAAAATGGCTTCACCGTTTGGCCTGAATCCAAAAGGGCGATTTACAGTCGATTTCCAGGGCCCTTAAGGATGGGCATTAATGAGAGTCCTACGGTACTCAAGACATCTTTCCTGTATAAATTGACAAAATAATCGATGTTTATAAAATAAATTTTTTTTATCATACCGCCATCATAAGTGCGATTTTAGGTACTGCGAACGATACATAAAATATTACTTTTTAGCATAGGCCGTAAGATTTTTACTTGCGGCATTTAGGGTATTTATTTAGGTTACTTAGGGTATCTTACTATCGACTTCTTACCCCACGCACATTATCGGACTCCGTCTCTGGACCCTCTCGGGTTTTTAGATTTTGACTCTATGCACTTTGCCTCATGTAAATTGTAGCACTCGGCCGAAAAAATACCATTCAGGTTCCTTGTATCACAAACAACTATTAATGTTTCCAAACTTTTTTTGAAAACTTATATGGATTTTAAGCTAAAAAAACAAGTTCTGTAAGATATTTTTTCTTTTTTTTTCATCTTTATCAGTTTTCAAGAAAGAATAAATGGGCTCGTAAGTAAGCAGTATCGTAGAACTCTACTGCGTAGGTTTAAATACTATTGAATTCTAGTGCACAACCATGAATGTTGCAGAACTCTACTGCACACCCTAAGTGACATAGAACATAAAATGCGCAAACTCATGGCCTTATGTATAAGGCTTTAAAAGGCAGTACAAGTCAATGCAATCTTATATTGGTTTCCATCTAACATACAAAAATCGCATTTAACCCACTGAGTAAGCAGTCCATTTCTATATGCCGACAGACTGAAACGATAATTTAACAATTTATATTTGATGTTATAGTGATGACCAGATTATTACATGTATTTTTGGAACTTGGAATATGAGAAACCTCGGATTTACAATATTCCTAAAACTGATGGCCCCACAGTTTCATGATGAGAGAGGAGCCGCGGGGTCGAGAGAGGCTTGCTCAGCCATGCGTTACCACCAGTAGCTTAGCGACAAATCGGACAGTGCGCGGGTACTCACGCGAATCTGGTGTATTATTATATCATTAAGCCGTTTCCCTATCGGGGTAGGCGTGAATTGCTCGGTTGGAAAGTAGTGATGTGTGAATGGGTATATAGGTGAAGGGTAGATAGGTATATATATATATATGTTATTATATTTGTTTATATATTCGCATGATTATATTAACAATAAATACTTCATAAATATAGAGCGAATATTTCGCACTGCTGAGTGTAGAGTCTAATCATATATATAGATAGTCATAACTATATATATTTAGCACGAGAGTAAAGGTATAGGCTATAGTAAGAACATTGTAATCTGTAGCTAGTACTGTGTAGCCAGAGACTATAGAGCATAGAAGCGCGTGGAAGCTGTAGGACATAGCTATAGATATACTGAAAACGTTGTAAGCCGTATAGTGTATCTATATATACGCGTAACGTAGGCGTATGCACCAACGTCCGAAGACGCAGCAACGTCCCTATAGGCTCTATATAAATCCCAAAAGAAGAGCATGGGCCAATTACGAGTTATAATTCACTTTAACGCTCTTCACTATTGTTCTACGATTCTCTCGGATTCGGCTGTTCACTGTCTAGTCATAGTGTCCCAAACCGGTATTTCTCGCGTGTCAGTGTGTGCCCTTGTGACAGTGTTGTGCACGTGGAAACCCGAATCTGGGATTTCCCATCTTTTGGAATAATTCGAATCAATTCCATCTTGAATTAGACCCAACATTGTTAACCAGTGAAACCCTTTGAAAACCCAATTAAGGATTCACCCAATTCTGACTTAACATCAGGGTGCACAACCCCATCTTCTACACCACTACTCGGAGATCTCAGAGACAAATCACCACCTATTTTGCGTTTTCTATGACGTAACATACAACCTTTTTATGGTGCATCGGACGGGAAACCAAACTAAAGAGAGCCAACATATAATTTATTTAAACTAAGTTTATTTCTCTACGCATTTTTAAACACAAAGAACTCGAGCAAAGACAGGTAACTTATACTATTTGCATTTTATATATTTATTATTGCTCTGAAATATGTCTGAATTGAAAAATAACAAATGCCGAAACAAAACCCTCAAGATTTAGGGAATATTCGAAAAATAATTACCAGAAATCTTGCTAAACAAAACACTCAATTAGCTAATCTAGTAGAATTAAATAAGAACGGCCTTGAGAGTTGGGAAAAATAAAATTAACATTGATAAGGAATCATTTAAACTAGATTTAGAATTCGGTTGTGATACTTCAGAAAACAGTAATTTTGATTCTTCTGCATTCATTGATCCTGGAAATACTACCTTAATCAACACAAATTTGAGTTTAATTAATGGTTTTTTAGATAAAAATAAAACCTTAAATTTTGATGACGTGATCGACTATCAGGCTAATGTGAAATCATTATTAAGTTCAACTCTTTCTCAGCAAATTAATAAGATAGTACCGAAAGAATCCTCATTTCATCGCGATTCAATAATAAGTGAGCACGATAGTGACGACGTGACAAGCGACGAAGATTCAACAAAACCGGAAAAAAATGACACTGCCAACCAATCAAAAAGTTTCGCTCCGCGACGCACTCGAAATAATACCTATTTTTGACGGAAGTAACATCCTTTAGCCCATTTTATTGAGAGCTGTACAGAAGCAAAAGCCATAATTCATATACAGTTGCATGAAAATCTTGCTAGATTAGTCAGGAGTAAATTAACTGGAGAAGCGCAATAATGCATATTCGGAAACACATTCCGAAACTTAGATGAATTAATAGAAAAATTAAGAAAGGTTTTTGCCCCTTGAAAAGTGTATACCAGTTGCAAGGAGAACTAGGCAACATATTTATGTGGGATAAGGAAAATTTAATATCATACGCTGCGCGAATAAAAGAATTAGCAGATAGAATCGAAGTCGCGCATAAATTAGGCAATGATGGCGCCACAGATGACACATTCAAAGCAAATTTGGAAGATGATGTGATTCAATGTTTTAAAAGGGGATTACGTTCAGAAATAGAGATAAGATTAAAAGATAACGCAGATGAAACTTTTAAAACTCTCATCAATGAGGCTCTAGAAATTGAGAGAAAATTAAATGCCTGTTCGGAATTGTGAAAAAATAAGCCAATTAAATCTTCAGAAGAAGAATCAGAATCGCGAATTATTACAAAAAATAATAAATTCAGTGTTGCTCAAGACACTAAAATAGCGTGTTTAATTTGCGGAAGACCGGGACATGCGACCGAAAAATGTTACCACCTCGAGAACTTTCGACAAAATTTTTTTTCCGAAAATCCTGTTAATTCAAATTCAGAACAAAACCAATTTTTGTCAAAAAGATCCCAAGGAAACTTTAATAAATGGAATTCTCCACAAAATTCAAGTTTTGCACCCCGACAGAATAAAAATTTTAGACCAGGACAAAATTCAAATTTTAGACCTGAACTAAACCAAAACTTTTTACCTAGACAAAATCAAAATGTTGGTTTCGGTATATTTCTATGAATTCTCCGAGCACTTTTTTCACAACGGAATGTGTTGGCGCCATTTCAATCGAACGTTAATGAGACTGACGCGACAACCGCCCTAGACACAAATTAGGAAACAAGTGACTGCAAGTGACGCTTGGCCTCTGCAAGCGGCCGGAGTAGTTCTCATACACGCACTGGTACACCGTACGGTCAAGCTAAAAAATATTGATAATAGATTTAATACTTTCACGACGATTCATTATGATAAATTTAAAATTTAAAGCTTTTTCGGGTTTCAATCGTGTGCAAAACTACGAAACTTGCCGAAGTTTCTTGAACATTGCAGTTCACTTCTTCAGGGCTGACCTGAAACTTTCGTAGTTTTGCACACGATTGAAACCCGAAAAATCTTTAGATTTAACATTTAAATTTATCACATTAATTAACTGTTTTACTAAACTTCAATTAAATTATCTCCATGCATAGAGCATTGGTAAGATATTGGCCTAAACATTGGCCCCCTACATTAGCGTTTTCTAAATTAATGTAGATTAAACCATGTGGAGCGTGCAGTTTTGAGATTGTTCCTATGCTAGGTTTTGTACAATACTTAGATGCTTTCCAGAGACTATTGTCTTTAACTTTTAGATTTTAAAGTTTATTGTCCCAGTAAGTGTTTGAAAATTTTCTAGTTTCTCTGTTCACCAGGTTACTTAAGTTATTTTTTATTTTCCTAAAATGGTCAATTTGAATCATTTGAAAATGTTTTCGTATTTTATTCCTTTCATTAAATAATTTTTTAATATCGTCTGGCAATGGTTCCAATTTCTTTTCAAAATTAACGATCGGTATTGATTTTTTGATGGCTTTATTTATATTTGCACTCATATTACCGACTGCCTCATTTATTGCGTTAAGGATAATTATTTTGGATTTAATAGCAATATTTGTGTTAATGTAGTTTCTAAATTTTTCCCAGTTTGCTTTTTTATAATTAAGGAAATTTCTGTGTTCACGTTTGCAAGGGTTGTTATGTAAAGTTATTAAAATTGGAAGATGCTAGTGTGTCAATTTTTAGTCTTAACGTTAATATTTTTTAATATACCTGTATCCACAATACTTGGTTTTGTATTTTGCATATACGGATAAAGAGTGGGATTGTCAGGAGCTATTATTTTTATGAATTTATTGTTTGCATAGTCAAATATAGTTTTGCCATTTTTATTGATCCTAGCACAGTTCCAATAGCTATATTTAGCATTAAAGTCCCATATTGCAAGAATTTGATTGGTAGTGTTAAAGAGTTTATTAAGATCAGATTTACTTATATTTTGTCGAGGTGCGTAACCTGATATTATTGTTAGGTTGTCATCAATTCTAATTCCTATAGTTTCAATAGAGTTAGTGTCAAAGTCAATTCTGTGAGATGTATGTCTTGTTTTATAAGTATGGCCACGCCCCCACTTGTACCTGGACCGTTTCTATCTTTTCTTATCGTTTTGAAAGCTCGAGTATGAAAATTTAGTTTTTCTTTGAGCTTTGTTTCATTAATTAACATAACTTCGATTTTTAATTTTTCGAGAAAGTACCTCATCTCCCATTGCTTTTTAACAATGCCATTAGCATTTTAAAGAGCTATTAACAACCTATCTATATCTTGCATTTGCAAATTGAGTGTTGAGTTGTTTCCAGATAGTTGTGAATTCCGTAAATGATTGGTGATCCTGTATATTTGAGGTTCCTGTGTCCGTTTCTGCAGTACCAGTTGAGATTGGAGTTCTAATGCTGTTCCAAGTTTGTTTCCGCTGATCATTTGCCGTGAAATTTATTGCTCCTTGGTGGTGGCTGGATTGAGTCTCCTGATGTTGTGGGAGTTCCTGATAGATTTAAAATTTCTTTATTGATCATAAAGATATGATTTACAAAAAATATACATTCATATCATTTCTGTTTGGTTCTAATCTTAAATTAGGTATCTTGTTCGAGAATCGAATTACAACCTATGTGACATAATAAAATTTTCGTTTTTTGTGTTGAAGAATTTATCACAGCTTTCGCTATTAATAGTCTTGTAATTTTGGGTAAACATTTTTTGACTAAAACCTCATGAGATTTTCGTTTATGGGTTAAAACTAAATAACAATAAAAAGAAATATATACAGATTTACAAAATAGGTTGCAAGCTAAAGATGCTGAGGAACGGCATTTACTAAAGTCGGTTCCAAAGGTATAGAAGGAGGGCGACGTTAGGAAAAATCTGAAAAAATTCACAGATATTCTTCGAACATTTCTGAATACAATGCATTTTTCAAAATGGTGAAATATGCAATAGTTTACTTTATACTGTGATTTATTTACAAAAACTTTATCATATCTCTAACTTCATTGACACAGACTTTCTCAACTGGGTTTTCTGATTCATTATGTTCTATGTCGCAGTTCTCTTGCCCTATACCTTCACCTCCTAATAATTATTTAATAATGCTGATAAATACCCTTAATCCCGAATCAGTAACTCTTCCAACAGCCTGAAAATAAGTACGGGTGCAATAAGTTACAACTGCCCGAAGGCGTACAAAATATTTATTTTAATTATTAAGAAAATGAAAGTTGATGAAACTAATGTTTTTCATTACACTTTGTTATGAATACAGTGTTCCCCAAATTTATAGGGCCACCTTCTTTTTTTTTTAATATTTTTTTTTCTACTTTAGCAAATTACATCACATTTTTTGAGTGTGTTATGAAATCAAATTGACGATTTTTCTCTGAATTTGATAAGCCTAATTTGAGTCGTTCTTTTTCTAAATAGTTATGGTGAAAAAAATGGTGTCCCACATTAATAGGGCCAGTTGAAAGAAATTCAATTTTTTGAAAATAATTCCTTTATTCAAGCATTTGAAGTTATTTTAACTAATAATTATTTAAGTAATTGAAGCGTTATTTACAAAAAAAATTAGTAGCCTATTGCTACTAATAATAATTTTAATTGTGAATGTGCTTTTAAATAAAATAGTCTAAATATTTGTTACTCGATCATGAATTCCATATTGACTGGTTGCTTATTTTATTTCATCCTTAGGCATGATTGAGTAAAAGATGAAAATTAAATTTCAAAAATTTTTATTCAGCTCAAGTCAGCAATATTAATGTTAACTAATAATCAATACATTACGATTATAAAAAGATTTTTTTTTAAATTCGATACTTTTTTTATCTGTTGGTCGTCATATTTGATTCGCCATTTAAAAATTTTAAATTTTTGTATCAAATTTGAAATCAGTGATTGAAAATACCGTTATACAATGAATTTATAAATAATCTGAACATTTTTGGACATTTGACGAAACGTTGTTTCTGGCCCATTATGGGGGAGGAACTCAAATTTTAACTCTACTCTTCAAGACCTTTTCAGTTTTTATAGCTACCCAGGTGGAAAATTCTGTAGTCCGCCGCAGTACTATGCCGACAGTATGAATATTAAAAAAATGAAAAAATCACGTTCATAAATATTATTCATGTGTTCTAAAATGTCGAAAGACTATAAATAAAACTGTCGCAAAAACAATTTTTTTTCTCTTTCTTTGTAAGAAAAAAATTCTAAGTTCCATCTTTATGATAAATTGTAAATTTCCAGGAAAAGATACATTTCATGTAATTCTTAATCGTTGTAAAATGGTTTGAAACGCATAAAAAGCAAAACATTACACGAAAGTTGAAAAAAAAATTATCAAAAAAATTGTCGCAGTTCGCGATAAAACTTTGAAGTTCCGTCGATAAAAATTGTTAATGCTCATTAAAAATGATATTTCATGACATTATAAAAAGTTGTAAAATGGTATAAAACGCGACTTCCTTCTGTGCATGGGAAAGAAGGCGATGCATGGGTTTCCATATGGCGACGTACTTTCCTGACTGCTCAGTGAGTGCAAGTGAGTTCAGTTTTGAACTCAGAAATGCTGCGTTCGCGACATACCGTGCGTGATGGGAACTTAAGTGTGAGTGCAAAGAGTCGCAGAGTGCTTGCACACGTGCGAGCATAAAGTGCGAGCACAATGCATGCATGAATCGCTACAATGTTTTTATTAATAAACTAACAGTATAAGTAAACAAATCAAAAATATTTTCATCGGGTAAAATTGTTAATAATAATAATGTATACGGCAGAACTTTATTTTCTTAGTATCTTTCTACAAAATAATTTTTCATTAACTTATATAGCGTGATAAACTATCTTGGAAATTAGTTTTTATTTTTTAATATCTGTTCAATGAAATATTAAAATCAGTATCAAAAAATCGATTTTAGTATCTCATGAAACAGGTTTTTAACATTTTCCCTCCAGTCTCCTACGCCATGTTGATTTGACCTTAGCAACAACGGACCGAACCCCTCAGCCCCTCCCTAATAAAAATCTAGGCGATTTCTAGATAAGATTGTCTAGAAGCACAACATCTAGAATTGACCACTTTCTAGATGATACTGGACAAATTCTAGACTCAAAAGGGTCGCAGGTAAAACTTACTAGAAATAACTAGATGAACTCTAGACGAACCCTAGAAAAAGGTGACCGCCATCAAATTGTCCTAGACTTTCGCTAGAGGACCCTCGTGAAAAGAAAGATCAATTTAACACCACTTCAAGACCAGTTTTAAACCACGTTTGGTCTTTTTCTGGTCTGCACCCTTCAGCCTATACCTGCATCATTTTTAGGGTATTGAAATAGACACTAATAGGTCAATTCTTTCGAAAGTTATCGTGCTCACAGACAGACATACATACATACATACATACATACATACATACAGACAGACACATTCGTAAAAACCCGTTTTTTGGGTTCAGGGAGTCGCAAAACGTGGAAATTTCACAAAAACCGGGAGGGTCAAATTTTACACAAATCTAACACCTCTGGATGAGAATGTAATAAAGTAAAATATCTTATTTTATAAATAACATTATATTCAATAAGATGATATTGAATGTATTCACCACCAACTGCTGCAAGTTTTTTGCCATTCAGAGGTTGACTTCGACCTCGTACATGTGTCGAAGGTTATCCATTTCTCTTCCTTGTTTTTCTATTTGTGATTGTTGTGAGTCCGTTTGACTGCGCAAATCTCTCAAAGATTTTTTTAACCTTTTATTTTCATATTTTTCTTTTAGACATTCACTGCATGCCACCGCTTTTGGAACTGGAGGAGGTTTCTTTAATAGTGGCTAAAAAAAGAAAAAATTTAGTAATATCAGAAAGGATACATAAAGGTCATTTACAAATATAATACAATAGTTGTTTATAATATTATCTTCTTTGCCTGTACTTTTGAAATTTCAACAACAACGATACTTAAAATTTTGGGAAATCCATTTTTCGCTGCTGGATCTACTGATGATAAAGTGGATGAACTAGAAGTAATGTTAGTTTGCTGCGTATGTTGAATTCTTTTCAAGTTTAGTAGTGAATGTTCGCCGTCCGATGAATGGTCCTGCATAATATAATTGGCAATTCATCAAGGGCTTACTGAATCTTGAACTGTTTCTTTGTCCCCTATATTAAGTCCGACGTTTAGCGAAGATTTTTCGTCCACTGGAACTTCGTTTTCAGTCGAAGATCTTTTATGCTTAGAAGACTTTTTCTACGTAGTGCAAATATTTAGTTTTAAAACTGTTTTTCAATACTTAAGTATTTTTTACAACTGCGATAAATACCTTTTTGTGTTTTTTTGAATGTGGTCCAGAATCTGCTGAATCATCTGATTTTCGTTTTATGTTGTAATCGGTAGAATTTGAATCGGTGGTATTTATACTGGTAGGGTTTTCATGGGGCAAGTTTATATCGGTAGACTTTGAATCGGTATTTTGCTGCAAATAATAGCTTGTATACATTTTTGGAAGGAATATTAAATACAAAGGTGCTTGATGTAATTCTACTAGTAAGTAATACATTGTCGAATTAATCTGTTCTTTAGTTTCAATATCTCTAATTTATGTCTATTTCAATCAATTTGTTCAACTTCTGATGCAACGAAATTTTTTGAAAATACGAAAACATAACCATTTCTCTTTCAATTACAATTAGTACCTTCAGATCTTCAAAATAGTCTTCAATATAAAATTTTCAACCGGAAACGTATATTATTTGCAATAGATAAAAGGCGAGAAAATATATCACTTGTTATTTCTTTGGGCTGTTTTTATCAGCATTTCAAAGTGTGGTTGCATCTGCTTTACAATATTAAAAGATTTTTATTAAAAACGTACCTCTAGTTCATACAAAAATTTTCTTTCCTTTTCCAAGCTCAACATTGTTTTGTATTACTGAATTTCAACATTATTGGGCAATCTGCAAATATATTGGAGATCATCGCTGGCTTCGATAAATAATAATTTCTCTTGTACGTCTGTGATTCTAAATAATGTTGTACTGTTGGTTGTATTTAGTACTTGTTGCATATACGGTAAAGATAGTGGATCCATTACTGATCTCGTAAGAAAACGCTAGCCAAGAATATAGCAGATCTCATCAGCAATTGCGAGGCTTCTGATCTGCACGATTTCCCCAGAATAAAGTAATACTATTGTGTCGTTTCGTTTTTCAGGTCGTGTATATTCTGAACTGTACAGTCTAGTATTCTTATAAATACATCTGTCATATGTTACTGGTAACACAGTTTCGTCGAGTAAAATTAGTCGCATAGTCTTTGTGATCTCGTCTTTTATTTTTCTCTTGCCAATCATTAAGACAGTATCATTATCTGTTTTTCTTGTATGTTCTGTCGTGAGATTTTTGCGCGAAAGCAAGCTTTGGCAGTAAATTTTACAGGATTCTTTCATTGAAAAACGAGATATGCAGTCATTTAGGGAACACTTCCTTAACCACTTGGTTGACATTTCAGAAGCAACATTTTTTGAACCTCTAACAACACGCTTGCAAGTAAGAATGCCATTTTCAAAAGGAAAGGCAGACGTTGATTTTATTGGTCCACATTTCCGAACCGACTGTACCATATGCGGAAGTATGTGCATATTGTATGTCATGGCATGTGTTCCATAGAGGACATTGGTTTCGCCAACAAACATTAAAATGTCTTTATAGGACATGGGAACCTCGGATATCACAGACATAAGATAGGGCTTGCGGAAAGTCCCCTCTGTCGTCTGTGCGGACTGGATAATGAGACAGCTACTCACATCCTTTGTCACTGCCCTGCGATTGCGGGGAAACTTCTAACACTCACAGGCAGCTACTGAATCAGTGAGTCAGAGATATCAGCCAACAGCGTGGCTGCAGTCCTCTCCCTATGGAGAGGGCTTTGGGGTCACGCTTAGACTCACAAGGGGACGCAACGGGATTACCCAAGCGTCAGGTGCTGTTATGGTCTGAACCCAATAAATAATAATAATAATGTTATTATTATTTAACTTATGTACATTGTACACTTTTTTTATCTGCAGAAATTTTTTTTGTACAAATTTCATTTTAAATCCCACCGGCTTTCCTTTTTTTGTGCTATTCGATTATTTTTACTATTGTAATTACTTTTTATTGAATTTTATTGAGTTTCCAGTTTTAGTCCATTTAATTATGAACAACCCAGTGGACACCAAATTCGACGACGTCTTTACGACATCATCAAGACATCTTTACGACAACGTTAGGACATCCTATGTCCATATCGTTAAGGTATCTTTACGATATCGTAAAGACATCGTCAGATCGTACGACGTATTTACGATATCGTAAAGACCCCTTAAAGACATGGACATAGGATGTCGCCAAGTTATCGTAAAGTTGTCATAACGATGTCGTAAAGACGTCGCAAAATTTTGTGCCCGTTGGGAATAAACTAAATTTCACATGACTTTTATTACTATTTTTAAGTTCCCTTCCATACCACGTTTGAATATGTCGCCTTATTCGAAACAAAACACTCATATAAAATGGCGGCTCCAGCGCCTTCAAGTGGGCACGCGCGTTTAACTTTAAATACTGTACCCAGCGTATTATATACCCAGTGGACATCATATGTGACGATGTCTTTACGACATCGTTACTACATCTTTACGACAAGTTTACGGCATCCTATGTCCATGTCGTTAAGGTGTCTTCACGACATGGACATATGATGCCGTAAAATTATCGTAAAGATGCCATTACGATGTCGTATAGACGTCGCCAAATTTTGTGCCCGATGGGTACGCCGGTGAAGTTTGCACTGCGAAAATTTGAAATTAAACTTTTTTTCATGGAATACTTCGGTGGTACTTTGGTGGTTGTAAGGTGGTGGTTTTTGATGTTTGATGTTAAAAATTGTAAAAACTACAGAGTTTTTAAGGCTGCCCAGTGGGCACAAAATTTGGCAGCGTCTTCACGACATCGTTACGACATCTTTACGAAAACTTTACGACATCCTATGTCCATGTCGTTGAGGTGTCTTTACGATATCGTAAAGACGTCGTACGATCTGACGATGTCTTTATGATATTGTAAAGACACCATAACGACACGGATATAGGATGTCGCAAAGTTGTCGTAAAGATATCGTAACGATGTCGTAAAGACTCGTCAAATTTGGTGCCCACTGGGCTATTAAAAAAAGAACGATATTTTCAGAGTGGTGACAGAGGGAAAAATTATGAGGAAGCTACCAGATATATAACTAAGAAAATCCAAAAGCTTAACTGCAAAATTGCAGCTGGAATTTTTGACAAAAGTCATAGCATCGACCTTGCACAATATTGCATACATAGTTGTTATTATTTTTAACACTTACATATTAACAAAAGTTTTAGCTTCGTCTGCAAATTTTTTTTTCCTCGTGGAGCAAGTGTCCTGAAAAATGATTTACATTTTCTTCGAAAATATTTGGTTCAATAGTTGCTGAGATATGCAGCCGCAAATATGTCAATTTTAGTGCAAATTCATTTGTTCATAAAACTCTAACTTGAAATGGGCCTTTGCATGAAAAATTTGTTAAAACATCAAAGTTTTGTTTTTCCATGAACTGAATGAAAATAAGTTTTAGAAATTTTTTATTTTCGGACTTTTTAAGCCAAAGTTACTGTGTCGCACTTTTAGTGCATACAGAAGTGTTACTGGCTACCGTATTAGAAGATAGTCTAGACGATTTGTCCGTAAGAAGATAGTAACAATTGGGATTCAGGTAACAAAAAATCTTCTCAAGATAATTTTGATAAATAATATATATATAATTAGGAAATAAGGTTAAACAACCACCACAGGGTCCCACAGGGACATATACGTCGTTCCTGCGTGGGTGATACACCCCGATAGTATGTGTCCTAGGTACTCAGCGTGTGCATGACACACTTTGCACCTATCGCTGGGAACTTCTTGACATAAAATGCGGTCACGGTATGCTAAGGTGGAAATGACACCGTCCTGACATGCGAAAATAAAACCCTCTGTACCTGAATTAAGCCCTGATGAAGAAAAATATATTATTCAATCGTACCAATCACTCGCATCTCATTAACAATTGAAATAATTTCATGTACATTATTTAGTTTTTTAGCTAATTCAGCTTTTAAAAGAAAGCGCAATCTATCTACAAGCTTATTTGGATCTTTCCAGTAATCTAACATTACGGTTTCTGTTTTTGCTTGTATTTCATATTCAGAGGAAATGTCGCTTTCATCATCATCCTCATCGTCATCATAATTATCATCATCATCATCATTATCATTGACATTATCATCATCAGCATAATTTTTGGTTATCACAGATGGAGAATTGTTATCTTGACTAAATTCTTATTCTGCTTCTATTTTTTGATTCTTCACAAGCCGTTCCACTTCATCTTCAGACTTCTGAGTAATGTACGCTAGATTCTTATGTGGAGAGAATTGTGGTTTCCAGGCTTCCTGAGTAGCTTGTTTCGGGTCAGGTGGAAGTCTCTCTCATCCTGCCTATGATTTTTTGCTAAGCAAGAATATTTCTCATGTCTGTTTAAATTATCGAGTCTTGAATAAGTTCTGGAACAACTTGAACATGTGGAAGCCGTCTTGTCACTGGCACAGTGAAAATGGCTGTTTATTCATAAAAGCTGAGTTTATATCCTTCTCCTCCTCCACCACCACATCCTTCTTCCCATGTCCTCCTCTTCCAACTCCTCCTCCTCATTATCATGCACTCCTCCTCCTCCTCATCATCATGCCCTCCTCTTCCAATTCCTCCTCCTCCTCATGCCGTCCTCCTCATGCCCTCCTCCTTCAACTCCTCCTCCTCATGCCCTCCTTTTACAATTCCTCCTCCTCCTCATGCCCTCCTCCTCATCATGACATCCTCCTCCTCATCATGCCCTCCTCTTCCAAATCCTATTCCTTCTTATCCTTCGAACTCCAACTACTCCTCCAGCAACCACCTAAAAACAGTTTTTGTCCGACCCCTTGAAAACGCGCCATTGCATGCACGTGAAGCCGGCGTAATGTGGCCGCTTCCAGCCCAGTGACGTTCGCACATGCACTCAGCCGCCAAGCCAACATGAAGCTTTACGCTCGTTACGCTGCACCCCGCAAGTAAGAATATGGAGGAATTTATCTTCATCTTTGAAAATTGTATTGCTAGACCTGACAGTCTCTCTTCTGCAAAGTACAGTATTTCTTCCTTTCACCTATAATCTAAAATTGGCAAGTACACCAAACATGCTTTATCTGCTTCACATGCTTGTTTTCAAGGAGATTATGACAAAAAGTATGGTGTGTATTAAGGGCGTACAGCTATTTTGCCTAGTATGACTGCCGTCCTCGCTTCGCTCAGCAGCAACTTCACACTCGTCAAAATAGCCTTCTGTACGCCCTCGATACACAATATACTATTTTTAACCATAAAGTTGGAACTAGTTTCAACTCTTTCATTAAAAATGCAACTGTTTTTAGATAAGAGGAGAAGGAGGAGGAGGCCATGATGATGAGGAGGAGGGCATGAGGAGGAGAAGTTGGAAGAGAAGGGCATGAGGAGGAGGAGTTGGAAGAGGAGGGCATGATGATAATGACGATGAGGAGGAGGAGGAGGATATAAACTCAGCTTTCATGAATGAACAGCCATTTTCACTGTGCCAGTGACAAGATAACTTCCACATGTGCAAGTTGTTCCAGATCTTATTCAAGACTCGATAATTTTAAAATACATTAGAAATACTGTTGCTTAGCAAAAAATCATAAGTAGGATGAGAGAGACTTTCACCAAATTTCAAAGGTACCTGGAGGTCTAGGAAAGCAATTCATCGTAAGCATAAGATTTTCAAACCTGACGAGAAACAAGCTATTCAGAAAGCTTGAAAACCACAATTCTCCCCACATAAGTATTATCGTGCATTACTCAGAAGTCTAAAAATGAAGTAGAACGGCTTGTGAAGAAGCAAAAAGTAGAAGCAGAAGAAGAATTTATTCAAGATGACAATTCTCCATCTGTGATAACCAAAAATTATGCTGATGATAAGGATCTCAATGATAATGATGATAATGATAATGATGATGACGATGAGGATGATGATGAAAGTGACATTTCCTCTGAAACAGAAGCCGAAATGTTAGATTACTGGGAAGATCCAAATAAACTTGTAGATAGATTGCGCTTCCTTTTACAAGCTCAATTAGCTGGAAACATAAATAATGTACACGAAATTATTTCAATTGTTAGTGAAATGTGAGAGGCTGGTATTATTGAATAATATATTTTTTTTTTAGTTTGGCAACTAGTAAAATGTAATGAAATTAACATTCGAAATTACTAATTCAACATTTCCTGTAGTTAACATTTTAAGTTTTTTTTTATTATTCGATATTACCGTGCGTACGCAGCGTTCAGTGGTGTTTCGCGATTTTTTTTCTAGCAAACACCAATCATTGGTGTTTGGGTTTCTCCGTGTAAGAGGGCCATCGTACATTAAGGATATATCCTTGGCGCTTATTTAAGTTGCAAATATTCCTAAACTTAGTGGGTGATTATTAAAATTAGAATATCGTTTTTTCGGTGACACTGTGTTGAGAAAAATGTAGACTAGCAATTCGCTATAAAATATTTCATGTATAAACGGAGTTTACGAACAAAACAAATAAGTAGCGAAATTCTGAAGTTTTATCATACGTGAATAGAGAATGAAACAGTCTAATTGACATCTTCAAAGAAATATTCCTTTGTCCTATTGACGACGTTTCTTGAACCTTGGTTCACCCAAAGATTAATGGAGAAAGTACATTGCGAAGTGTGATTTTTTTTTGTAATACATCTTTTTATTTATAATTAATACCTGTTAACAAAATGAAAAAGTCTATTGTTAATATGTGAACAAATGTGATGAAATGCTACTTTGGGTGAACTAAGGTTAAAAAAACATCGCCAATAGGACAAACGAATATTTCGTTGAAGATGTCAATTAGACTGCTTAATTCTCTATTCATGTATGATAAAACTTCAGAAGTTCGCTACTACTTTTTTTATCCGTAAACTCAGTTTATGCATGAAATATTTTATAGCGAATTTCTAGTGTACATTTTTCTCAACACAGTATCCGTTACTAGTACCCGAAACCTATTTTCATACGATTTATTTCGTTGAAAAAGATAGCAAAAATGCGATGTCAATTGCATTTCCGTTTTCCAACCCTATTCTGCATTCACAAGTCATTTTGAATATACACTATATTTATATCCTCAACTTTTTTTTAAAGTATTTTGCTGAAATCTGGTATTCAAGCATTTTAGATTGGCAAATCTTAAAATACGTGAAAAATAGTCCAGCTTGTAAGTATTTTTATATACAATGAAATACAATATAGTGTGTGTGTGTTTGTGTGTGCATATAAGAACCTTGTCGATTAACGCAAAAGGTAAAGACTCACCATCTTGTCCCGACCCAATATATCGGAAAATGATTCCCTAACATCCGACAATACCAACTGGTAGAAGTTACTATTTTGAACATGCGGATTTCTCTTAGGTTAAATTGTAGTTTTGTAAAATTTCCTACATGAATTTAATCTAATAAACATTTAAATTTTACGTTTCCGAGAGATTGTATCAAAAGTCATAGATATTAATTTTCCTGTTACAACATTTATTTTAACACAGTACAATTATATATTTAGTTAAAATTTCGTAAGGGATTTAAGCCCGCATTCAAACCAATACGACTTATCTGTTGTCTTGGAAGGAATTTTCTGGAGAAATTTTTGTAAAATAAGTTTCTAATAATAGGGATAAAGAAACGAAGGAATTACGGGGTATTTTTGGTAAAACAAGACAAATTTTTCTGCAAGATATTTCACAAGATGCAAGACCATGCTATTTGAGTCCCTGTGTATCCTCGAGTGCAAACGCACACATTGACACCCTTCGAATTCAATGAATGGAACTTTTTAAGTACTTTTAAGACCGATATTCAAAAGCATTATCTCATATAAAGTCATCTTGTGTGACGAATTATAAAAAACGACTTAATGAAAAAAAACATGTTTGCAACCATCATTGGTCTCACTGAGTCTTTCCTTTTTCTTAGTGATCTTTCTTTGTTATGTATATATATATATATAGTTCAAAGTTTGTCATAAGGGCTACCGCAGGATTTCTCCGGGAGCAGGTGCTAATCTTAAAAGTTGCACCTTCTGCCAGCGAAATCGCGGTAAAATTTCAGCTGTAACCACGTCGCACAACCGGCCGACCAAGGACGACCGCCTTCTGCATTTTCCCCGCAAGTGTCTCAGAATTTTCTTGACACGCAGAGATGCTTTTCAGGCTATTAACCAGTGAAACCTTGGCACCTAAAAGAGCTCCAATGATCAGGACGATTATCTTAACAGAATATTCCATGTATAACCGTCGCAGCGCCCTTATAAGGTCTTTATCCCTCTCTTTCTGTTCATTATCCTTGGCTATGATGTTTTTGTCAGCTGGTCTCGAAAATTCGATAACGAACATGGTTCGTTTCTTGAACACAAGAAGAACTATGTCAGACCTCGAGTGCTCAATAGAAACAATTGTCGGGAATATGAAGTTCCAGTATATCCGACACTTCTCATTCTCGACGATTGAACCTATTTTCCTAGGAGTGTTTAGCGGAGCGGTATTTGGGCTGATGCCATAAGAGTGACAGAGATGGTAATAAAGCACTCTTAGTGCCGCATTGTGCCTTTGGATGTAGGTCGTTCCCTTGCGACAGTCTTACTCTCTTCATAAAAATCGGCACCTATTAAAACCAACTCTTATAGTAGCTCCGGATGGTTATATATATTCTAACGATAAAAGGTCCGTAGTTTTCTGACGCTCGTAATAATGATGCTGGAGCTATCTTAAAGAGATATCTTAGGTGTATCATCCGAAACTTTACAATTTCCGATTTTTGGTGGTTCAAGGATGCTATAGAAAGTCAGGATTTTATAAATCTGAAGAAACGTAGGAGTGGCGGGATGGTCATTTGTACCTCCAGCTAGACGAATCGTATCAAAGAATCTCTAGACAAGAATAATCAGACAAGGTTAGTTTAGGTATATGAATCTGATATGAAAAGCTCTCAATAAAAATTCTAGAATTTCATTGCAATTATTCTGATTGGCCGTTTTGTAAATGTCTCAGCTGAAAATTCCTGCGCAGGAACCTCAGAGGATCCTGAATATGTACCTGTACGTGAACCTGCACACGAACCTCTGCAGGTAATCTTGACGGTTCCCGTGCATGAATCTGGTGACGGAAACTGTACATGAGCCTGAAAAGGAACCTGCACTGACAAAGGAACCTTTTGAATGATCCAATACAGGTTTCTTTGCGAAGTAAATTGAGGTTCGATTTCCTGTACAGAAAAATGTATAGGGTCCTTCATAGAAGACCATTGCGAAAATTCATGTCGCTTACAGTTATAAAGTTGCCTTCCTTTTATTTCCTTTAAGATCCAACTCACTATTGAGAGAGCCAAGCCATTAACGAACTCTCGCGAATTAGTTCCTATGTAGGTTCATGTATAGGATCCTGAAAAAGTTACTGTACATTAGTCTGGGGCGAAAAAACCAACATTATGCTCCCAGGAAACGCCTGGGTGAGGAAAAGTGGCCCAGTCCAATCCGAAGCTCAGCGTACTTTGAAATTTTGAAATCGGATAATATATTCAGTCTGTTATTTGAGGGTGAAATCTCCAAATTTCACTAAAAAACACTAAAATTTAAGGTTTTGCAAAAATTGGCCTAAAATCGATACCGATGCCTTCCAAGGGTGACTTTACGATGAAAAGTCATCAGATGGTACTTAAAGATCCGTACCGAGTCGCCAAAGTCATCCCTTGTCAATCCTCATGGAGGGGGAAATGACTCAAAATTTCATATTTTCGAGTAAAACGCTTAAATACTTGTGCGGTCCCTGGGTCATGTCTGTCCATGAGCACACGAGCGTCTGGGCCACCTCCACACTGAAGCTGGACCCCCCCCGCTCGTCGGTCTCCTTCTCCCATCCCCCGCCCCCTCCCTCTGGTCGAGCGTTGTCGAGACTTGTCAGAACCTGTCAATGGCTCGTACTGACGGCTCACGCCTAATGTTCGTTCACTCGCAGGTGCTAGTCGACGTTGTCGTTCTAGTTTATTCTTCTCATTGTCTCGTCGTTGGTTCTTTTGGTGGTAGAGATTCTGGTTCTGCCTGCACTCCCCTCTTTGGTTTCTATGCCACAGCATGTCGAAATTCGCAAAGAGAGACTTTGTGCAGTACCCTATATTTGGTCCTCCAAAAGATTTTGGTCCGAACGTTTCGCCAACGAGAGCTGACGTTCTGCGATGTTTTCAGGAGGTTCGAAGGCAAAAGGGCTCTCTTTCAGAAAAAGACAAGCAGCCTTCGTTCGGAGACATTGCCGGCGAAGTCCGTTCCAAACTAATAGTTATGTGGGAATCCGCTTCTATCCCAACGGTCTCAGAGCAGCGCATTAAGAAATGTTTCACAAATCTTCATAAAAAATACCCAACGTTGAAAAATTTATTGAAGAGTGAAACAACTTTTCAAAGTAATGAGGATGAGATAATCGCTGCCTTTAAAGAGTACTGCTCGGAATTATTTAACAAAGCCGCTTGTAAGTGCGTTGACTTGTCTAGGTGCTCCTGCTCAAGGAAAAGAAGGTTCCAGCTATAGAGCATGCCTTCTATCTTGACCAAAGAGGTAAAAGACTCATGGGAGTCGCCAGCGTAGATGTATCTGAAACAAAAAAAACACATAAGAGAGCAGAACAT
This sequence comes from Andricus grossulariae, assembly GCA_011634705.1. Classification (NCBI taxonomy): domain Eukaryota; kingdom Metazoa; phylum Arthropoda; class Insecta; order Hymenoptera; family Cynipidae; genus Andricus; species Andricus grossulariae. The sequence continues at coordinate 103,478,381 of JAABKJ010075445.1, read as the reverse complement.
AATGCAAAAAGAGGCAGACTTGAACGGGGAGAGGGTGTGGAAAGCGTTCCTACCGCATCGGCCTCCACATCTTTCTCTACGATTGATATGGATATAGATTTAGATTCCTTCTTTGAGGAAGGTGAAGGGGATAATTCTATTCCTGAAATTAAGGTAAAGGTTGATGCTTCTACCGATGATGACGATTTTCACGACATACCACGCAGCCTTGTGCAGAAAAAATCATCGCAGGCTAGACTTGACTTATCTGAAGCAGCAGTAGTTGCTCAAAGATATGGTATAAGTCAACGGGCTGCGGCACATTTAAGCTCTTGGTCCAGTAATGTGCCGTCACTGGGCCAGACTCCGGATTTTCCTATTAAAACATTTTTTGCCAGAGTAAAGACGAAGTTTGGAACAGTAATGCACCGCGTCTGGGCCGATCTCTGGCTTTTTCTCATAAAACATGCTTTGCTGTAGTAAAAGTAACACTTGGTTCAGTAATGTGCCATCGCTGGGCCAGACTCCGGCTTTTCCTATTAAAACATGTTTTGCCAGAGTAAAGACGAAGTTTGGAACAGTAATAAGATGCGTCCGGGCCGATCTCTGGTTTTTCCTCATAAAACATGCTTTGCTGTAGTAAAAGTAACACTTGGTCCAGTAATGTGCCGTCACTGGGCCAGACTCCGGATTTTCCTATTAAAACATTTTTTGCCAGAGTAAAGACGATGTTTGGAACAGTCATGCGTCGCGTCTGGGCCGATCTCTGGCTTTTCCTCATAAAACATGCTTTGCTGTAGTAAAAGTAACACTTGGTCCAGTAATGTGCCGTCACTGGGCCAGACTTCGGCTTTTCCTATTAAAACATGTTTTGCCAAAGTAAAGACGAAGTTTGGAACAGTAATGCGCCGCATCTGGGCCAATTTCTGGCTTTTCATCATAAATAATTCTTTGCCGTGATAAAAGTGACACTTGGTCCAGTAATGTGCCATCACTGTGCCAAGCATCGGCGGTAGATCGACAAATTTGAATAGCCAATATAGGCAGTCAGTACGGGCACAATACTGGGCCGATTAAAATGCCGATATTGGCCCAATAACATTAGCCGATCTTTGGCTGCCGAAATTGGACCAAGCCTGGGCCGTGTGTTCAGTTCCGGCAATTCGCACTTGGGATACGATGAACGGTCCAACAGCAAAGTTTCGTTTCTTAAAAAGCCTTACGAAATTGTTCTCAACTGTTTTTTTAAGTACCTATAGTTTGACTGTCAAATTAGGATTTTTATATTCTTTTCAATTATGGTGGATGGTATTAGATTTGTGTGAATTTGAATCTATCTATCTAGTTTAGGAATATGTCTGACTAACATTTCTACATTATTTTGCAATATCTGAAAAAGTAGTCCCCGGGGTAGGTATAGATACATAATGTAAAATGCATTCAATAAATGATACAGTTCAACATAATGTAGAATACTTTGTGTTTTTGACACATGTTCATCGAGTGCGATACGCGAGACACGTGACGAGAATGTATTCGTTACACCCGAAGGAGCTTTGACAAAAGGGAATTCACAATTATCAAATGACAGCTGGCAATGTTTTCTGATTTAATTAAAAAAAGTCTATGCACAAAAGCGCAGGGTGGGGAGGGGGGTGCAAAAACACCAAGCGCGAAGTAAATAAATTATCCGGCGCGAAACGCGAGATCTGATACACGTGCGCCCAAGGCACGCTCAAAATTGTGAGCGATGAGAATGTGCCGGCGCTGAGTGGGCAGATTTTTTGTATTATTTTCCTGTTTATGTAATTAGAAAGATTACTGCATTCACGTGGGTCAACTCGAACTCGTTTATGGAGAGAGAAACAATTAGTGACTTTTTTCTTTATTAAAATTAATAGCACGAATGTTCGTTTTCTAGCTTTGTAAAACCGCAAAGCCTTCATATTTTGAAAGTATTGATTCTGTTACCAAAACATATAATGTAGTATAAATCATTTTTGTGCTTAGTTTACAATTATTGTGGGAATTACTATTACCAAAATTGTAACATAGCACATTAATTATCTTTTACAGATGTGAGATCCTCTTCCCGAAATCCTGTGTCAACAAGAAATCAACAGAGTATTACAAAAATGCTGTTGCTCATTAGCACGGTTTTTATTTTGCTGAACTTGCCGAGGTAATATTGTGAATGATAAATAGAAAGAAAACTGTATCAAAAATTCGGGTGTACTTCTGAAAAGGACATATGTCCGATTTTCTTCGGGCTCCGTGTACTTATGTATTTTGAAGCGCTGATTACGAATATCATAGTGAAAATTGGCGACTAGTCGATTTTCATGGTAAAAACCATGAAAAACCCATAAAAATCATGGGTTTTTGCGTTTATACCAGCTAATATGCAAAATAACAAAAAATATTTCAAATAAAAGTTGTAGATCTCATCGAAACACACTTCTTTTTTTATTCGAAACATTTTTGCGTACGAGTGATAGTTTTCGAGACAATCAACGATATAACGATTTTTATTATTACTATTCCCTTTACCATTCCCTTTACCGTTCCTTTTGCCATTTCCCTTTACCATTTCCTTTCACCATACCCTTTGTTAGTCCCTTTACCATTCTTTCTACCATTCCCTTTGCCATTTCTCTTTGCCATTCCCCTACCCCTTTTCCAGCGCCGTGTGCCATAAAAGCATGGGAACATCATCTGGGATCCTCAAAGGATCCTCCGACATGGAAACAGTTGAATGAATTTTTAATGACGAGATTATGAATGTTGCAAGCTGTAGAGAAATCTCGTAGGCCTGTGCCTCAATCTCATCAGCAAACAGCAAAAGCTCACTTTGCCTCTAGTACCCAAGGTTCTAACGAAGCTTCGAGTGTTTCTAAAGCTTTTTCTAGCAAATGTTCAATCTGCTCTTTAGATCACTATGCTGCGAAGTGTCCAGATTATGCTAATAAGACAGTTCAAAGTAGGCTAGAAATAATCAAAAATAAAAATCTTTGTTTCAACTGTCTTGGGCAACATATTGCTTCAAAGTGCAAGTCTACTAAGCGTTGTAATAAATGTGGGATGAAGCATCATTCGACGATTCATAGAGTTAAACCTAACGACAAGCCTGATCCCTCAACTATAGATTCAAGCGTTCAAGTCAACTTTGCCGCCATCAACCATGCCTCGTCAACGCGTCGGACAATTCTGGCTACAGTTCAGCTCGTCGTTATTTCCGACAGTGGTGAGCGCATGGAAGTTGAAGCGTTCATCGAGCCAGGCTCTCAAATATCGTTTATTTCTGAGAGTTTGGTCAAGCTACTCCGCTTATCAAGACAACCATCATCGCTAAGATTAAAGGGAATTGCAGCTGTGAAAGCTGGTAAAACTCGAGGCGTAGTCTCCGTGAAGTTGAAACCTTATTTTTAATCTTCATCAGAGTGCGTAATTTCTGCTCACATTCTTCAAAAACTGACTTCAGAATTTTCTACTTTTGATATCAGCAACGTAAATTGGCCGCATTTAGAAGGACTTCAACTTGCTGACCCTGATTTCCAATCAACTAATCACGCGGACGTCATCATCGGAGCTGACTATTACGGTCAGATTCTGGAAGAAGGTCTCCGCCGAGGTTCAGATAATGCTCCAACCGCACAAGCTACGATTTTTGGGTGGATTATTTTCGGTACAGCAGAAAAAGCTTGCTTATCGACTTCTGACATTCAAAGTTACCACACTTCTATTGACTAAGATCTATAAAATCTTCTTCAAAAATGTTGGAATCAAGAGGAAATGCCAACGAAATTCGAGTCTTCTTTATCAAAAGAAAATCAAGAGTGTGAAGATCACTTTAAATCAACACATTCTCGTGATTTAGATGGACGCTACGTCGTTAAACTTCCTTTTAAAAAATCAACTGAACTTCTCGGAGATTCTAAACCTGCAGCCTTGCGTATGCTTTTAAGGTTATCCAATAAACTGCAAACGAATACAGCTTTGAAAAAAGCTTATGTAGATTTTCTCACCGAATATGAGGTTTTGGAACACATGAAGGTCATCTCTGATTCAAATTTGGATTTATCTCAACCAGTTTACTATCTCCCACATCATGGAGTCATACGTGAGAGTAGTATTACGACCGAACTTCGAGTAGTTTTTAATGCGTCCAGCCGTACGTCTTCTGGGGTTTCGCTAAATGATATTCTTCACACAGGAGCAAAACTTCAAACTGAATTATTTGATGTTCTAATTCGCTTTCGTCAATTCAAATATGTCTTCAATTCAGACATTGAAAAAATGTATTGCCAGATCAAAGTTCATCCTGATGATTGGAAATTTCAAAGGATTTTGTGGATTAAAGAGCAAAGTAGAGTACTTACATTTCAACTAACTACCGTCACATATGGTTTGGCTAGTGCTCCTTTTCTTGCACTTCGTACTATGCAACAACTTGTGGAAGGTGAAGGTACTAAGTTTCCATTAGCGAGAACCATTTTGAGTAAGTGTAGATATGTTGATGACATCTTCGGAGGAGCCGATTCAATTGAAGCGTCTCAGAAAGCTGTTAATCAGGTAAGCACCATGTGCATGGCGGGCGGTTTTTCTCTGCAAAAATGGAAACGCAACGAACCAAGAATTCTTCAAAATATACCATCAGAAAAACAACTTTTTCCTACTTCTGTTCCGATTGATCAGTCCGCTACTGTTCACGCTCTTGGAATGAACTGGAACCCAATTTCTGATTCATTCTCATTTACTTGGACAGTACCATCGCAGAAAAAATTTACGAAAAGGACCATATTGTGTACGATAGCACAACTGTTTGACCCTCTAGGACTCTTATCACCAGTCCTTATTAGAGCTAAGATCTTCATTCAAAATCTTTGGTCTCTCAAGCTCAATTGGGATGACCCCCTACCTTCGCGATTATCTGATACATGGATACACTTCACTCAGCAACTCCAAGAATTAAGCTCCTTATCATTTCCACGATGGCTCGGAAAAACAGCACAAGGTTCCACTGAAATTCATGGGTTCTGTGATGCTTCTCAAATCTTTCAGAATTCCTTAAAATCTTTTGAAGATTCTATAGATCTTTTGAAATTCCTGAAAATCCTTTGAAATCTTTGGAAATTTGTTCAAATCCTTTCAAAATTCAAAAATTGGTTTAAAATCCCGTAAGAATCTTTGAGATTCCTGACAATTGTTTGAAATCCTTCAGAATTCCTTCAAATCTTTTGAGGATTCTATAAATCGTTTGAAATTCCGCAAAATTCTTTGCAATCTTCGAAAATGCTTTCAAATCCTTTAAGATTTTAAAAATTTGTTTAAAATTTCGTAAAAATCTTGGGAATTCCTGATAATTGTTTGAAATTTTTTTAGAATTTTTGAAATGCTTCGAAGAATCTAAAAATCGCTTGACATTTCTCAAAATCGAAAAAAATCTTTGAAAAGCCTTTGAATCCTTTAAGGTTTCTAATTTTTTTAAATGCCGTCAAATCCTTTGAAATGCATGAGAATCTCTTCAAATCCTTTATGGATTTCAAAAACCAAATAAAATTTTGTGAAATCTTTTGAAATCCTCTAAAATTAGTTTAAAATTTTGTGAAATCCTTGGAAATTTTTATAAATCCTTCGAAATCTCTCAAATTGTCTTGAAATCCCGTAAAAATCTGTAAAATCCCTGAGAATAGTTTGAAATTCTTCAGAAATCCTTTAAAAACCTAAAAGACTTTAAAAATCCCTTGAAATTTATCAAAATCGAAAAAATCTTTGGAAAGCCTTTAAATCCTTCAAAATTTTTTATTTTATGCTAAAATTCCATAAAATCCTTTGAAATGTATGAGAATCTCTTCAAATCCTTTAAAGGTTTAAAATCACTTGAAACTATGAAAAATCTTTGGAAATCCTTTAAAATTTCTCAAATTTGTTTGATATCCCGTAAAAATCTCTGAAATTCCTGAGAATTATTTGAAATCCTTCAGAATTCCTTGAAATCTTTTAAAGATTCTAAAAATCGCTTGAAATTCCTGAAAATTCTTTAAAATCTTTATGCTTCCAAATCGTTTAAAATTTCTAAAAATCCCTTAAAATCTTCGAAAATGCTTTCAAATCCTTTACAATTTTTGAAATTTGTTTAAAATCTCTTGAAAATTTTAGAATTTTCTGAGAATCTGTTTAAATCCTTTAAAGATTCAAAATCACTTGAAATTATGAAAAATCTTTGGAAATCCTTTCAAATCCTTTGAAATTTTTAAAATTATTTTCAAATCCTCTAAAAATCTTCGAAATTCCTGAGAATTGTTTGAAATCCTTCAGAATTTCTCAAAGTCTTTGAAAGAATCTGTAAATCGTTTGAAATTTCTGAGAATCCTTTAAAATCTTCGAAAATGCTTTCAAATCCCTTAAAATTACTAACAGTCCCGTGAAGTCACTTGAAATTGTGAAAAATCTTTAGAAATCCTTTCAAATCCTTTAAAATTTTTAAAATTTATTTAAAATCTCTTAAAAATCTATAGATTTCCTGAGAATCCCTTCAATTTTTTTAAAGACTTTAAAATTACTTGAAATTCGGTCACATCCTTTGAACTCTTTGGAAATCCTTGTAATCGTCATTGATTTTTTTTACATCCTTTAGAATTACTTAAAATTTTTAAAGGTTCTGAAAATCGATTGAAAGTACACAAAATCCTTCAAAATCTTTGGAAATCCTTCAAAATTGATAAAAGTTTATTAAAATGCAGGAAAAATCTTTGAAAATTCTGAGAATTGTTCGAAATCCTTCAGAACTCCTTAAAATCCTTTGAAGATTTTAAAATTCCTTTTGAAATTTCTTCAAATCCTTCAAAATCTTTGAAAATCCTTTCAAATCCTTTAAAATTTCTAAATTTAGCTTTAAATCCCGTGAAAATTTTGAAAATTTCTAAAAATTGTTTGGAATCCATTCAGGACTTTTTTAAAATACTTTCATGATTCTCAAAATCGTTTGAAATTCCTGAAAATCCTTTAAAATCTTTGGAAATTCTTTAAGAAATTTGGAATTGCTGAAAATTCCATAAAAATCTTTGAAGTTCCTGAAAATTGTTTGAAATCCTTTTAAAATTCTAAATATCGTTTATTATTTTGCAAAATTCTTCAAAATCTTTGGAACTCCTCTCAAATCCTTTAAAATTCTTGAAATTTGCTTAAAATGTTCGAAATTCCTGAGAATTCCTTAATATCCTCTGAAGATTCTAAAATTGCTCGCAATTCCTAAAAATATTTTAAAATCTTTGAAAATCCTTGCAAATCCTTTAAAACTTCTAAATTTCGCTCAAAATATCGTCAAAATCTTTGAAATCCCTGCGAATTGTTTGAAATCTTTCAGAATTCCTTAAAATCTTTTGAAGATTCTATAGATCTTTTGAAATTCCTGTTGAATTTTCTACCAAATTGTTTAAGTTTCAAGCTCAAAAGACAAAATTTCTGAAAAAACTGTTGAATTATCAACCCAAAAATATGAATTTTCAGCAAAAAAGATTATTTATAAGCGAGCAGTTGAATTTTCTTCTAAACTTATAAATCTTCAAGTAAAAAAAAATGGAATTTTCAATTCAGTAGTTTAATTGTTTACCAAATGGTGAAATTTTCTAGCCGAAAATACGAATTAAGTATAACACAGTTTAATTTTCAACCAAAAAAGGAATTTTCGATAAAGTAGTGTTATTTTCTACCAAATTGTTGAATTTTCGGGCCGAAATTACAAATTTTAGTAAAAAAGACTTCATTTCTCAACTTAAAATATATGTTTTCAACAATGAAGTTAATGTTAAACCAAGCAGCTGAATTTCCAACCCGAAAATATGAATTTTTTCCAAGAAAATGGTATTTTTTCCATAATAATTCAATTGTCTACCAAATTGGTAAATTTTTAACAATAAAATGAAAGCTTAATTTTTAATTTAAAAATATAAATTTTAAACAAAAAAATTAAAATTTCCTACCAAATTGTTGAATTTTCAACCCAAAAAGGCGATTTTTCTATATAATAGTTGAATTTTCAACCCGAAAATATGAATTTTCTCCAAAAAATGAAATTTTTTCAAAAAAATTTATTTTTTCACCAACTCGTTGAATTTTTAAGCCAAAAGACGAATGTTCGACAGAGCAGTGGAATTATTAACTCGAAAATATAAATTTTTAGCAAAGGAATTAAATTAAAAAGAAAGCTTGATTTTTTAAATCAAAAAGGTGAATTTTCGGCAAAACCGTTAAATTTTCATCACAAAAATACGAATTCTCTCGTAAAATGGAGTTTTTTCATAATAATTTAATTTTCAGCAAGTTGCTGAATTTTTACCCCAAAAAGAAAAATTTTCTATATAACAGTTGAATTTCCAACTCAAAAATATAAATTTTCAACAGAAAAATTAAATTTTCTACTAAATACTTGAATTTTTAAATTAAAATGATGAATTTTTTGCAATAAAGTTGAATTTTCTCAAAAAATAGAGTACGCAATATTATGCAAGACCCCAAATATGCATCTCAAATTAGGAATTGAACCAGGATGATTCAATTTCTCATTCGACTTTCAAATGAATAAATAAAATATAAGTTTAATTATAATTACAGTATTGATACGCGCGACAAGCTGAAAAGTATAAATTTAAAATTTTCAATTAAAATTAAAAATCTTTACAAAAAAAAAGAATTTTTATAAAATAGTTTCATTTTCTACAAAATTGTTGAATTTTCAATCAAAAATTACCAATTTTAGTAAAAACCGTTTAATTTTCAACTAAAAATATACATTTCCAACAAAAACGGTAATTTTAAACAAAACAGCAGAACTAAAATTATGAATTTCCAAGCAAAAAAATCATTTTTGTTAAAGTAGTTTAATTTTCTACCAAATTGTTGATTTTTCAACCCGGAAGAACGATTTTCCCATATAATAGTTGAATTTTTAACCCGAGAACATGAATTTTCTCCCAAAAAATGAAATTTTTCCATAATAATTTAATTTTGTACCAGCTTGTTGAATTTTTAAGCCAAAATGACAAAATTTTCTACAAAAAAGTTTAATTGATAACTCAAAAATATAAATTTTCAACAAAAAAAATGAAATTTGCTAGTAAATACTTGAATTTTTCAATTAAAAAAAAGAAATTTCTGTAAAGCAGCTGAATTTTCGACACAAAAATATGAATTTTCTAAAAAAAAATGGAATTTTTCCATAATAATTTAATATTCTACCAACTTGTTGAATTTTCCAGCCAAGAAAACGAATTTTCTGCAAAACAGTTGAACTTTTGACCCGAAAATATAAATTTTCAAAAAAAAGTTCATTTTTAACCAAACTGTTGAATTTTCAACCAAAATTATGAATCTTCAATAAAAAGTGATTTTTTATCAAATAGTTGAATTGTCTAGCAAATTTTTGTTGGAATTTCTAACCGAAAAGATTAATTTTCAACAAAAAATGTACCCCGTGTAAGACATCATAGAAAAATCAGTGCCCCCCCCCCCCTTCCTCATCCTATTTCACCCAAAAGACTGTACGCAATATTATGCATGGCCCCAAATATGCATCGCAAATTAGGAATTGAACCAAGATAATTAAATTTCTCATTCGACTTCCAAATGAATAAATTAAATTTAAGTTCAATTATAATTACAGTATTGATACGCGCGACAAGCTGAAAAGTATAAATTAAAAATTTTCAATTAAAATTAAAAATCTTTACAAAAAAAAAGAATTTTTATAAAATAGTTTCATTTTCTACAAAATTGTTTGAAAGATGTAAAAACAAACATGTTTCAAACTGACTCGAATTATTCTCAAATTTTTTCCAAATCTTCAAACATTTACATTTTTTTTTAATTTTCTGGAAATATTTTCAAATTTCACATTTTATCAACATTTTCCAAAAGTTCTTAATTTTCTGAATGTCTTTTAAAATTATTATTTGAATTATTCAAATTTTTTGTCAAAACTCTGCAAAATTACTTTTGAAATCCTTTTTTTAACTTTCGAAAAATCTTTCAAATTTTTTAATTAATTCAAATTTTTTTCAAAACCTGTAAATATCTCTTAAACTTACTCGATTTCTTAATAAAACTTTGTAATGTTGCTAATTGAAATTTTTTGCTTTAAAATCGTCCACATTATTTTTCAAAATTTTAGGAAATAATTTCAAATGTTTTAAAATCTTTGTCAATTTTCTCCTAAAATCTATTTTTCAAAATGAGACATCAGATTAAATTTTCCCATGAATTTTAAGAGACAATTTTGAGTGTCATGAAACCTTTTAAAATCCTTAAGAAGCTTCAAAATTTTTATTTACAAAAATGCAAAAATGTACGTTTTTTCTAACATTTTAAAAATGTTTTCAAATTTTGAATTAATTTTGAATTAATTTTGAATCTTTTTAAAACTTCTAAATGTCTCTTAAACTTGATAGAATTTTTTTATAAAACTTTGTAATCTTGAAATTAATTTTTGACTAAAATAATGATTTTTTAGTAAAAAAAAATGCAGTCCAACCTGGATTTAGCGCCGGTTTTGGGTCTGACCTTGACGTTAAATCCAGAGACTTGGAACTATTTTGTCTCTCTCCTGTTTTATCTCTATCCAGTTTCTCTCTCTGTTTTGTGTCACGCCTGAGTACATACGGCACATCCCCCAGCAAACGCCTCTCACGTATCCCCAGGGCGCAGCGTCATTTCTCGGAAGGGCAAAATCCAGGGGAGCTAAATTCAGGTTTCACTATATTATTTTTGAGGATAAATAATTTAAAATACAAAATAAAAATCTCTACCAAACATTTATTTTTCAAGTTTATTTATTCATTTGTTCTTAAAGTTAAATAAATATATAATTTTCCTAAAATTCTTAAGAAAATTCAAATTTTTTGTTGAAGCTTCCAGATATGTCAAAAAGTATAATTTTTTATTTTTCAAGATTTTGAAAAATTTTAGGCAAAATTCGAGTCAGTTTGAAAGATATTTAGGACTTTTAGAAGTTTGGAAGATAAATATCTCCTAAACTGACTCAAAATATTCCTAAAATTTTGGAAAATCTTTCAAAATAAAAAAAATTTCCGTAAATCTTCCGCATATTTTTGAAAATTTCAGAAATAATTTGAAATTGTAATAATATTTTGAAACTTTTTCAAATTTTCTTTGAAAATTGGTTTTAAAAATAAAAAGTAATAAAAAATTTTCCCAGGAATCTCAAGAAATTTTTTTATTTTCTTGAAACGTCTCAAACTTCTTAAAAGCTTCGAAATTTTTTTCGAAATCTTCAAACATTTACATTCTGTTCAAAATTTTTGAAAATCTTGTCAAACTCAAAATCCTATTTTAACCATTTTCAAAACTTTTAAATCTTCTGAATATCTTTTAAAATTGTTCAAATTCTTCCAACATTTTCCTTGAAATTCTGAAAAATTTTAAAACTTGCCTTAAAATCTTTCAGATACTGTTTTGAAAATTTGGAAATTTTTTGAAATGTTACAATTGTTTGAAAATATCTCAAAATTAATTTTTTTAAATAAAAAATAAGTTTAAATCATCCCATGAATCATGAAAAATATTTTTTATTATCGTGAAACCTTTTAAAATTTTTTTCCCAAATTTTGTATACAATTTTGCAATTTTTCTAATGGAAAGATTTTGCTTGAAAATCTTTCCCATTCTTTTTCGAAAATTTATAAAATAATTTGAAATCTTTTGAAATCCTTATATTTGTTTTAAATTTTGTAAATATTCTCAAATTTCAATTTGCTTTTTTAACTATTTCCAAAACTTTTACATATTCTAAATATCTTTTAAATTTTTTCGAATTTTTCCAAAAATTTTCTTAAAATTCTGAAAAATTACAAAAATTGCCTTAAAATCCTCCTGAATCTGTTATGAGGATTTTAGAAATTTTCTAAAATCTTTTGTCATCTCTTGAAATGTTTTCAAATATTCTCTTAAAATTAATGTTTCAAAATAAAAAATCAGTTTCAATTTTCTCAGGAATTTAAAAAAGTTTTTTTTATTTTCTTGAAGCTTTTAAATTTCCTAAAAAGCTTCGACATTTTTTTCTAAATCTTCAAAGATTTACATCTTGTTTAAAATTTTTGGAAATATTCTCAAAATTCAAATAGCCTTTTGATATTTTTTGATATTTGAAAAAAGTACGTATAAAAATCATTGTTTATCAATATCGATGAGTATATAATTGAATCATCAACTGATTTATCGTTCGTCATTGATTGGAAGAACCAATTGAAAAATTCTTGTCCTTCAGGAGAAACGTAACGTTAAGGAGTTTTGACATCGCTCATTATAGCCTTAGTGATTCCGACGATTGGAGGGTTTTTTTCAATCTTAGGAAATTAAATTTTTGGCTCTATCTTAAGTGACACTAGATTTTCGAGTCTCTAATTGTTGCGAGTTTTCACTTACCCAGTTGGTAAGTAATTAATCACAAAAGCATCGCTTATGTTCATCCCCTTTGGATACTGCACCTTTTTCCTGAACGATTACTCATAACTGTGTAAAATTTTATTTTGAGATTCAGTCATAGTGAAAAGGAGATCTCGGGCGTTCCTCATGAGGTTTATGTGCTCACTCGACGTTTCGATTCTCTCAAGTTTCTTCTTCTTTTGCTAATACATCCCAAAATAACGGTCTGCTTGACAATAAAAGTGACCGCCAACTGGAAACACGTGCCAGATATCAATGCCAAGATGAATAGATAGTGACAATAAGTACGCAAATATCATGCAGTTTCTGTTTTGCCCACTCCTTGTACCCGAAAAAAAAAATGTTGTGGCAATTTCTTTGTATTCGTGTTCGATTGCGTAATCTAGGCAACTGCACACAGTATTTGCGCCATTCTTATTGCGACTCTCTAGAAAGAAAAACATATAACTGTTTCCAGAACCAAACACGTGGATGTTGAACAAGTACAACCAAAGTAATCTCTTGTAAAACTGATCTGAGACTGGAATTTCAAGAAAAGGTAAATTTTGAGCATAGTCAAACTCACAACTGACGACATTTTTTTCTGATAGTAGTCTTTCTCTCAAAATATAATACTCCATGACTTTCTCTTTATGGTGAATAATCTCTTTGGATTCTACTTGCTGCAAGTCGTTTTCGTAACATTTATCGCAAACGTCAGTACGTGGCGTTTTGAACGTAAAATTAATGTTACGATTAAAGAATTTATAGATTCTTCTGAAGGAATGCTAAGATCCCCTGTCATCATTTGGTAATAATCTAAATACCGTTTATGCAATATTGACAGATTTAACCACATATTAGTAAAATATTTTGAGGAAGATGACTCTTTGGTGTAATGTCATTCTTCGTGTGGTATACTCTCACAGTGCGTCTGTTTAAAATTTTCATTTACTGAGATAATTTGATTATTCGATCCTTATGCTTTCTTTTTAAATCATCAAAACTTTCATTGTCTAGTAATTTATTTTGGACGGTTTCCAATCGCTTTCTGCTCAGACTAAGAACAGAACACAGAAATGTTTTACAAACTGGGATATATTTCTCATCAGTTGGCAAAAAATAATCCCATTAATTAACCTTTAGCGTGCGACACTGCCGAATCCAGCAGGATCTTTGCACCTCATCTTCGAAGAAAGAAGGAGATTCTGCTTTTGGTAGTCTTGCAATTCCCAAAACTTTTCGTTTACGCTTTGCTGCAGTATATCTGAGCATATACTCCCGCAATTTTGTTTACAACTGATCTGATTGGGATTTTCTTTAGTTTTTTTTTTAGTGCTGTACTTGGAACAATTTTATGTGAAGAACTTAAAATATACTCTAGGTCCTGATATACGACGAAAAAATTCGCATGTGCTTTATTGTGAAATAAAATTATAATATTTTAGATACCGTTCATTTTTAAAATTTCAGAAATTAATTCTTGTCCACTCTGCGTGCAAGAATATAATTTTCACGTATTTCTTATTAATTTGACTTGCGATAGATTACTCCAAGAAATAATATAATATACGAATTTGAAAAATTCGAGTTCCTTTTCTTTTCCGAACGACTTTTATTTTACCAAGATATTGCTAATGTAGAATACAACAATTTAGATTGTACAGGGAATATCTAAAGTTTAAAAGTAATATTCAGACTGCTACAACTTTTAGTAGTTGAAAGCGTTTTTGTAATAATTTCCTGAACATATTTTAAAAAATCGCACAGTTTCATTTTATTTTTTCAATTTTGTGAAAAGTGCTTTCAAAAATAGTTGCACCAAAAATAAAATATTTCTCCAATAAATATTTTTATCTACGATTCACATTTCTCCCCTACACAATAATGATGTATCTATTCGAAAATGTCATCATTAACATTACTCCGATAATTAAAAATATATTTAAAAATTTTGTTGAAGATATTTCTCAAGCATTTCAAGCAAGAATTGATTAAATAATTCATTATAACATACCGCATTTCTGCTACATTTTAGAACATTTCTTTCCCACACACATATAAAAAAGTCAGAAAAAAATAAAATTAGTTAAATACACCATTTTAATATGTTTAACATCGTTCTCATAAATATTTATTTCCAAGATTTGTCATTTCTTCCTTACTATAATTAATACTTTTAATGTAATATTTCATTCAAGAGGATTCATGTTCTACCAAAAAGGACTAATTTTCAACAAAATGGTTCAATTTTCAACCCAAAAAAACGGAATTTTTAACAAAAAAAGTAAATTTTGCAACAAGAAATTAATTTTCAACCGAAACATCAATTTATAATTATACTGTTGCATTTCTTACACAAAAAAAGATAAAAATTTTACAAAAAGCGATGAATTTTCAAACCAAAAAGACGGATTTTCAAAAAAATAATTAAATTTTCAAAAAAAAATAAATAAAAAAATAAACCAAGAAGATTGATTTTCTACTCAAACAGACGATTTTTTAACAAAATACATTGTTGTTTAACCAAATAGTTTAATTTCCAACAAATGGATTCGGTCCAGAGATCCATTCACAGTGATATAAAAAAGTCCGAACAAAATTAGTTAAATACACATTCTTAATATGTTTAACATCGTTCTCATAAATATTTTTTCCCAAGATTTGTCATTTTTTGCTTTCTATAATTAATACTTTGACATCAAAAACAAGTTAAGAAAAATAATTTTGAAATCGGTTCATATCTTCTGGTCTCTTTTTTAAATTTACAATTTGAAATTTTTTAAATTTTAAAATAAATTTTGCCTTATTTAGAATTTTTTGAAAACGTACAAAAACCTGTTTTTTGAATTGATGAAATTTCGTCAGATTGAACTAGAGAAACATGTTATTAATTTCTATTGATGGGAAACTTTTTTTTTTGTGTTTATAACGTTCCAAAATCGCAAAAAAATGAACTTTTTTTAAAATGTGTACATACGACTCAAATAAAAAAAAACATCTTTTTGCACATTTTCAAACAATTGTTATTGAGCAAAAAATGTATGTTTAAATTTCGTAATTTTTTATTATTACTTCCTAGTAAAAGCTGTAAATATAACAAATTCGTAATAATTTTTTAACTAAATTTTTGTTCTGAATTTATTTAGGGGACATCCAAAAATAACGTGAGACGATGGGGGGGGGGGAATGTAACAATTGATATTTTAAACAAGAAAAGATTTTTATTT
>JAABKJ010075445.1:103414587-103462724 GCA_011634705.1 Andricus grossulariae | reverse complement strand
GGGGGGGGGTAAAGCTAAATCTTGCTGTTTCTTATCAATTAACAAAGTAGTTCAACTTTCAAGCAAAAAATATGAATTTTCAACAGAAAATGTAACAATTGATATTTTAAACAAGAAAAGATTTTTATTTTGAATCAAAAACAATTGAATTGAAACAAAAAGGATGAATTTTCAACCAAATAATAGAATTTCTAACGAAAAAGAGGAATTTTCACCCAAGAAAATGAATTTTCTACCACGATTTACAAATTTTCAACAGAGTACATAAATTTTCGACCAATATGTTAAATTTTCAACCCAGAAGATTAATTTACTACAAACAAAAACGAATTTTCAACAAATTACATAAATTTTCAACCAAATAGTTGTATTTTTAAGCTAAAAAAGATTTGAATTTCCATTCAAAAAATTAATTTTGAATTAAAAAAAAAAGAATTTTCTACATAAGAGTTGAATTATCTACAGAATAGTTTAATTTTTTACCAAATTGTTGAATTTTGAGGCCAAAAAGCCGATTTTTCTGCAAAACACTTGAGTTTTCATTCCGAAAATATGAATGTTCCACAAAAAGTTAATTTTTACCGGAATAGTTAAATTTTCTACGAAAAGCTTTGGATTCCTATTCTAGAGAACGATTTGAATTTTTAAACTAAAAAAGATAAATTTTTAGCCAAAAATGAAATAGGTAAATTTTCTTTACAAAGGAATTAAATTTCAATTAAAAACAAATTTTTCTACGAACAAGTTGAATTTTTAATCCAAAAATATGAATGTCCCACCAAAAAATTATTTTTAACGAAATAGTTGAATATTATACCAAAACCATTGAATTTTTAACCTAAAGACGCATTTTAAACAAAACTGTCGAATTTTTAACCGAATAATTGAATTTTCAACCAAAAAAAGATAATTTTAAAACAAGAAAATAAGTTTTCTACTAAATGGTAAAATTATTAACAAAATAATAGATTTTCAACTAAACAGTTGAATTTTCAAACTAAAGAAGATACTTTTTTAGTCAAAAATGTAATAGTTAAATTTTCATTAAAAAATTAATTTTCAATTTAAAAAAGACTTTCCTGCGAAACATTTGAATTTTGTTACCAAATTGTTGCATTTTTAACCAAATGCTTGAATTTTCAACCACAAAAAAAAGTTTAACCACACAGTTGCATTTTTCTCGAAAAAGTTGTGTTGATAACTTAATTTTCAGACAACCTTATGGGTTTTCGAAGACCTCGTCATTCTAAGAAGTAAAGCTGGTTGTATAGAAGTTAAAAATACATCTTCCTTTATCCTTTCCTTCTAAGTTGCCTTTTTTCCAGTTCTGGACACAACTTCCTAGGGAAAGATGTATTCTGAATACCTGAACTACCGGCTTTGATTCCTAAAACTACGAAACCTTGGGTAAATGGTTAGGGAGAATCAAATTTCAGTTCTGAAGGAACCTTTCTCGAAGAATATGTATTCTAAATACTTGGATCACCAGCTCCACTTCGTAGAAGGGCAAGACATTGGAAAAATCACCAGCGTGCCTCCTACTTGAATTCTGAAAGCATCTTCTTCGATGAAGACTCATTCTAAATACCTGGACTACCAGGTTTACTTCTTAGGAGGACGAGACCTCGAAAAAATGCTCAGAGAGCCTTTACTTTAGTTTTCTACATAACTTCCTAAGGGAAGGTGTATTTTGAACCACTGGACCACCAGGTTTACTTTCTGGAACTACGAGACCTTGGGAAAATGGTCAAAATAAATGAAATTTCATTTCTGAAGACAAATTTCACGAAGTAGATGTCTTTAGAATACCCAGACTACCAGGTTTACTTCTTAGAAGGACGATACCTCGGAAAAATAGCCAATCAGTGGCCAAAAAAATTAGCGATATTCTAGAGACGTCTTCAGGACATCGCTAAGAAGTATTTTGGGACATGTCTTTTGGACATCCAAGGGATGCTCTTAAGACTTCTAATGTCCAATTGAGAGATGTCTAGAGGACGTCCTATGTCCTTAAAACATCATGAGGACATCTTCAGGACATTAGGCGTCTTAGATACGTCGATTGGACTGACATTGGACGTCCTAGGAATGTCTCAAGGATGTTCTTAGGATGTTTATGGTTTTGTGCTCACTGGGCAAGGTGACTTCTACTTCAGTTATGGATACAACTTTCTAAGGAAAGACGTATTTTAAACACCCGGACCACCAGGTTCACTTGCTAGAACTACAAGACCTTGGAGAAACTGTTAGAATGAACAAAATTTTAGTTCGGAAGGCACCTTTCTCGAAGAAGATGTATTCTGACTACCTGAACTATCAGGTTTACTTTGTAGAAGAAACAGGCTTCAAAAAATTGGCCATGATGCCTCCTACTTAAGTTCTGAACGCTACTTTCTCGAAGAAGATATTTTCTAAGTACATGGACTATCAGGCTAACTTCTTAGAAGACGAGGCCTCGGAAAAATGTCCAGGGTACCTTCTGCTTCAGTACTAGACACAACTTCCTAGCGGAAGATGTATTTTGAACACCTGGAGCACCAGGTTTACTTTTTAGAAAAACGAGACTTCGGAAACATGACCATGGTGCCTTCTGCTTCAGTTCGGGATACAACTTCCTAGGGGAAGATGTATTTTGAAAACTTGAACTATCGGGTTTACTTCCTGAAACTAGGAGACTTTGGATAAACGGTTAAGGTTAATAGAAAATAAGTTCCGAAGGCATCTTTCTCGAAGGAGATTTATTCTGAATACCTGGAGTACAAGGCTAACTTTTTACAACTACCTGACCTTGGAAAAACGGTCAAGATGAATGTAATTTCATTTCTGAATGCACCTTTTTCGAAGCTGGTGTATTTGGGAGAAATATACTCTAAACATCTGGACTACGAGGTTTACTTCTTAGAATGGCAAAACCTTCAAAAAATTAACAGGTTAGCTAAATTTCGATTATAAACGCACTGCAGTTTTCAGTTTTCGAAAAACATTTATTTCTATCAAATTGAAGTTCTTCAAATCGATAATCTATCCTTGATTGAGATTTACTGACATTTGCAAACAAACATCAACAACCTCAATACTCATTTTTAATAAAGGGGACTAAGTAAATAATAGTTTTTTTATACCTGATTGACAATTCACTTTCAAACGGTTTTTACTCATCATGATTTAGGACAAAGGATTCATTAATTTTCAAATGGGTTGAGTAGTTAAAATTTTATGACAAATAATTGATCTCGAAATTTGAATAAAGTTGATCATGAATAAAGGTATCAAAACGCTGCATCTTTTTGATCTATTACGTGCTCTAAATTTTAGTTATTTCTACAATCTTCCTGAGTCATTCCCCGAGTTGGAGTCTAGGTAAAAAATTCAATAGTCTTGAGTTTTTTTTTAAACTTCTCACGTCATATATTATTTTCAAAATGTCAAAAATACCTCTACTAGGACGTGAAATTTCATTTGGTTTCTATTTTCCTTTTGATAAAAATGTCCATCTTCACGTCTGACCGTGTTATCGCACTTTACTTATGCTAATAACATTTAAAAGGATTTAAGAGAATAGAGGGATAATTTGAAAAAACCAAGATAATTCAGGGATTTAATTGAATTAAAAAAATTAAAAAAATTGAAAAATGACAATCCAAATCAATAAAATATGACTAAACAGAATTCAGCACAAATTTAAATAGAATTTATGTGAATTGAAAAAAAGAAACAAAAAAACTAACGAACTGAATGAAATTCGAGTGAATTTAGAGGAGTTTAAGGAAAGCGAAATGAATTCAATGCTTAAAATACTTCATGATGAATTAAAAAAATGAAATAAAACTTTTGAAACTCCACTGAACTAAACAGAATTCATGTGAATTCAAAATACTTAGGGATTTTTTTCAAAAAGAATTCAAAAGAATTAAAAAGAAGTCAAAAGAATTCAAAAGAATTCGAAAAAATGCAAAAGAAGTAAAAAGAATTCAAAAGAATTCAAAAGAATTCAAAATAATTCAAAAGAATTCAAAAGAATTCAAAAGAATTTAAAAGAATTCAAAAGAATTAAAAAGAATTTATAAGAATTCAAAAAAATTCAAAAATATTTCAAAAGAATGCAGTGTATATAAATCATAATTCAGGGCAAATTCTAAATGTATTCAAATGGATTGTAAAAAATCCAAAATATTCCATCGATTTCAGTAACTTTAGTGCGAATTTAAAAGGATTTAAGAGAATAGAGGGATAATTTGAAAAAACCAAGATAATTCAGGGATTTAATTGAATTAAAAAAATCAAAAAAAATTGAAAAATGACAATCCAAATCAATAAATTATGACTAAACAGAATTCAGCATGAATTTAAATTGAATTTATGTGAATTGAAAAAAAGAAACAAAAAAATCTAACGAACTGAATGAAATTCGAGTCAATTTAGAGGAGTTTAAGGAAAGCGAAATGAATTCAATGCTTAAAATACTTCATGATGAATTAAAAAAATGAAATGAAACTTTTGAAACTCCGCTGAACTAACCAGAATTCATGTGAATTCAAAATATTTATGGAATTTTTTTTTAAAGAATTCAAAAGAATTAAAAAGAAGTCAAAAGAATTCAAAAGAATTCGAAAGAATTCAAAATAATTCAAAATAATTCAAAAGAATTCAAAAGAAGTCAAAAGAATTCATGAGAATTCAAAAGAATTGAAAAGAATGCAGAGTAAATAAATCAGAATTCAGGGCAAATTCTAAATGAATTCAAATGCATTGTAAAAAATAAAAAAAAGCGCAAATTCAGACAGAATTTATGTGAATTGAAAAAAAGTACAAAAAGAAAAGAAATAATTAACTGAATACAATTCAAGTGAATTTAGAAGATTTTAAGGACAGTGAAATAAATTCAAGGCTTAAAATAATTCAAAAGAATTGAAAAGAATTGAAAATAATTGAAAAGAATTCAAAATAATTCAAAAGAATTCAAAAGAATTCAAAAGCGTTCAATGAAAATGAAAAGAATTGAAAAGAATGCAGGTTTAAATAATCAGAATTTAGGGCAAATTCTAAATGAATTAAAATGCATTGTAAAAAATCCAAAATATTCCATCGATTTCAGTAACATTGGGATAAATTTAGAAGTATTTAGGATAATTAAGAAATAATTCAGCACAAATCCAAACAGAATTTATGTGAATTGAAAAAAAAATACAAAAAGAAAAAAAAAAACAATTAACTAAATAAAATTCAAGTGAATTTAGAGGATTTTAAGGACAGTGAAATTAATTCGATGCTTAAAATAGTTAATGGTGAATTTAAAAAAACTGAACCAAATTTTTAAAACTCCACTGAACTAAATATAATTCAAGTGAGCTCAAAATAATTGAGAAAAATTTAAAAAAATCAAAAGAATTCAAAAGAAGTGAAAAGAATGCAGAAGAATGCAAAAGAATTCAAAAGAATTCAAAAAAATCATAAGAATTCATAAGAATTCAAAAGAATTCAGGGCAAATAAATCATAATTCAGGGCAAATTCTGAATTAATTCAAATGCATTGTAAAAAATAAAAAATATTCCATCGATTTCAGTAACATTGGGGTAAATTTAGAAGGATTAAACAGAATACAGGGGTAATTAAAAAAAATCAAGAGAATCTAGGCATTGAATTGAATTGAAAAAATTTTTTAAATAAAAAAATGATCATCGAATTCAACGAAATAGAAGTGAATAGAATTCAGTATGAATTCAAACAAAATTTATGTGATTTGAACAAAATACAAAAAGAAAAAAAAACAAATGAACTAAATAAAATTCAAGTGAATTTAGAGGATTTTAAGGAAAGTGAAATAAATTCGTTGCTTAAAATAATTCATTTTGAATTAAAAAAATTGAACCAAATCGTTAAAACTCCACTGAACTAAATAGACCGCCTCTCACTCACCTCGGTGTCCGGAGGGCACCCAATCGATTACCGTTCGGCTGCCTGTAGGCATCAAATCTATCTCTTCTCGATGTCCAGAAAGCACCGAATCCATCGTTGTTCGCCTGCCAAAAGGTACAGAACCAACTTCTTTTCATCCCATGGAGGACTCAAGGCACCGATCGCGCTGTCCCATTAAAATTAGCCTCGGCCCGACGGACTCTCTTCCCAGTACGAGCGAACCAAGACAGACCCTTGGTTATTAATTGTCCTCTCAGGCGAGGAGTCTTCTTTTACCCCGCTGAACCTATTCCGGGCGGACACATACCATCCACTCAAAGGCCGCTCGCTAACGTAAAACTCTACTGCCAGTTCCCGAAGGAAACGCGTCGAAAGACACGCATTAAAGAATCCATATTCATTATCGGTACTGCTCAGTTAGGAATCTTCAGAGACTCGAGAAGACGAAGAGGAAGCTTGCCTACCCGAGGAGCCTGGGGGCTTATCCCCCTTTGTATCAAGATCCAGCCGAGAGGTCTTTCGTCATAAAAACGTTCTTTGAATCCCTTTAGAACTTATTTTCCTTGTCGAAATCCTGTGAAAAGAACTCCAAATTTTCCTCCTGAATCTACATCTGTATCCACTGGTTACACCTGGAGTTGACCTTGAACTAAAGCTCTCTTGAGAAGATAAACTTTTCCACTATACCCTGAAGGAGAAACCACTGCAATAAGATCTGGCTAATGAATTTGAATCTGGGTCAAGATTGGTTATAGTTACGGCTTATTGTCTACGAATTATTAAATCTCTACGTAAGCAAATGAGAGAATTGCATGATTCTGCAAAAATAAATGTAATGCTCATTCTTTTATCCTCAGAAATTACAAAAGCCCGTAAGTGGTGGAGTTTACAGGTATAAAGTACATCCTTTACTCCAGATATTTGTAATTTGAAAAAGGGGAATCAATTCCAAAACATTGTCCTTTTAATACTCTGAATCCATTCCTAGATGGTTCTGATGGTCTGGGACTAGGTAGTCGTCTCGATCAAACTCCAGTTAGTTATGATAAAAAACATCCTGTCATATTACCTGCTAATCATCAAATTTCACTTCTTGTCGCTCGACAGGCACACTTGCGATTGATACATGATGGCATTCAGCCCACTTTGTACACTCTACACCAAGGATTTTGGATTATCGGTGGTAGAAATTTAATAAGAGGCCTAATACGTGCTTTCCTGCAGGTAAAGGACAAGGAAAATATAAGTAGTAGGCAGCTCTTTTTTTTTGTTGCATATTCATTTGGAATTAGTATCCGATTATACATCGCAAGGCTACTTAGCGGCCTACAAGCATTTTATCGCTTGTACAGGAATGCCTGCTCACCTCTACAGCGATAATGATACCACTTATCAAGATGCCGTTTGAGAATTTAGAGAGAACGTGGCTCAATTACGTCGAGGTCCGAATTTTATTAATTTTTTATAAGTTGGGGAAACAATGGAATCCTAATATTAAAACTGGAGATATGGTACTCATCAGATATGATGCGATCCCTCCTTCTAAATAGAAATTGGGTCGCATACTGAAATGCTACCCAGGAAAAGACCGCCTGATTCATACCGCTTCGTCTTAGAACTGCCTCTTCAGAATTCGACCGACCAATTAAAAAACTTTACTTATTGCTAATCACGGCGATGAAGGCTGCTGAGTTGACTCATGGTCCATGTACTAAAATCCCTTAGAGTACGCAATGTTTGATATGCAAGCATTTTTCAATTACTTTTTCCTTTTTTTACTCACATAGTTGTAATCATTATTGCCAAAATTAATTGAATGCAATAATTATTTATTTATTGATTTTCCAATACTGTTTAAACAATTTACATTTGTTTTAATTACTTTCTACCAAATCATGCAAAGTTTGTGTCTTCTGGAATGAATTACACAATTAATTCATGTTAGTAGAAATGTTTACTGCCGAAGACATTGCGTAATTGTTTACACAATTTTTATTTTTCAAATTTCTTTTCAAAGAGATTGAAGAGGCTAGAATTTTATCCGCCCTTCCAATTGAAAGTCAGAAGTGAAATAGGTGAAACCAATCGTGAAACGTCTTTAAAAAAAACATTAATCATAAAATTCATTAAGTGTGTCATTAATTCTAGAAAATACGATCTTCTTATGATTAGAAATAAAAAAAATAAAGACAAATATGAATTATTTAAATAATTGAAAAATGTCTTTAAAATATTATTATTCTCAACGTCCACTTCCTGTGTCATTAATCCCAGAAAATATTAACTTATCATGTTGAACGATCGACTTTTTCCTACTGCAAAATTTATACTTTAACAACCATGATTTTGGTAGAAAATTATTTTTCTGAATTGAAAATTAATTTTTCTTTGGTTAAAAATTAGGGTTTTTATCGAAAATCAATTTTTTTAACTGAAAATTTAACTTAATTTTTCGTCGAAAAAATTTTTTTTCATAGACATTCAATCTTTTTGGTAGAAAATTCATTGGCTTGGTTGAAAATTCAATTATTTCGCTGTGAATATATATTTTTTTTGTTTCAAAATTTATTTCTCTGACTAAGAATTAAACTATTCTTTTGTTTGTTGAAAATTGATCTTATTGAATTGAAAATTCATCTATTTTGTTGAAAATTTGTCTTTTTTTTGGTAGAAAATTAACATTTTTGGTAATAAATTTCGTTAAAAATTAAAATATTTGTACGAAAATTCATGAATTTTGCTGAAAATTATTCTGTTTTGATGAAAAATTAGTTGTTTTTTTTTAAATTGAAAATTAATTTTTTTCAAACTAGAAATTTAACTATTCCATTTTTCGTCGAAAATTTTTTTTATAGACATTTGATCTTTTTAGTTGAAAATTCGTTTGTTTTGCTTGATAATTTAGCTATTTTTTTTAATTTGATTTTATTTGCTTGAAAATGTTTATTTTATTTAGAAATATAACGTTTTTGGTCAAAAAGTCAACTATTAGGCTGAAAATTCTATCAAAAATTTAAAAAAATTAAATATTAGTTTCTTTTTTATTGAAAATTAATTTTTTAAACTAAAAATTTAACTATTAAATTTTTCGTCTAATTTTTTTTCTGCTAGAAATTTATTTGAATTAGTTACAGACATATTTCTACAACTTAAAATTAACCATTCTATTTTTTCTTGAAGATTTGTCTTTTTTTTGTAACAATATCTCTGCTTTTTCTGCGTGATGGTTTTCTGTTTCCTTTAAAAAGAGTCCACAATAGGATTTGAGAAACCGACATAACATTATCTTGACGCAGACCTGCCATACCAGTAGCGTGGACGCGATGCGCGCGCATGTATTGCCAACCGTTTATTTATATGTGACATTCGCGTTCCGGAGAATCAAGATTAAAATGACCACTGGCAAACAATTAATATAATCGGAAAATAGTCCAAAATTTTTTTGTCGAAACTTTCACACTATAAGCACTACCACAAAACTAACACTAAAGCAGCCTTGCACGTCATAACCTCACTTTCTATGAAATCGAAGAAATCAAAACATGAGTCGGCCAATTTATTCTTGATTCTCCGGAACAACGGAACGCGAACGACACATAAAAATAAACAGTTGGCAATATATGCGCGCGCATTGCGTCCACGCTACTGCTATGTCAAGTCTACGTGAAGTCAATGCTACGTCGCTTTCTCAAATCCTATTGTGGACTCTCCATCAAGCATGAAGTTGCAAGCAATTCAAACAACACTCCTTAGATAACAATCGTGCGACGCACGCTTTAAGCACGCGTGCGAGTCGCACGATGCGACTCTTATCGCACGAAAATGGCAAACACATTCCGCGATAAAGTGATGTGTAAATGCGTGCGTGCACAATGAGGCTCATTCAGCCATCACTCATATTTCGTCGTAGTCCTCCCTGAATAAATATAAACAATATGTCAATAATATGTTGTACTGAGCAAATTCGATTAAGTTGAATCAAATAAATGTCTTATTTCAAATGATTGATGTATTTATCTTATTCCAAATGATATTTGTACCTGTATTGTACATGCGCAAAGTTTTCAAACTTCACGGTTCACCGAACATCGCTGCCGACATTGCCGTCACTGAGGTTATGTGAGCGTCATGTTGTGGTGTACGCACGAAGTAGTATAAGGAGACCTCACTCCCATGAGGCCTTTGGAAAATTTGGACGCATAGATTCGGATTTAGTTAGTTTGCATCGTTCGCAGCGCATCTTGCAGAAAATCGTTGAAATAAAAGATTTAGAAATGGCGGCACCAATAGTGTAAGCCGGGTGGATGTAAAGCGTGTAAAAAAACACATGCATGCTTGTCCCAAAACACAGATTTTGACGGATGTGTGTACCTGCATGTATCAAGATCTGCATGCATGCATGCATGTTCCCGTAAGAGGCGCTACGAGCAGTGCAAACTAACTAAATCCGAATCCACGCGTCCACATTTTCCGGGAGTGGGGTCTTCTTATATTACTTCGTGGGTGTACGCTAGTGCTTTTCCAGTAGTTATAAAATTTCAACGCACTCGATCATTGCGATATTATTTTTCGTATATTTGAGCCTTAATCAATGTTTGCGTGACACGAATTGTGTTAAAGAAACTGATAAGTAAAGAAAAATATAAATATATATTTTCTTTCAAATAGCAGAAAATTAAAAGTTAGGTTAAAAATCTCACTTTTTCTTAACAAACAATCCAAACTGAACTTCGAGGACGCTGCCTGACAGAGCAGTCCTCGCGACGCATTAGCTAACAGCGCGTGCAGACGTCGAGTACTTTTTCCAAATCTGAATATCTAAGTCAATTTTCAACGAATCGATATGAAATTTTCCAAAAAACTTCATTTAACATTGCTAAAAAAATCACTCACTGGAAGTTGTTTGAAAGTCGAAGTTACCTAGATACTTTTGACCAACAAAATAAAGAAAACCCAATTATCCATTGACCTCACTTTGCATTTAAACATTATTTAAGAATAAACTATTGTTAACCTTTTTATGATTTCCTAGCCATGGCGGGAGTATTTTGAATATGTCCTGCAAATATAAACTCAGTTCAATAATATCTGGCCGAATTAGAACGATTAAGTTTTAAAACTTAATTAAGTCAGGGAGAAACTTTTGTTGAATATTTTGTTTTTATTATTAAAAATAAACACCAGGCAACTAAAATTCTGCAAGAAAAAAGTTTCATATCCTTATCCTCTACAATTCAGCATTTTCAAAAAATTGATTTTTCGATATTGAAAATTTTCTTTTTTTCAGACGATCAGACAATACTTTTACGCGTTTTCGAGCGTCGGGCTA
The DNA here is from genome assembly GCA_011634705.1 of Andricus grossulariae. Taxonomy (NCBI): domain Eukaryota; kingdom Metazoa; phylum Arthropoda; class Insecta; order Hymenoptera; family Cynipidae; genus Andricus; species Andricus grossulariae. The sequence continues at coordinate 103,451,478 of JAABKJ010075445.1, read as the reverse complement.
GTTCTTGCATCCGGCGGGTCAATTGCTGTATTATCTTTGAACCTTTCAAAACCCTTAAAATGATTTAAATTTTGAAAACTCCACATTTTTATTTAACTTTTTTGCTATAAGTTCAAATATGAAATTATTTTTGAAAGTTTGACCAAATTTCTGATTATTGATGAAAGTTATTCAAAATTTTTTTGAAATTATCTAAAATTCCTTCAAAATTAAACAAAATGCCATCAAATCTTTCAGATTCGTCTTTGACAATTCTGGAAATCATTTTAAATCTCTTACAATATTCTCTTGAAATTAATTATTCAGTGTAAAAAACGATTTTCAAGTTTCTTAGAAATCTTACTAATTATTTTATCCTTTTGAAGCCTTTTAAAAAGCCTAAAAATCTTCTACATTCTTTGTTCAAAATATTCGAAAATCTATAAATTTTTTGAATCCTTTCAAGTTTTAAATCATTTTTCAATCCTCAAAAAACTGTAAAATATCTATTAAACTTACTCCAATAATTCTATATCAATAAATGTTTTATTTTTATTTAATTATCAACATTTTCTTCTTTTTTTTTAATCGTTTGAAATATTCTCTCAAATTAATTCTTGAAAATAAAACATCATTTGAAAGTTCCTCAGTCATTTCAAGCAATTGTTCTAATTAACTTCACACCTTTCAATTCCTTGAATAGCATCAAAGATTTATTCCGCAATTTACAAAAATTTACATTTTGTTAACAAATTCTTGAAATCATTTTATATTTAAAATCAAGTTGTAATGTTTTTAAAACTTCGAAATATTTCTTAAATTCAAACGAATTTTTAAAAATAACTGTTTAATTGTTATTTATACATCAAACTTCAACCATTTGTCTCATAAATTAAAAAAAAAACTTAAAAAAAGAACTTTTACAAATGTGATATTCAAATTTAAGTTTAGTTTTCTGAAATTATAACGATCCAACGCTCTGTATTTCAAACAATTCAGTTTCGAATTATTTAGTTCTCAATATAAACAGTCAAATATTGCTATACTATTTTAAATTTTCAAATAAAAAAAGAGAATAAAAATTATTACACAATTTCTAAATAATTTTTTTAACTTTTTTCGGATGCGAGTTTGGATGCCAACTCACAAATCTTGTTCCGTCAGCTGAAACATTCAGCTAAAAGTACTCTTAATGTTCCACATCCCAACGATAAATTTTATGAGCGGAAAGTGAATTCATCTTATGATTTATTGATATTCATTATAAATACTTATTTATTACAATCATATGACTCATCATCTAGTCACAAAATGTTGAAATATTAAAGACTGTAAAATATATAAACCAATATATAAATTCTGGAAAATAAACCAAGAATCTTACGATAAAATTTGGACAAAAATCACAAAATGCTCCTATTGTAATTTCTGAAAACAAAATAAAAATTTGTTCCTTTGGTCAAAAATAAAAAAGAGGAAAGAAAAATGAGAAGGCAACCAACCAAATTCCCTTCCTTCTCTTTTTCATTTCTTTCGTCTTTTTTTCTTTTTATTACTTTGACATCACAATAAAAAGCATGGATAATATCCACCAACGTTTCGGTGCTCACACAGCACCCTTATCAAGGTGAGAAAATTAAGAAAATCCTAATCATTAATTAAATCATTTTTCAATCATCAAAAAACTGTCAAATATCTCTTAAACTTACTCGAATAATTCTATATCATTAAATGTTTTATTTTTATTTATTCATCAAAAAATAATAACAGATACTATAGGTGGCTCATGGAATACATTCAACCATATTTACATAGCCACCCACATCTGTACAATCCAGCGCGCTAAATGTAAGAAAGGTATTCGGAAATAAGTACTATTACTTTCAAAAACAGCTCTAACTATCCAAATCTGTTCAACAATATCTTTGCTGTTCTATACGTGAGATACGCAATAATTAAGTAGAATGCATAATATTTCTCACCGAATTAATATTCTGCTTAGCATTAAAAATGTATCTCATCAATTTTTATAAATTCATTTAATTCAGGTAAATTATGATTGGCCTAATTAATCTACGACGTAATATGTACTTCATTAATTTTGCTACATTCATGCTATGTATTTTGATGCGCTGGTTACAATTAACGTCGCAATGCAAGTGTCTGTAAATCTTTATTTTTTCAAATTACAGTTGTTTATATTATTACATTAAATAACGAAACTATTCAGACGTTTTGATAAAAATAATGTTTTGTAAAACAAGCGTTGATTCACATTTTAAATATCTAGATTATAATTAAGTAACGTTTAAAAAATATTTATAATGTTTTAAAAAGTGTATCTGAATTAAATTGTCAGAATTATAAGTACCTATGTTTCAATTACTTATTGATTTATTTTGATGAACTAATTATTAGTACACATAATTCAATTATTTAGCGATTTTTCTTGACACGCTGTTACATTTCTTTTAAAATTTACATTTTATAGAATTCCTTGGCGATGCTGCGGAAGGATGCACGCGAAAATCTCGTGCATCGATTGAGTGCCAACGTTTTCTGCACTTGTACTAGATGTCGAGGATTCAATCCTCTAGTCACTTTGCCTAGACGGAAAACTAGACTCAGACGACACTTGCGAGAATACAATTCTCTAGCCTGTGTCCCAAATTCTCCGGTTCACTTTCGCCCGCCAGCGAACCCTCCAATGCCTTCTTGGGTCTCAGCAACCAATTTTAAAGACAAACGCCTCTCCTTTTGTGATCTTGTTGCATGAGTGGAAACACCCACAACTGTGCGTTTCGTGAAAGACTTTTTTATGTAAAAATAGTCATGTGAATTATTATAATCTAACCTGATGCTTATGCGGTGCCGTAGGTCATCGTGTGTAGGCTGGCAATTCCGACATTTCTTTAGGTAATGTTCCCGAAAAGGTGGTATCTTATACCTTTTCTGCAAAGCCTCGATCTTCTCTGTCCAGTAGAAGGTGATTCTTCGGCTTTATTATGTCAGCATAAACTTTTTTCAACGACTTATTCAAGGTTTAGGGTGATTTTGCGGTTTTACAGGTTTATTTTCTTGTTGAGTAGATGTTAAACCCAAAGGTTCCTTTGAGCGCGGCCATACAGTACTGCATCCTGGCTTGTCGATGGTTGGGGCTTCTACCTGCCACAGTAAGTTCCGGTAACCTGGAAGATCTATATGTTGTCCTTCGGTGGTTGGAGGGATTCAACCCTTCACTAAGGACCGCGTCCTGGCGAATATTTAAGAGAATTTTCACCCCTATTATTCCCATAATTTTGTAAAAAGTCACCTCATTATACGGGAGAGAGTGTGAAGTAGGGTGGTCGAAAATGCATTGGATTTTTTTTACAATTTTTATGCATAACGTTCTCATTTGAATACACAAAAAATACGTTAAAAAAAATGATATATAGAGGCTCCGCAAGCTCCATGAAGTTTAACACGAATTTTTCATATTAAAAGAGGATATTTTTGTAAATTTTATTCGGAATCGTCAATAACTACTTTTTAAATATTACCGTCATAAGGCTATTTTATAGAATCATAAAAAAACCCATGAGTGAAAAATTGGGCTATGCAAGTTTTTGATGCTGATTATGATTTTTCCTAAATTAAAAAACTTATTTTCAACTTTTCAGTCTAAGCGGAACAACAATGAATTTAATTTGATATAAATAATTGTTCAAGTGATTTATTATTAATTTAAAGAAAATTCTCTTAGAATAATGCTAGAAAGTTCCAGTTTTCTCTAAAAATTTTCACCTTTCGTCCACATTTTATTGAAAATGAGATAAGAATTAATTTTACTGAAAAAAAATTATTTCAACAATTTGTTCGGTGAATCATGTTCTAAATCGCAGTTATGATGCCCTGTAGTTTCATCTCCCAATAAAACATTGAAAGCGTGTCTTAAAGCGTCTTGTATCCCGTCTGTATCATATAGCATTCCACCTTTGCTATTTCTCATGCTGACAAACTCTGTACTTCTACCTCCCTTCTTATTGATCATTGTCAATTTGTCAAACAGTTTCTTGCCTCCTTCAAAGTTCTTTTGCATTTTCTTCTCTTCTTCTCATTTTCTTCTCATCATTTTACCACACGAGAATTCTAGATCAATCTAAAATATCTATACCTTAAACCTATATACCTATCTACCCTTCACCTATATACCCACCCACACATCACTACTTTCCAACCGAGCAATTCACGCCTACCCCGAAAGGAAAACGGCTTCGTGTAATAATAATAATAATTATATGCTTTTTTACATTTTAAAAATCTTCAAAAAATGGACAAATTATTTTTCTGATAGATTAGAAAATTTCATTGAAAATGTTCACTAGATATGAATTATATTTCGAAACGATCATAATTAAACTTTTTCGATTGAACTACAATTCACAAAGTTAAACCTTTTTCAAAATTTGAAACAAGATTTTGTTATGAGTTTTGGAAATTTTTGTCAAACTTTCTGGTACGAAACAGTAAGAATTTCAAATGATCATTGTGCCATTTTTAATTCTGATTAAAATTATGAAAGTTATATGCTTTTCAACATTTTGAAAAGTTTCAAAAGACGGAAATAAAAATATTTCTTATGAAATACGTATAAGTAAAATTGGCGCACTTAATTCGATGAAATTGACATGAATTTTGGTGCTACCATTGATAGCGATGAGAATAAATTTATGTCGAATGTACCCTGTTTTTCGCACATGTGAAGAGCCGCCTTCATACAGAAAAATGTAGAATGTAATGAATTACTTATTAATATCTGTATTATTCTGGTATGTGAACGAATGCATGTATGAATTTATAATACATTTTTAATCTGAATTTCGAAAAATGTGTACTGTTTTTGAAATTTCCGAGAATTCCGGAAATGTAAATTCACCATGCAAAGGTACAGTAAAAGTGTGGTAAGATTCTGAACACGTTTAGAAGTGTATAATATCTTCACCTTATTCAGTCATGTGTTCATATTGGGAACCATTAGAAACAATGTATGACTGAAATTATCACTCATGTCAGATGATCGTATATTATGATGAAATATACATTAAATTTATGTCGAGTGCGCCCCTTTTTCAGTTTATGCTTTTCACAGTGTTAAGAATCGCCTGTATACACAAAAATGTAGAATATTATGAATTTCTGATTACTGGGTGTATTATACTCGTATATGTACGAATGAATTTATACATTTATAATAAACTGGGAATTCGGCTTTCGAAAAATAATGTGTAACGTTATTGAAATTTATTTTCCCATACAATTTTAGAGACCTAATGATTTTATATTTCAAGATCTGTGAATATTTCCTTTATTATTGAAAATATTAACCGATTTTTATGAACTTTTTTTTTTATTTCTTTAAAATTATGTCAGGGTATTCATTCCGCTAATTAAAATTTTATTGAGTGATGTCTTTATAATTTCAGTTATTGTAACTGGTCATTGTCTCATAACAATGAAAGGGATATTCGTGGCAGGTATACGAACGTAGCCGTCTGCTCGCAGCGGGGAGTCTGCCCCGGAGCCTGCCGAGCTACCGGGCCCGGGGTGGCATCCCCCTACCCGAGGAAGTACTTTTTAAAACGCTGGTTTTAGGTATGGGGTGCCATGCCCCTGTACTCCCTTTGCCAGCTAGCGTGCTACCGGGTTTGGAATTAGAGCAGCGCTTCCAATCTGTTGCCGACGCGACGGCATTATCGCCTACCGTTGAAGGGTGATGCCACCCTCAGTCCGCTAGACAGGGCAGACACACCGACGCAACTTTCATTTATCTGAACCAATTGATCCTTTCATTTTTACGAGATGAAGGCTAGTTAGGAAAACTGAAATTATTAACATATTCATCAATTGCTACTAGAAAATATTAGAACGAAGTAGAAGCTGGGAGAAATGGCTCACAATAACAAAACTTATTATGTAAACCAATAATCAAAATTTTTAATAAATTAATTATTTGAAATTTAAAGAGAAGTAATACCTTTTACTAGATATAATGCAAACTACACTTGATGCCGTGGATCGACACTATAACCCTTGTCTCTGGTTAAAAAGTAATTATAATATATTTCAACTTTTACAACATTCTGTTTCGTTTTCGTCTAGATTTTAGAATCAAAATTTTTTTTGAAAATTATACATGCTTCACAAGAATTTCTTTTTTTAAATAAACATTCAAAATTAAAGAAAATATTTAATTACTGAGGTATCAATTTCAGTAGTATCAAGTGACATTCAAGTCACATTACTTCATTTGCACGAGTCGAGCTTTTCAGGTTAACTTAAAAATAAGCGTCTGTACGAGTCTAAAGCTTTCTGACACCACGTGGGCAACTTTTCCCTAACTGTTTCTTGAAGAATTAATTTTCTCAAAGATATTTTACCTAGATGCGGCAAGGGTCAGGAGTGGGGACGCCGAAAATATATAGCTAACTATTTTTCGCCTTAGCGCTAGTAGCAGCAATATATTTGGACAAGTTGTAGTTGTTTGAATTCATCATTTTTCCCTGAGTTTGAAACATTCAGATTAAAACTTTACGTTAACCTATCATATATCCACTGGTTGCACTTCATAACATGCATTTTCCATTATTTTGACCTGAAGATAACCTTTGAATGACCGTAAACTGACCTTCAGGGATCAAACGAACAACGGATTCGGATTCAGCGACCCAAAAAACATATGTCAAAGGTTTTTGAAGTTTATAGCACGGCTTTTCTGTATTTGACCTTGAAATGACCTTGAACCTGACGCGATGGAGGTAAATAGACCTCTGATTCGTATTCAGCGCGTCAAAATACATAAGGATAAAGTGGTCTTGTCAAATAGTCCTCACCTTTTTTTTTTAATTATACATTGACTGCTGCTCAGATATCGAAGAATTATCCAGCACTTCGAAACCAAGAATTGGTAATAATAAAAACTTGAACTTTTCTGATGATTTTTAATGCTTCTGGCTTTTCAAAGGTTCACGTTCTTGTACACGTTGTGGCAAAATTATTTTATATTGTCATTTTTTTATTTTTATGCAACTTTGTCATTTTTTACTTTTTTTGTGTTAGCAAATTTTTCGGCGCAGAAAGTTAACTATTTATTTTTATTATTCTTCTCTCAATTTTAAATAAGGATTCAAAACACCGTTTAAAGTTTAGGAAACATGAGTCTGGATAGAACAAAAAATTTCCCCTGCCATTATTTTGAACTGAATGACTTCTTCAAATCAATATCTACATGCCTAGGTTTAGCAGTTAAGTTTCTTGGGAGCCATTTTTAAAATTGAAAATTCATTTTTTAATTATCATCCAAAGTTGAAAACACTTATATCTCGGACAAATAAAAATTCCTCTCTGCACTTTCTCGGAACCTAATGACATTTTCGAAGAAAACTTGTGATGTGTCAATTCAGCAGATCAACAGGTATAAATAAACTCTTTTTCTGTGACTGAAAATTGGATTTTTAATCACCGTTCAAATTTAAGATAACTTGCGCTTCAAATAAACAAAAATTCTTACCATTACTTTTTCTCGGGACCTAGTGACATTTTCCAATCCAAATCACATTTCAATTCAGCACTGATGTATCGCGAAGATTTTCCTTTTGCTTTATAAATGGAAAGGTAAATCAGTTACTCAGGCCACAAAAAAGTTAAAATAGTTCATTAAAGTCTCTTCTGAAAAACGGTGAACATGATGGATGTGTCCTTTTAATACGCCACTATTCAGTGATCTAGATGTCTAGTCAAATCTGTTCATCCCCTTTCTGCGCTACGCATTTTGATTTGGAATATTACACTGTTTCACAATTATAATCAGGAACATAGTGTTAAAATTCCACAGCATTATTTAATGACAGCTAAAACATTGCTATAATGAGAGCGCGATGAGTTTATGCTCAAACTGTTTGAACATGATGTTATTTTCTAGTTATGTTAGATGACCGATTGACGGAAGGTGTTGAAGTGCCATTAAATTTATAAAAATTGTGTATTTATAATTGATAAACCATTGATGATAAACTTCAGCCAATCACGATAAATAAATTTTCAAAGTTAGCTTACTGGTGTAGCAATTCCGATGGCTCACACAAACAAAACTGTGTAGTTAAAACATCAATTTTACACATCTTCAAAGTGTAATTTTTCAAAATTTGTTATCAAGGAGATTTCTTTGCTGCCTTCGCATTGAATCGGTTTTCATAATTTAAACAAAAAATTCTGTAAGACAGCCAACATTTTTCCCGAGTATGTTTTCAATAGGATAATGAGGAGCTTTATTTTATTTTGAAATTCATCTTGAGTTTAAAACTGAAATACACTTCAAACAAATTTTTTCAAGTGTCTAGGGCTTCACATTCATGTGTAATTTATTGTATCAAATATAATTAAAACCGTAATTTTAAGGGGGTATAAATTTAATTTTTGTTGACATTGCCCAATTTTCTGACCCACTCTAGGCCATGAGACAACTGAACCAAAACTATTTCATTGGCCTAACAGAAACAGACAGTTAGCGATCGAATCAAAGATTTTTCTAACGTCCTGCGGCATATTCAGTGCTCGTTCCGTAAATGTGCCTTTCAATGAGGCAGAATATTTGAAACTCAATAATAATTCACTGCAGATGTTAAAATATTTTAAAATAATAGTTTATAATTAAAAATTAATAGAAATGAATCTTTCAAAGTGAAGTAATATTTCACTTGAAATGAAGTGTTTAAAATCAAATGATCAAGAATTATATAGCGTAATTAATAATATTTTAATATTCTATTGTAGGTCGAAACGAAATCTATACTTTGTTATGAATGAATACAACATCACTGCCAAGGAGAAAGAAAAGGAGGAAAGGTATCAAGACCTTAAAAGGAAGCTGCAACGACTGTATCCAAAATATTCGGTACGAGTAATTCTCCTTGTGATAAGTGCTCTTGGAGGTGCGAAACCATCACTGGTTCGTAACCTTAAAGCCATACCCGCGTGCCAAAAAAGCCACGGCACTTGCAAGATGGATGCAGAAGGCTATCATCCTCGGGTCGCTTCGTGTCCTCAAAACACAGGAGAGTTTCGCCGGTCTGTCGTTGTAATTTCTTTATGTCCTGTGACCAGCCATCTCCCGGTTGTGAGACGTAGCCACGAATAGCATTTACTGCGGTCCTACTAAGAGCCGATGTCATTATTTAGATGACAGTTGCTCCCAGTGGGACCATGCGGTGGTTGTTAACCCTTAGTTTTTAAATATATATATGAGTAAAAAATATCAAATCTGACGCAAGAAGGGGGAGGGGAGGTAATAAAAATATCACGAATCCTTATAATAGGGGAGAAGGGTTCTAAAATTTCAAAAATCATCCTTACCTATTTGAAGGATCCGTGATATGAATCTATAATACAAAAGTAGCCTACTTATCTACTTCCGGTTCACAATACACTATCGGTCAGAATTGTGCGTCAACCTCTTTTTTGATGATTAATTAGGTTCTCTTAATTTCATTTATATTGGAGCTAAACTTTTTTATCTGTGAAAGATCGACAGCTGTGAAAATGTTGTAAAAAATAATCTCAAGATTCAGGGGCAAATTTTGAAGCTATATTTTCACCGTACCGCAACAGTCCTACCATAATGCAAGAAGTTGAAGTTGCAAAGAAAAAGTTGGAAAAATTTGAAAACATATTTTCTGTCGAAAAATAAAAATGAAATGAATATATATTTGTACGGAATTTTATTAAAACTTGATAATTATATATTTTATATACTTTACAAAAATCTTTCTCTCGCAAAAAAAAAAATATATTAAATTATTCCGGATTTTTTATTCAAAATTTAACTTCCTGCAACATGCTGATAAGTTTCTGTAATTTTGCAGGAACTTATCTTTTAAGTGAGCCGGAGAGCGTTAAAAAACCAGTGTGTAGCAGTGTGGCCACATGGTAGAAGTGAAACTTTGATGGATTAACTTTGAAATTTTTAGTGAGGAATCATCACGAGGGGCTACTCACTAAGAAATCTCAGACTGCTGTGCGGGAAATCTTAAGAGAATTCTTGGAGAAACTCTTGGAAATCTCTCAGAAATCTAGCATTTGTGAGAAATCTTGGAAATCTTTAGCTACATGTGGGCAGAGGTAAGGTGGTATCGAGCATTCCGACGTGCTCCTTTGCGTGGAACGAGCAGCTGACTGAATCTGAAAGCCGCCGAGTTTAGCCGAGTCTGTAGAATCCCACGTGAGTTCTGATCGCGAGCAGAGTCGGATATCTCGGAACTTCCGGAAATCTCAAGGAAATTTCGAAAGTCTCTATAGGAATTCAATACAGGTTATCACATTCACAGTCTTAGGATTTCCAGATTTCATAGTGTAGCCCCTCGAATCATCATGAGTTTTGAGAAGATCGCATGCAAGAGAGTGCAGAGAGAGAAAGAGGGGGGAGAGAGAGCATATACATGCTTTGGTTGGCCTGCAAGTAGCGACGATATCGAAGAGGAATCTTTAGAGAAATTGCGAATCGCGGGTCCATATCATCTCACATGCGGCAAGTCTCTCTGCGGCAAGTCACACCTGCGGCAAGTCACACCTGCGGCACGTCACACCTGCGGCATGTCACATATGCGGCGTGTCACACCAGAGGCACGCACATCTGCAGCTTGTCACATCAGCGCCATGTCACATCTGCGGCATGTCTCATCTGCGGCATGTCACACCCGACAAAAAATTTCAAGTTCATATTAAACTGACAAAACTGTAGCAAGCCTCCCAGGACTAATTGTCACATCTACGGCATCTCTCCTCCGCGGCAAGTCTACCCAGCGGTATCACTCATCCGAGAAAAAATTTCAAGTCCACATCAAAGTGGCAAAACTGGGGCAAGTCTCACAGGACTAGTTGTTACATCTGCGGCAAGCCTACCATGATGGATTGTCACATCTGCGGCATCTCTCACATGCGGCAAGTCTCCTGAGCGGCACCTATCGCGCAAGAAAATTTTCTAAGTAGTCCTAGAGATTGCAAAACTGCTGCAAGTCTCTCCGGCGGCTTCTATTGTCCAAGAAAATCTTCTAAGTCGTTGAGAAAATGGCAGAACTGCAGCAAGTCTCTACAGCGGCATCTCTCACCCAAGAAAATATTCTAAGCAGTTGCAAAGATGGCAAAACTGCGGCAAGTCTCTCCAGTGGCAAATGATGGCACAGCACCAGGCCGCAAACGTGGTTTTGCATATTTGCTCTACAAGAAAATATTCATTATTATTATATTGTTGTTCATAAGAAAAATGAAAAATACGCCAAATTTCTGCATTAAAAATGTTCGGCGAACTTCATTTTTATATCGCTAAAATTTTTTCATCGTTAAAATTATTTGTTCGAAATCTAATTTTTAATATATTAATAAAAGATTGGTAATTCAAACCCAGATAGCTGACTCTCTGTACTTGTTCCAATCTAAAATCCTACATCTTTATTTTCTACAAACAACCACTTTTATAAGGTTTTTTCACTTAACTTTTTTCCTGACAAGCAGAAACGATATTTCTTAATATTATTATCATTTATTTAGAAATAAATATATCCCTTTATTCCTTTTATAGACTTTCCAGAGAAAAATCGTTTGTTACAGTGCAATACCGTCACACTAAATTTTTATTTTCCCGGAAAATAAGAATTTTGTTGGATAAAAACTTTTTAATTCGTATTCACCCTCCCTTTATCTCAGAAGCAAGTTATTATTATTTTTTTTTAAATTAAAGAACAGATTTTTTGTCGCTATCCAAAAATATTTTTCAAAACCCGTGAAATTTGAACCTCCAAATTTTAAAATGATTTACTCGAAATTGGTTAATTTTTTCCAACGAAACTCATTTTCTCCCAATTTAGCAACTCAATATCTCGGGTGTAAACTTTTGTTTTATCTTTAAATGGTGATTTTGATTTTACAGAATGTTATTTGTCTCTCCTGGAAAATTCTGATTTTGTTGCTTATCTAGTTCTGTAATGCAACACTTCAATTAATAATTATTAAATATAATTCTAATTGCGATAAAAAATACCTTCAATTTCATTTATTTTCATTTATCTTACCAATAATTTTCGTTTTGTTTATACAAAAAAAATGTTTATTTGCGTATTTTCGATGATATTTTTTCCTATAGTACAACACTTTCTTGTCAATTATTTTCAAAGTGCACAAAAAAGATTGCGATCTTTAAAACAAATTGTAACGACTTTAAACTGTTAAAAATTTTTTTTAAACAACTTCAATGAATTGTTTTATTAATAATAATTGAAAAAGTTAAAAAATAATTGAAATAAAAATATACTTACCGTTCGCATAACAGATCCATCTTTCCCAAGTATCGGATGCTCCGTAAGAATATCCTCACAACCAAAATGCTTTGCACAAATGACATGAACTGGTTTTAGTTCAAAATTACCTCTCGAAATAGCTCTTTGCCAGATCTTTATTATTTTCTTGTCATTTGGTACGGTGTAAAATTTTACTTTTTCGGAGCAATTCGCGTAACCAGAATTGCATCCAAAAATAACGAACTTATACCCCATTATTCTCGTTCATCACAATAAAATCTTGATAAAATTTCAGTCCAAAAGCCTTAAAACTTAATTCTGAAGCAAAAAAAAAATCCGCTTTTATAGTATAAAAAGCACAAAATTTAACATTTTTGACACTTTCCCCATGCATTTAAATAATTTTCGGCCTAAAAGTACAGCCAGCGCTACCCTCGGCCGTACTCAACATTTCCTTCACTTTCATTTCAGAGTGTCACGGGCCTGGTTCTACTTAAATCTACACATATAAATTTATAAAGGCATAATAAATACATATACCTATACAATATTATCTGCATTTAAACACGGAATAATATAATAATTATCTCAAAATTGTGACACTTGAAATAATTTTGCAAGTATAGTAAAACGACCTATATGGTCAACAACAAGTCACAAGTGTCGAAAAAGACAATACTGAAAAGTTATGAAGACGGCTCTACATACTATCTTCGATTCTTGTTTGTAGCTCCGGGAAAATATTTTTTGTGAAATAATGATGCGAGTTTATTTATTTAAAGCACATAGAGTATAAATTATTTGCAAAGGGTAAATATATGAATTTACAGGATTATAAAAAATTATATAATTATGATATCTTGGGGACTTCCTTGGCATATCCTGCACTTTAAATATGGGACATCGTAAGAATATCCTAGGATGCCCCGAATTATGGAATTTGAGATATCCTGGACTACAAAAATTAGGACATTAATAGGATATCCTCAGCATATTCTGAGATATGTTTGGGACATTCCAAGGATATCGAGATTTCCGCCCCGTAGGATATCATTCGTGATGTCCCTGGGATCTCCTGGTATATGTCTGAGATATCGTGGGAGCTAAATGGGATATCCCACCGATATCCCTTGCTGTGAAGGAATATATTTAAAAATTATATATATATATATATATAAATAATTAAAAACTAAAGGTTAACAACCACCGCAGGGTCCCACTGGGAGCAACTGCCATCTACGTGCATTAATGTTTACTTTTGAAAATCTTTACTGTACATTTGGAAACTTTAATCTGCGTTATTAAAGTTTACCGATCTGCCATGTATTATTTAACCTTTTGCACGTCAAAAATTATTACAATAGTTTCAAACATTCTCCTTTTGGTCCACATATCCCAATAGTACTCAGAAGTCTGGTAAAGTTTCCTTACTAAATTTTCTCCGTGTAGAAATTGGAACTTTTTATTCGATTCAGCTGTTTTTGATTTCAAATAAAAATCTTTTCTCGCTTAAAATATCAACTATTACATTTTTCGTTGCGAACTCATCTTTTTTAGTTGAAAACTCAACTGCTTGTTTGAAAGTTGGAATACTTTGTTGAATAATAAAATACTGTAAGATTGTACCCCACCCCATCGTCTAACGATATTTTTGAATGAGATAAGGTGTGTAAATTATACGGATCCTAAAAAGAGGAATTCTTAATTAAAAAAGTGAATTATCATCCAAAAACAAAACGAATTTTCAAGTAAAAAAGAAAAAAACTCAACTTAAAATAGGATTGTTACATTTTCAGTCAAAAAATGTAATTTTCAATAAAAAAAAAATGCAACCAAAGAGTAATTTTTCACAGAAAAAAAAAAAAATTTAACAAAATTAATTTGCAACCAAAAAGACAAATTTTCAACAAAATACATTAATTGATGGAAACCTTTCTAAAAATAATATATGTTTGATAATATTCGGTAAAAAATAACAATTGATGTTTTCGTAAACAAATTAGATGAACAAATTCCAAATTTTGGATGTTCAAGTACAACGAATTCGTTCCGTCCATTTAAATAGCTTGAGATTAATCTGAAAGTCTAAGTTAGCCACAAATATAAGCAAAAATGTCTTGGAAAATATTTTTATAAACAATTTATCATATTTGATTATTAATTATAAAATATGCCAGGAATTTTCACTGAGTGAACCTTATCATGCAGTGTTATTATTAATTCTCAATCTATTTTGATTTAGAAACCGATTCTTTTCTACTCATAACTGTCCATAATTTTTCATTTGTTTATCTGAATTGTTTATAAAGATTCAAATTGTTATATTTTACCAAATATTATCAAAGATATATTATTTTTAGTAAGATTTGCATCAATTCAAAAAATTAAGGTAAATCCAATCTTAAAAATACGTCAAATTAAAATGTTTTGTTACAAACACTATTTACAAAAATGGTTATCCTTAACTTATCAATTATTTTTGTAATTAAACATAATTATTACATTAATATGTACATTGAATAAGCCTAATTGTACAATAGTTTTAATTTCAAAGTCATAAAGGTTAATGAATTTTAAATTGAAAAAGTTAAAAAAATGAATAATATGTAAGATAGTAACTATATTTAACTTTTAAATTAGTAGCGTGTAAATGTTATAAAGTTCAAATTTTGTATATGTGAAACTGAATTCCTTTAGATGGTGAAATTAATTGGAAAAAAAAAAAAATTAAAAGCAATAATAGTTAAATCATTTTAAATTTATAGAAAATGTTCCTAGACGAATTATTGCAAATTGATACAATAAAAATGGCAGTCGAATCTCACTTTTAAAACGTTGAAAGTTGTAAAATTTGCGAGGTTTTCAATTTCTAGTTTAAAAGTCTTCAAAACTGCATAAACTTAAATTCTAAGCCTTCCAAATTAGAGTAATATATGGGCAATCTATGAATGAGTATTGAATACAAACGGATTTTATGAGTAAGTACAATGGATACTAATTTCAAGATCTCCGGTATGCCCGCCTTTAATCCGACGCGAGATATGCTTGGTAAAATTAAGTGAGGGGTAAAGCGCTGGGCGCAATGGTGGTGTTATACCTAGCAGGTAAACGGATGCGAGTTGGGCGATAACCGTGCTGCGACCCTACCCTCACTGGATTCGAAATTGCTTCAAGCCCTCGATGCTAGGTCCCCTGTGGTGATAATACCTTTGTCTTTTAACTTATATCTATTCCTATTTCAAAAATATGAATGTCTAAGAAAATCATTTGAATATGCGAAATTAGGTTAAGTCTATTCTAATATAGTATAAATATAATATATGAACTTTTTACGGATAAATTTGAGATAATTGTAATACCAAGCATATGTAGATTCTGCAGCATCAAGTCTCGCAATAATTTTCTATATTCCATATTCTCAGCAGGAATTTCTGGAAAGCAAGAGGAAGGTCGGGTCTCCCAGAATTTTGGAAAGAAAGAAAATATAAAATGCTAATGTTTGATTATTTTTAACTGTGTAAACTGAAAATCGGAAAGAAAATAGAAAATGTTGGAGTCTACTTTGCCAGATGAGTAGATTATACCAATTTATATTTGTCCATTCTATTCCATATGCTATTCCTTTCAAAAATATAGATTAATATAGAAATAGAAGATGGGACAGAAATTCGAAAAACCTTTGAACGAAATGTTAAATAAAGGGTACCTAAGTGAATATATTCGCACGGGAAAACACATGGAAATCGACGAGGAACTTTGAGTGATAAAAGTAAACTTTTCTTGAATTTTTTTCATTGCTAGAAAGAAATCTTATGGCTTTCCTTTGAAAAACATCAAGATTAAGAAGTGAAGGTTAAGTTTTTATGTAAAACTAACCGTTCAACCATAGCTTTCAAGACTAAATATTTATTTTTTCAAAAAGTACTTAATATTGATGAAAAGCGTGTCAAAAACGCAATCAAAGCAGCACTTAACAACGTTTTTTAATTCACCATTATAAGAGTCCAAAACCATTGAAATGGATGATACCTTCGAGAATACTGAAATATTCTACATATTGTCTTCGGTATATATTTATCTGAATAACAAAACTTGTTCCTTCTAAGAACGAAACGCTCATTTTCATAAATAATAAATAAAAATCCTACTTTTCAAACTCAATGATCTTATAGGAAGAACTTGAGCCAACCGAGCAGAATAATTTTATAACTTACTTAAAAAAGTAACTTTGTTACGGCTATCGTCACCAACAAAAGTAACAAGTCGCATGAAATTACGAAAAATTTGTTTCTACAAAAATATAGAGTAAAAGTTTTCGAAATACATAACCCTAATTTGTAGTTTTGTTTGTTTTTTCCCCACAACAAAAATCGGATCAAACGTTATACGTATAGAAAAATACACAAAATAATGAACAATATGTAGCAGCATGAATTTTTTTCGTTCAAGCACAAAATGCTATAAATCTGACAATCATATTGACACAAATAATATTATTATCATCCCAATCAATTATTATAATTTATCAGGTACAGCAAAATTATACAAAACAATATTGTAAAGTTATTATATCACACATTATCTTGATAATTTTGTTCTCTACGGAAGCATTTGGAATTGTTAAAAGATTGTATTCTGTACATTCTAAACCTAATTTACAGAAGTCTAATTTTGGTCATTATTTGATGGTACTTTATGTAAAAAAATCTAGTTTAATTTCTTATACCAGGGTTACTACCAAATTCTGATTCACAAACGCCTTTTTCAGCTTTTTTCAAGAGCAATTTTCAAAAATATTCAAACTTCACACGAACAGTTCCATTTCTATAAAAAAGACTCTTACAGAAAGAGAAAAACATAATTCAATCAGAATAATCGCAAAAAATAACAGTAATTTACATCTGATTAGAAATGCAACCATGTTATTGTTTACACTTAAAGCAACATTTGTACAGACTTTCGTTTGCTGATACGTCGGAGATAACTTTGGTCTCTTGTACTCTATGAAATATTTTTGGATTTATATTGAGCTTCAAGAAAAGTGTAGTTTTCCTTATTTTGTAAGCTGAAGGTTAGAAAATAAGAATGTTACTCTTAATTCTAGAATTTCAATTTATATTGAGGCAGTTACCAAATCAGAACTGATGATATCCTCAAAAAATTGACCTAATGCTTATATTCATGAATAAATCATTACTGGCCAACTTTTTCACCCAATGGTTCTTGAAAGAATAATTGTAACTATCGCTTGATGTTGAGCAGATAAATAACGGTCGGAGTAAGATAACATTTCAATACCGAAATTCAATTTTGCACAATTGAATACAAATTTTATGCTCATGACCTCAAAAATCAAACTATTTTAGAACGATGTATTCAAAACCTTATAATTTTTAATCAGTGTCGTAGAAATCTTAAAGATAATAAGAATTAATAGTTGTGAATAATTATGATTCGTGTGCGTATTGCGCGAGGAGTTAGTTCTTGGCAGTATATTTCTCAATACAAATATATTCAATGACAGCTCCGATATTCGCACAGTTAACAAATATGTCTTCAGAATTATGTATTTCATAATGAGTACTTCAAAAAAAGGTGATAAAGTGAAGCGGCTAAATGTTGTGCTTTTGGAAAGCAGGTTTCAGGAAGAATGTATTTAATTGCACTTCAAAAATGGCAATAATATTGTTGATGGTATTGAAAAGGAGGACAGACTGTTATTGAAGGAAGACTGTGAAACATGCAAACATTATTGATAGAGAACTTTTGTTATCAACCGAACTTTTTATTTTTACTACTTGTTAGTAAATTTGTTTAAGGCCATGTAACGAGTATACCAGCTGATCGTCTGAGTCCTGAGATCAATATTTTTCAACCGATATTTAAAAATAAAAGTTAAAATAACGCGGAAATATTCTCGGAAAATATTAATAAATATTAAAGGACCGTTTGTGGCAAGGCGATTTCAGGAAATCGGACTGCAGAAAGACCGAGGATCCTCATGAGCAAAAACACATCTGCGCAGATGTGTTTCATTAGCATAATTAAATCCGTCTTTTTATTATGAATCCAACCATATAAAAAACTTATTTTTGATAAAAAAATGCAGTTGTACAGTTTCTTCATCAGGACGGCAGCATATTTCAAAATGCCTTAAAATTTTTTCAAATTAGTAATGCATGTTGATCATTTTCAGGCAAAGTCGAGATTTTCTCGAAACGCAATAAGACGGGATTAAAATGTGATACATATCAAGAATCTGTAATGATTTAGAATCTGTTAAAATTCTTTTAATTCTTACTTACAGTGAAAATAATTGATATATTCTTGATATATTGAGTAAAAAATATAATATGTCATGTGAAAAAGCGGAGGGGGCGGGGTAAAAAATCTTATAAATCCTTACAATAGGGTGGAGGGGCTCTAAAATTCCGAAAATCATTCTTAGGTAATTAATGGATGTTCCCCTATGAAAAGGATAAACAAATTTAAGACTGTACATCTGAAAATTAATTTATTTTACATGCAACATTTTCCTTGCAGTTTCTTCATTCCTATCTGATAATAAGATAAAGTAGTAGGTTCAAAAAATATTAACAGTATGAACATTTATATCAATGTTATATTTGTACTTATATTTATATATTTATGAACATTTATATTATCTATCTTAATATTTTAGAATAATATTTTTTTTAGAACAAAAGGCATAACACAGTCTATGTATAATTAGGATTACGTAAGAGGTAATTCTAACACCACCCACTTATTCCCATTCATTATGAATAATCCGTACAGTGGCATTGTATAGTTGGAATAATAAGCAACTACATGTGAAAATGTTGCGAATAGTGAAATATCAGCGTTCAAGGATAAGGATCAATTCGAATACTTAAATTTAAAAAACGAATTTATATACGAACTCATTATTCAAAGAACAATATTGATCTTCTTTTCGTATTTAAATGTTTTCGAAATATGAATCCTCTAAATTGAAAGCATATTAACATTGAAATCACTGATATTCATATTTTCAAATGAAAAATAATAAATCGCTGTACCGAACTATTACAAGAATACTATTAGTTAGTCTCGTTTTTCTACGACATGTGAGATAAAAGTATCAATTATCCCATTCTGAAGCAATCGTATCAGTATTTGCAATCGAAATAATGCAGCAAGACTATTCATAAGTTAACAACTTAAAATTTCACAATAAAACTGGTTTGAGGTCTGTCTTTAAAAAGTGAAAAGTGCAATCGTTTGTCTATTTGCTCTTGAACAAACTGAACATAAATATTGCAAGGTATAAATAAGAGGTTTCTGAATAGTTATGTATTCCAGTCGAGTATATTGACACAATTTACATATCACTCTTATCTCGCAAGTTCCGTATGCAATTGGTAGAAAATTGAGGTACCTACGTATATTTGAACAACGATTACCACACTAGTTGAGTGTCGTGTCGAGAAAAATATTTCAGCACCTAAGTAAATCTAATTAACATCCAAAGGATTCAGACTCTTGAGTTTTGCTTAATAATTTTAAATACATAGTGCCTTGCATAGTAAACTATTGTTTGATTTAAGATGCTGGAATGTCGTCGAAAATATGACTCATTCGATTTTTATTATTAATGTTTTTATTGTATTTAAATTTTCAAGGGACACGACGCAATGTTTGATTTTCGAGTTGACACTTACCGGTTTCCGGTAAACTCGATGACGTTTTTGTCGTTGACACAAAACTGGGAATCCTTGTAGCCCCAGCCATTCCATTTGAGCAAATCTTGTCTGAAAATTAAATTTCAATCGTTAAAAGAGAATATGCAAAGGCAACCAATACTTAATGCTTATTTATTTTCAAATACATATTGATAAACTAGCAGTAAATGCACGCGCGTCCGGAGCGTGTTCACATCCCTAGATTTGTATTTTCTAACATTAAAAATATGAACAAATAAAAAATCCATGATCAAACAAAGTTTTAAATATTAAGAGTTTTTCAAAGTTTTGAAACAATAATTAATAGTTTCGAACTGAAAGCATTTTAAATTTAACAAAAATATACTGAACTATTTTGAATATTGAAAAAATTCCAAATAAAATAACTTTAGATTAGGTGTAATTTTTAAAAAGGATAATATTTCGAATGGAATGAAAAGGAATTAAACTTGCATCATTTCTGAATAAACGCGTTTAAAATTAAATAATTTGGAATTGAAAGTGTTTGCAATTGAAAATTTGTTAAGGGGTTATTCACAAAATACACGATACGTTAAGGGGGGGGGGGGTTTAAAGTATCATTCTCCATGTTAAGTGTAATTTAACCATGTTAAACCAAAAACATTAAAAATCGAAAACTACCAAATTAAACTTACAGCATTCCAAATTCTTAGATAAATAAATTCCAAACCAAACATATAATAATGCTTAAAATTTTTAAGTTTTCAAGTTAAACCTCGAGTTAGACATTTCAATTTTGTCAATTTTAAAATTGGTGTAGCTGAATCTAAAAGCGTGAAATTTTTTGATTATTAACTTTAAAATATCAAAGATTCGGTTTTTAATTTCTCCAAGTAATACATCCTATGAATTTAGAAATCTTGCTATTTACAAGAACGATTTGAAATTTTAAAAGATTTTGATTTCAACTGATTCTTCAGTGATTGAAATACTCTATGTGGATCAGATTCTCTGAAAAATTGTTATTTAGTTAATAAGTTTAGAAAATGTTGTTCATGTGATTATTCAAGGCAGGAAATTGATTTTCGAAATGAATTGTCTATCAGTTAATGGACAAAATACTTGAAAACGTCCGAGGTATCGAAAAACGACATCTCTACAGATAAATGGCATTTGTGGTATTTCAAAGCGAGGTACACGACGCGTAACCGATCGTGCTACCTTCGAACGTAAGTGAAAGCCATAAAATCCAATTTTTAAGCAATAATCTTTGTTCTCCATCCTGAACTGCCCTTGACTCGAACTGTTCAGATTCCTTTATACACACTTTGTGTATTTTTATTATTGTGTATAAGTAACCGGTTGACACGATCGTAAGTTGCTAATTGAAGTGTTCATTGAAACTCATCGGCATTGGGGGCAAAGAAGTGCAAGTTGTCGTCAGTGATAGCTGTTTACTCGGATTTTAAAACACAGTTTTTGCATCTATCGAGAAAAAAAAACCTCCACTTTTCGAAGAATTATTGTCGTTTCGTGTCATTAATTACTAATATGTACATGAATGATGATGGCTTAGCCTTATATGTAATCAGAGCTTGTAATATATATTTTTTATTCACAATCTGAAAATTTCAAGTTCAGACACTTTAAATACGTTCAAAAAGCTTCTAAAGTAGACTTTCAACAAATTAATTGTTTCAATATCCTTATACCTTAAAAAGCATTGTCACAATAATTTCTTATCAGAAAAAATTATTGATAAGTAGGGTAACGGAACCAATTACCGAGGGGGGGGGGGGCATTTGTCGAGGAAACAGTTGATTTCTTCTAACCTGAATCTTAAATATGTGTTTTTTAGTAGATGTCATTAAATGAGTCTCACTTAAGCTCTCGAGTTAAAAAAATTAACTATAGTGCAAAAATAGAGAAAATAGAAAGAATTATATATTCGACCTTGGACAGTAGGAACCCTCTCGGTAATTGGTTGCGCTACCCTATTGAATCTAATACTTGTTTCGCCAATAAGTATTGGAATTTCATCAATTCTAAAAGACATAAAAGATTTCAAATAAATCAATGGATTCCAACGATTTCAAGATTTTAAGGATTTTGAAAGAATTTCACAGGATTTAAAAAATGTCAAGAAGAATTTTGTAGGATTTCTTATTGTTTCAAGGAATATGAAAGAATTAAAGAATAATTCCAAAGGATTTTAAATATTTCAGTTTATTTTTAGAGATTCAAAGGATTTCAAGAGATTCAAACAAATTCAAAGGATTTCAAGGGAATTTTTTTAAATTTTACGAAGATTTTGAGGGATTTGTATAGATAACTAAATTTTAAAGAATGAAATGTCAAGAGACTCCTAGCGATTTCATAGATTTTAAGGAATTTAATAGAATCTCCAAGGATTTCAAATATTTTTAAAGATTTAAACGATATTTAGAGAACTCTAATTAATGCGTTTAACTCAATTTATATTCAAGGAATTTCAAAGAATTTCACCAGATTTAATGTATTTTACGGGCACTCCAAGTATTCGCAAGGGATTTCAACTACTTCCTGTGAAATTTCAAAAATAAATAAAAATTTATCTCGACGGATTTCAACAATTTCTAAATTTTAAGGCTTTTGAAAGAATTTTAAGAGATAAAAAATATTTCAAGGAATTTCAAGAAATTTTTTTTTCCGTAAACGCACTGTTTAAATTACTTTCTTTCTTTCATAAATTCCAAATCAAAAATTGAGAATCAACTTTAAAGACAAAGGCGGAATCCGAGTGAAATATCAAGATAAGTCACTACTATTATTGTTAATAATAATTATAAACTTTTAAAATTCAACCATCTTTCGTATCGCTGGGGGGAGGGGAGGATTATAATCTCTCTATGCCAGAAATTAAACTACGTTAAAACACTTAATCCTCTCAATTTGGCTGAAAATTCAAAAACTGAAATTGGAAAATCTGACTTTTATCTCAGAATGCTTTTTGCTCCTAAAAATAATGAACTTTCAACAAAAAATATTTGGATTTTCTTATTGGGTTCTGTTAATTCAGTTCGCATTTAAGTGAAAAAACAAGAAAAGGGGAAATTTCTTGAAAACAGGAGAAAAAGAAGAATTCTCTAAAAAAGTTGTAAAGAGGGGAATAGGGGAAAGAATATGAAGTCTCTATTAAGATGCTTGACTTATAAAATAAAATCACGTGACATTGAAAACTGAACTTTCTATATCTCAAAAGTTTGTTCTTTCTTCATTTTTTAAAATAAAAAGTTGAAAACAGTTAACATGAAGTTAACTTCGACAAATTTTAAAAATTGAAAAAAGTGGACTACATCTCTAATGTTTTTAATGTTCAATTTCTAAGTTGTTAATATGAATTTTTAAGTAAAACTTTCGTAACTTAATACTGTTATTGTAATTTTAAATAATATTTATCGCGCTTTTTAAAAACAAAGACATGTTTTTGAAGTATATTGTTTAATTAGTGCTGTGAATTGAAAAAAATAGTGTAATGTATTGTGTGGATTCATACTGCTATTGACCGTTTTTCTTCAATTATTGTTCTTAGCGAAATTAATGAATATTGTGGTTTGATAACATAAGTTCTATTATTCATACCTAAAGTTTTCAATAAATAATCTCTGATGACGGAAAAAGAATAAGGAAAGCGTGAGAGGTTGGTTTTGTTAGACTCTTTCCTTTTCTTCCTTTTTTTCATTTATTATGTGATAGTCTCTAATGATTCGGAAAGGAAGTATAGTGTTGTAAATCTAGTTTTAATTTGTGGATTTTTTTATGGTCTGATTTTGATGCATTTAATTATTTATAAGAAAGCAGATTTCATTTCGATCTTGAATGACTATTTATTTTTTTTATAAAGCTTATTAACGAATCGTCTATTATTACGGCATTTTCTTTAAGATTATTCTTATAGCACTATACTTAGTTACTCTTATGGTTAGTCTTCTGCTCGCTTTTCGCGTGTTTTTTTTCTCAACAATTTTTGTATCATATCAAGTTGACAGTTCATTAATATACGTCAGCTTGACATTTTATAAAATTGCCTCCAGCAAGAAGTGGTTCCCCTTGCACGGAAATGCTTTATAATTGATTTTCAACTTATTCAATTTCCAATTTAGATTAAAATGAGTGAATTTTATAAAACGTGATGTTAAATTTGAAAATGTATCATGTTTAATGACTTAGTTTTAATAAAAAGCTACAATCCTTTCTTTGGACTTCCTTCTCTATCTCGCGTTGTTATGCTAAAAATAGGAATTTTTTTCAGAGCGTTTTTGATGAATAAAACAAATACTCCTACAAGTCTTCTTCTAGACTTTTAGCGTATATCGCGTCCTTTGGCGTAATATTGGAATTTTCGATGTTTGCATATGCATATCAATTTCGATAAATAAATGAAAAACGACGAGTTCTGTCGAAAAATGTTTTAAAGAAATTTGGTACGAATTTCTAAAGGCTGAAATTTCTCTACAAACTTTTCCCCGTATTTCGCGTCTTTTGGCTCAAAATTGCTCGTATGTTGTGTTGTTTTTTTCAAAATTGGAATTTTTTTCATAGTATTTTTAATAAATAAAACCAAAATGACCAATTCTAACCAAAAATGGTTCAAGCAATTTTTAGGGAATTTTAAAAGCTGCAATTCACCCATGCAACTTTTTTTCATATCTCAAGTGGTTCTGCTGAAAATTTGAATTTTTTTTTCCAGTATTTTCGATAAATAAAACCGAAGTGACAAATCCTAACAAAAAATGCTTCGAAAAAATTTCGTAGGATTTTTTGCATGATATTTTCGAAAAATAAAACCAAAACATCAAGTCTTATCAAAAAATGGTTGAGGGAAATTTTTTTAGATATTTTAAAAAGCTTCAATTATTCTTTTAAACTTTCTTCACGTATCTGTCGTGGTTAAGGGGCCTTATCAGCATTTTAAGACGGGATTCCAGTTTCCGGCCGCACGGTTGAATATTTTTTTTTGAAATGTTGCACACCTCATCTAAATATTAGTCTGTTTTACCGGCTAATTCGGTTTTTTGAAATTTTTTTTATATTTCGCGTTATCAACAAAAAGAAAAGAACAATAGAAAAAAAATGCAGCGATTCTCAGTACTAGCTGAGTGTGTATTTTCAGGTCCAGCCCAATGGACCCCCAGTCAAATTCGACGAGGCAGACTCCCGGGAGCGCGAGCAGAGACTCGGGAGCGCATCGAATTAACCGAAACGAATCACCCTTTCATTGTTATGAGATGCAGACCGGTTCAAAAAAACTGAAATTGTGAAAGCATCGCGTAATTCAATTTTAATTAGCAGAAATAGTTTATTCATATAATTTCAAGATGTTCACGAAACGTCGGCAAGTTTCGTAGTTTTGCACACGATTGAAACCCGAAAAAGCTTTCAATTTAAATTTATCATATTAGGCTGTATTTTTTGTGATGATTCATAATAAGACGCAGTTGAAAACATATATTTGTTGAAAATAAAAATTTAATGAATTTTTGGATTTTTCAGAAACAATTATTTTAACTCAATTTTAGAAGAAAATCGACTTTCGATTTTCTTTGAAACATTTTTCGAAGATAGTTTACTATATGCTCTAAAAGCCCGGCAAATTTGAAAATGGGATCTCCCTTAGTTTTAGAGAAATGACTAGAAGTGCATTGCAATTTTTTTTTAAATTTTCATTTCTTCAAATACAAATGAAAACTTATTTTTTAAATATCGCCCCCAGCAGGCTGTTTTATAGGGCCTCAAACAATCCAATAAGTGAAAAATTGGGTTTTCCGACTTTCTGCCGCTAAATATTTAGAATGCATGAATTACTACATTCTGTTAATGATAAGATATTTATATACATTAATTGAACAATTGAATATAGTTTTTAGGAATTTTCACTTAGAATAGAGTTCTGAAGTCGCGGTTTTTCCGAATTTTTAATTTATTTCCAAGTTTTTGATTATAATGAGGTAATAATTAATTCAAGATGACAAAAATATTTGTTGAAACAATAGAGTATTATTTGTAATAATAATACTTTGAATAATGCTAGAAAGTTGTAGTTTTAGATTAAATATTTAACATTTTTTCCACTTTTCAATCACTGCGAGGTAATTATGGATGCAATTTGACAAATCGAATGTTTTTTAACAAATTCTTATTGTTTATAACTGTCTTCTTCTATAGTTATGCTAGATAGTTGCGGTTTTTTCCCGACTGATTGAAAAGTGGATAAAAAGTGGAAAATTCTAGAGAAAACTGCAAGTTTCTAGCATTATTCTAAGAGAATATTGTGATTAATAATGATAAATTGTTCAAACAATTATTTATTTTAAATTTAATTTGTTGTTGGTTCGCTTTAACTGAACAGTTGATAATAAGTTGAAAATTTTTGAAAAACCCGCGACTTTATAACTCAAGACTAAAAGAAAATTGCTAAAAACAATAATAAATGGTTTGAATAATTTTTATAAACCTCTGATATGAAAAGTAACATTAATGAAAATTTGTATTCAATAAAAAATTGCATTAATAGCGCCAAAAACTCGCTAAACTACATTTCATACTTACAAGATTTTTCCGGAACCCTTCAAAACAGACTTATGGGGGTGAAATTTACAAAATAAGTTTTCATTCGTATTGAATGGCTAATTTCGAAGGAAAATGTAGAATTTCAACTTGATATACCTAAGATTAACGATTCTGAATCAACTTTAGAAAAATGTATATTTTTCTTATGGGAAATCCGTGTTAAACTTCACGATTTGACATGGATTTGCTCATTTCAAAAATTGCCTGGGCATTGTCAGTAATGTCAGACCTAACTCAGGTAATGAATATATATTATTTCAATGACGATTTAGTTAAATTCAAATTTACAAATTAATCTAAATTAGTTCTAAATTGCCAGTTAATTAAAATCGAAGCTCTCATACAAATTTGCCGACGTTCTCCGCCCACTTTGTCGAGACGTACGTACAGGTATATATTTTGACCACCCTATTCTTGCCCTGATTCAAGACATTTTTTTAAAAATGCGAAAATCTTTGAAAAATGGCACGGGGCAAAGTTTTCATCAAATATTCTTGCTAAACAAAGTGTAAAACCAATAAGTGTTTGTGTGTAAGAAACAAAGTGCAGTGTCAAGCAAAATGTCATTCCAGTATGCCATGTTTTTAATAAATAGCGAGTAAACGTGTGTTCAATTCCATAAGTGTTCCTCAATTTATCATGCTCTTCTTTAACCGTGTCATTGTATTCAAAATCAAGATCATATACTTTACCTATCTCGTGCCGAGCATTATATATAATACCTGGGGATTATATAAAATTCCTAGGCAATGTATATAATGTACATTCGATTACATACTTTGCCTGAAATAGCCAAGCATTATATATAATGCCTGGATTATATACTTTGCCTGTAACATATATATAAGAACGGCCCAAAAATATACATTTTGAAATTTTCGAACAGCGTCGACGTCAAATTGTTCTCTCGTAGAAACAAATAAATACACATTTTTGTATTGTGAAATAAAATTATTTTGGGTCCATATCATCTCACATGCGGCAAGTCTCTCTGCGGCAAGTCACACCTGCGGCATGTCACATCTGCGGCATATCACATCTGAGGCATGTCACATCTGCGGCTTGTCACATCTGCGGCATGTCACATCTGCGGCATGTCTCATCTGCGGCGATATCTCGAAAACTATTCGAGATATCGATTTAAAAATTTCAGATTCGTGTTTCTCGCCAAAAATCCTATAGGAATCGACATTAAAACTTTGTCGCCACGGATATCGTAATCTCCCCACAAAATTCAAATTAATAAATAATATATTGTTTTTTACAAACTTTCTATTTTCACGAATTCAGGTCTACTTGAATATTTAGGTGAATGTTGAAAAAAAATTCGTTTTCTCAAGGAATTCTTCCTTCATTTTTTCCTTGATTTTGTTTTAGAATAATAGCGATTCGAGGGATATATTAAGCGAGTTTCGTCCTTGCTTAAGTATTTCTTCATATATTAAAATTTATTTTTTATAATACAAAATAAATATATCAAAATATCAATTTCTTTTTTAAACATTCAAAGTTTCGTGTCCTTAAGGAGCTAAGATCGTATGTATATTTAAATTTATTAAATTCGTATTATATTCATCGTACGTATATATATTGATTTTAAATAAAAAATTGATGACATTTTGATTTTTGTTCTTCTGTTTGGATTATCTTACTCCTAACTAGTAAAGAAGTAAAATTATACGAAACAGATCAGAAAAAATTATAACTTTATCATTTTTCTCATCTAAAAACTAAAAGATGTGATATTTTTATATTCTCTAGAAGTATGTTTTGTAAATGTTCACTCTTAAAAATATTATAAAATTTACGATGTCATAACTTTACAAAAGTAACGAAAAATTTCACGAAATTTCCGATACCCAGTAAAAAAAGTTGAATGGATGTAACGCGAAAACGAATTCAAGCTAGGTTTGTTGTATTCAATTTGCTGCCATTATCGAATTGGATCTTTCAATTCAATTCTGCAATGCATTAGGCTCTATTCGGACGAATTTATTTTATGAAATGAAGGGAAATTATAAGTGTTTCAGGGTAGCAATGAGTATAATTATGAAAAATACAGACTGCCTATGCATTGCCTACGAATTACGTATTAAAGTAGTCAACTTTGATATTAATTATCTCCACATCGGTACGGTTGAAAAATTTGAAATTAACCAAACTTTGACTCCAATGCGGCAATACATATGATTTGACCGACTCAATTCTGCAATGTGTAGGACAATGGACGCGGTGGGTAACTGGTAACTTCATTTTCGATAGTTGGTAACCCACCGCGTTCATCGCCCTGCACCTTGCAGAATTGAGTCTGTCAAATCATGTGTATTGCCAAATTAGATTTAAAGTTTGGTTGAAATCACTTCGTTCAGTTAAATAATTAATATCGCTCGCCGAAACCGCAAGAATGTATTTGGGCAACTTTATTTTTCATAATTAAAGGTCCAATTCGATAATGGCAGCAAATCGAATACACCAAGCCTAACCTGAATTCGTTTTCGCGTTATATCTATTCAACTTTTTTTACTGGGTACTATTATACGTGACTGCATCTTAAATTTACGAAATTCGTATCTCAATTTTCCGTAATTGTTCATAAAATTACAATATTGCAATGTAATTTTCATAAATTTACCCTAAATTTTGAAAAAAAGTGTTGTAATTTTTTGCTATACATAACATAACATAACTCCCGTTACTCAAAACGTAACTTTAACTTAAAATTACGAAATTTATCAGAAATGCCCAATTGACGAAATTATTAAATTCCTAAAATATTACATAATTTAAGCCCCGAGTAGACCATTTGACCTGTCAGAAGTTTATTGGCGCATGTGCGGCTTCCATGTGCATCCCGCGTAGTATGAATGTTGCGCTCATATTTTTTAAAAATTTATACAATTGTACCTTTTGTCAGAGAGAAATTAAATGAAGATGATGTTCCGGGTGCGAAATTAGGCAAGTGTGAAATAGAAAAACATAGTGTTGCTCAATTGAGACGGTTGTTAGTTGCCGGAAGCAACCTAATAGTGGTAAAATAGCCTAACTTCTAAACAAGTTTGTAGGTTAAGTTTCTCATATTATTACATTTCAATTATATTAGTGTGATTGCAATGAATATTGAAGGTAAAAGACAGAATTTCAGTATTGTAATAATTGTTTTAATATAAAATTTGTGATGTTCTCCCCACTGAAAAACCCGACATCGGATCCTACGTCGGATCCTGAAATTTTCCGACGTCGGAAATGACGTAGGAAACGTCGAGTAATGGGATAGTTTCCGACGTCGGAAGCTATTAGGATCCTAATTGGATCCGATAACATTTTTTCTTAATAGAACGTCTATGAACTAATAACTGTTACATACGTAATTCTTAATTTATAGAATAATTGTAAATAATGATTACACAGGCCGACAAAATTTGACAAAAGTCAAAAGCCAGAAAGCAGACCAAACATTTCCGAAGGATTTTGTTGTTTTCTTCTTTTTAGTAATAAGGAATGTAAACAAACCGTCTAGAGTCTTTGTTTTGAAATTTTTACAATGAAAACGACTCAGCGTCTCGAACTGTTTGGGAAGGTGCAGTTCGCTCTCTGATTTATTATATAAAATTAAATATATATTCTTTGTTCTGTTACTGTAGAACAATATAATCAGACATTTCTAGTTATTTTCGAGATTGCGAATTACTAATACATAAAATATTCATTCATACTGATAATAAGATGTTTAAATGAATTGTTGAAAAAATGCAATATTGTTTATAGCCATTTTCTCTTAGAATAGAGTGAGAAAGTCACCGATTTTTCTTAATTTTCCTATTTTTGGTCTATTTTGAAATTATAGTGAGGCACTTATTAATTCATATTGACAGGCATAATTTTTTATACAATTTAATATCAATGATAATATTCTCGTTGAATAATGGTAGAAATTTGCGATTTTTAAAATTTTTAATTTTGGCAAACTTTCACTTACAGCGAGGTTATAATTAATGCAATTCAGGAAAAAGAAGTGTTCAAACAAATTATTATTGTTTTTAACTATCTTTACTTACACTGATGCTAGATAGTGGCGAGTTTTTCTGAATTTTTTACTTTTTTATCTACTTTTTCCTTAGTGATATAATAATTAATGCAAGCTAACAAAAATAATTGTTTAAGCAATTATTTTGGTTGAATCTTATTGATTTTTAGCTCACTCTAATTGAATAGTTGACAAAAAGTTGAATATTTTAATAAAAAACGCACTCTTACAGCATTATTCAAAGAGAATATAAATGAAAATAAATAATTTAAACCATTATGATTGTTAACTTAAATTGATTTTTTGTTCATTCTAACTGAAAAGTGGACAAAAATTAAATTTTTTTAGAACTGCAATTTTTTAGCACTATTCTAAGAGAACATTATTATAACTAATAAATTGTTTGAACCAATATTTCTGTTGAATCTAATTATTAGTAGAAAATAGTATTATATGTATTAGTAACAATTTGTATTTAAAAAAAAACATAATTAGCGCGAAAAACTCGTAAAAACAGATTTATCACTTATAGGGTTTGTTTGGGACCCTATAAAACAGATTTGTGGGGGTAATATGTGAAAAAATTATTAATTTGTATTCTATATCTGATTTTTGAGAGAAATATTGAGTTACAGCTCGATTGACCTAATATTGACGATTCTGAATAAAATGTGCTATATTTGTAATATAGCATAGGCAGATTTAGAAATAATAAAAGGAGTATATAATTGTAATGTTCCTGTGATAAAATGGCGAACAAAATGTATGATGAATTGTCCAACTATTTTATCCGAAATATTACACAGAAATACATAATTTTATATATTTCACACAATAGTAAAATCCCTGATAAGTAATAATCTGCCAAGAAAAAGTGATTATATTTGTGGTGTAGAATAAAATTTTGAATGACTGAGTCAACCACTCTAGGATAGGGCTAAACGTATTTCATAAATTGGAACTATCGTCGTTAGAAATTCTGATTTATATATATTCAAAAAGTAGAAACAATTGTAGAAAGTATACAAGACTTTCAATGAAAATGTGAAGACCAGAGGAATAGAGTTCTTGAAACACTCATATACTAATGCTTCGAAGCCAGTAAATGAAACTTTCGATGACTCCTAACGAGTTTTTAGAAGATAGTGTTCCCTAGCGGACCGACCGAACGCAAGCATTACGCTACAGCGTAATGCTAAAGTAATGCTGAAGTGATGCTAAAGTAATATGGCATTTCAATTAATAAAAGAAACAAAATAAATATGTAAGCTGCTGCAATTATAATAATACGTTAAAATTTACGTTAAATGGTCACGCCGTAACTGCAACAAGTTTCTTTTTCAGCGCTAAAAAATGAAAAAATAATGTGGCTGCCATTGAAGTCTGCTAACGGAGGATTTAAACGGGTTGCCAGCATGCAGGGGCCCTACTTCAAAGACAGCCACTTTGTTTTTTTATTTTTTAACGCTGAAAAAGCTACTTGTTGCAATTATGGCATGGCCATTCAACGTAAATTTTAACTTATTATTATAATTGCAACATTTTACATATTTATATTGTTTCTTTTACTAATCATAATGCCATATTACTTTAGCATTACTTTAGCACTACGCTGTAGCGTAATGCTTGCGTTAGGTCGGTCCGCCAGGGTTGCCAAATTTAAAAAAATGATTTAGTGGTTACATTTTATAATGTTATTGTTATTCAAATAGACTTACGCTCAAGTTATTTTTATTTTTACACAGTCACACAAACACTGCACATAATCACACACACACACACACACACACACACACACACACACACACTTCAGAATCCATGTATTTTGTTAAAAATTAGTATTTTTCGCACAAAATTAATTATTTTGGTTAAAAATGTAACTGTATGGTTGAAATTATTCTGTTTTAGTTGAGGATTCAAATAATTTGTTAAAAATTCGTCTTTTTTTATTATATTCAACTGTTCTGTATTTAAAATTAAACTATTATGTGGTTTAAATATCAAATATTACAATTTTTGCTGAAAATTAGTTTTTCCAGGTTGAAAATGCAACTGTTTTGTTGAGAATTCGTCTTTTTGGCTTGAAAATTAAACTACTTGGTTGAAGGTTCAACTACTTTGTCAAAAGCTAATTTTTTTGGTAGCAGATTCATCATTTTAGTTAAAAATTAATATTTTTGTTTAAAAAATTTACTATTTAGTTGAAAATTCTCCTTTTTTGTTTCAAAATTAATGGTTTGAACTGAAAATTTAACTATTCCATTTTTTGTTGAAAATTTATATTTTTTAGTAGAAAATTCAACTATTTGGTTCAGAATCCATGTATTTTGTTAAAAATTAGTATTTTTCGCACAAAATTAATTATTTTGGTTAAAAATGTAACTGTACGGTTGAAAATTATTCTCTTTTAGTTGAGGATTCAAATAATTTGTTGAAAATTCGTTATTTTTAGTTATATTCAACTGTTTTTAATTAAAAATTAAAATCTTTTTTGGTTTAAATAGTGTCTTTAGTGTAATTTTTTTCGAAATAGTGGTAAAATAGTTTCATTGTTCAAAAAAAGTGTGAAACGAACCGTTTAAAAGTCTTGTAAGCCTGTGAACGTCAACATTGATATGTTGAATGAGTTCGATGTCGCTGTAATCTGGATTTTCCTCGCTGCTAACGGAAAGTTCTTGCAGTCGAGCAGAAATTCGATTGAAGACAGCATTGAAGAAATTTAAGCTGAGGGCGAAGAGAACTTTGCTAGCCAGATTTTTGAGATGAGCGTTTTGAGGACTGTCGTTTGGAATATCTGGAAAATAATAAATGTTGAGGTAAATAGGAAGAATAAATTAGGGGCCGTTTTTGAATTACGTAATGGATTACAGGCCCTTTTCAAGACCCTCCCTCCCCCCTGTAACAAACCGTAACAAAATATTTCGAGAAATAATAAGATATGGGACTTGAAACTAATGGAAATTTTTTGTATTTAAAATAATAAATGATTTGCAAAATTCCCTGATTTTTCACCGACCAATTTTTCATTTTCCCTGATCTTTAATGTTAAAATACCAGCATTTTGATCTTGTAATATTTTTAATATTGGATCTTTTATAAACAGAATAATACAATATTTCAGGCATGAAATTAAAATTTTCAAATTTATTTTATGTAGAAAAAAATTTGACATTAAAGATGACTTTTCAACAAAATAATGGAATTTTCCATCTAAAAATATCAATTCTCAACAAAAAAGTCTGATAGTTAATATTTCAACAACAAAAAAATCAAATTTAATAAAAAAATGAATTTTTAAACCATAAAGATGTTTCAACAAAGAAAGGTTTTTCAGTCATAAAAGAAAAAAAATTTCATATAAATGGTTGAACCTTCAAGCCAAAAACACGAATTTTTTGTACAAAAATTGAATTTTCAAGCAGAAAATATGAATTTTCAAACAAACAAAAAAATTATTTTTAACAAAATAGTTAACTTTTCAACCAATGAGATAAACCTGCATTCAAAACAATAAATTTTCAACAAAGTAGTTCAACTTTTATCCATGCAGTTGATTTCTTAAAAGAGTGGTTCATCAAAAATTTTGAAACAAAATAGTTGAATCCACAAACAAAAAAGATTTATTTTCAACAAAATAGTTGCATTATTATTCAAGAAAGATGAAATTTTCATTCAGAAAAGATTTTATTGACTTTTTAATATTAAAATATCAGTTTTTAACAAGATTGTTGAATTTTCAATCAAACGGTTGCATTTTTGTCCAAGAAAGATGAAATTTCTAATAAAAGCGATGAATTTTCAAATTAAAAAGACAAATTTTCTAAAAAATAGTTGAATTTTTATCCAAATAAGATTTCAATTAAATTTTCAACACTAAGATATGAATTTTAAACAAAAAGTAAACTTTCTACGAAAACAGTTGAATTTTCAACCTGGAAAGATGAATTTTTAACAAAAAAGTTAAATTTTAAACCGAAAAGGATAATTTTTTTAACAAAATTGTTGAATTTTTAACCAAACAGTTGCATTTTTCTCCAAGAAAGATGCAATTTCTAAAAAAATTAATGATTTTTCAAATTAAAAAGACAAATTTTATAAAAAATAGTTGAATTTTTATCCAAATAAGATTTCAAAAAAATTTCAACACTTATATATGAATTTTAAACAAACTGTCAAAAAGTCCTAAAAATGCCATGATTTTTATGAGAGGAAAAAAAAGCTTTGAAACTTCTTTCTAACCATTAAAATCAATCGAGAATTCCCTCGAATTCAAAAAGAATATCAGTTTCAAATTCAAATCACTATAAATTGATTAGAAAAATATTCGAACATTATTATAAAATCCAGTAATAACCATTAAATTAATCTCTGGAACCTGTCAAAAAGTCTCAAAAATGCCATGATTTTTATGAGAGGAAAATTCTATTTAAACCGCTTCAAATTCCTAACTTTTCCAGTAAACATGTTGCAACAAGATAGATGATTTTTTAACCAATAAAGACGACTAAATTATTAAATTATTTTTATTTTATTTATTCAATCCTAAAAAAATTAATTTCCAAATTGTGAATCATGATTTTTAAAATTCAATAATTTTAATCTAAAGTGCAAAATTAATAGCTTGAAAATCAAGGAAAACAAATATTGCGAGTCTTATAAGATTTCAAACTGACATAAAAGGGAGCGGAAATATCAGATCTTCAATTTTGAAACTATAAATCAATCGTAGATGATTAGGCATATATAATAAATAATAATTTGTTTTAAAAAACTCTTGAATTTTAAATATTCCCGCTGTTTTTTTTTAGATCGACAGCAGCGCCGCCACAGATGTTGATTCTAGCAGACGACGTGCCGCCGCCGTGGCCACAAGTCGGTTGTTTTTTTCGATTCTAATAATAATAATCGTGTTCAGTGTGTTATTATGACTAAATGATAGTCTTTTTCGAGTGCTAAAATGGACCAATTAATTATTCTAGTAGCAACAGCTCATTTACTTTACTGTCCATTCACCAAAGTCGAGGAAAGTTTCAATTTGCAAGCGATTCATGATGTTCTCTATCACGGTTCTAACCTAAGCGAGGTAAATTTATATTCTTTTATATGCTTTTTTGTGGCTTAAAATGAGGAAAAAATACGCCTGAACAACCGGAAGTATTAAGATTGACTTAGAGAGAGATATTTTTTGAGTTGACAGGTTGCCGACGCCTCAGAGAAAAGCAGTTACGCAAAAATCACTGTCGTAAATTTAGAAACACACGCCACGTATTTATAAACTCCCTATCAGCTGATCCGGCTTTTCTAAACTCATTTCCCATTTTCTGAACATTCTTGACCATCCCTTTAATTTTAGTGCTTCGTTTTTTAAACTCTCTTTTACCCTCAAAGCAAAAAATTTTTTTCGAGATTTCTGATTTTTAAGGTTATTTAGTTATCAACGATTGAATAATTTCATTTTATTTTTACATTCTCATCATAATGATAAAGGTATTGCTTTTATGTGAAACTGAATATCGCGGATTTCTTCAAATATCCACGTTTAGAGAAAAAAAAAAACGGTTTTAGGATGGCGTCTGTCTGTAAACAAAAATTCAAAAAGTTAGAGCATTTTCAAAATTTTTGAGACCATTTCTTTCCAAGATTTAAAAATTTTATGTACGGCTATTCATAGTATCCAACAAGCCCAACAATTTACCCTTATGATTTTTTTCGATAAAAAGAAAATTATCAGTTATAGCATTTTCAAAATAAAAAAACGAAAATGAAAATTTTAAGCCAAACGACGCACAATATGAAAAAGAAATCAAGAAAATAAGAACGTTTTTTGAAAGCCCTACAAGATTATCATAAAAACTTTTTAAATTTTCTTCAAAAATCGAATATTAAAATTTTTATCGCACAAAAAATAATGAAAAATCAGAAATTCGATTTTACGGTCAAACTATGCAAGACACGAAAAAATATGACTCAACAAAAATTGTGCACCCAAAAAAGATTTACAAATTTGTTATCAATCACTTTTTCATAGGACACGTAGTTTTGATTTTATTCGTAAAAAACAATAAAAATTAAATTTTTGGACAAACGACACAAGCTATGAAAAAAAATTAGACAAAAGTTGTTCGCCCAAAAAGGATCCAAAAATTTGTTATTAATAATTTTTAGATAGGACGAGTAGATTTTCTTTTAATCGTAAAAAATAAAATAAAAAAATTTAATTTTTGGACAAGCAACACAAGCTACGAAAAAAAAAAGAATTAAACAAAAG
>JAABKJ010075445.1:103149211-103414577 GCA_011634705.1 Andricus grossulariae | reverse complement strand
GGACGAGTAGATTTTCTTTTAATCGTAAAAAATAAGATAAAAATAAAAAAATTAAATTTTTGGAAAACCAACACAAGAGACGGGAAAAAAATGAAAAGACAAAATTTGTTTAACCAAAAAAGAGCTTCAAATTTGTTATTAATAATTTTTTTATGGAACCCGTAATTTTGGTTTTAATCATAAAAAATAAAATAATTAAATTCTTGGACAATCGACACAAGCTACGATCAAAAAATAATTGAAGAAAAGTTGAGAACAATGTGACCTATATGTTCCTTTCTTGGAACACGTGTGACATTCTAGTGACATAACAGTTCTATCACTCTGTTTTATATTAGTTACATCACAGAATTCTAGAACTGTTACATATCCTTACAGTTACAGCTTCACAGAACAATGTGACCTTGTTCCTTTCCTGGAACACGTGTGACATTCTAGTGACATAACAGTTATATCACTCTGTTCTAAATTAGTTACATCACAGAATTCTAGAACTGTTACATATGCTTACAGTAACAGCGTTACAGAACAATGTGACCTATATGTTCCTTTCTTGGAAAACGTGTGACATTCTAGTGACAAAACAGTTCTATCACTCTGTTCTATATTAGTTCCATCACAAAATTCCAGAACTGTTACGTATCCTTGCAGTAACAGCGTTACAGAACAGTGTGACCTTTATGTTCTGTA
The DNA here is from genome assembly GCA_011634705.1 of Andricus grossulariae. Classification (NCBI taxonomy): domain Eukaryota; kingdom Metazoa; phylum Arthropoda; class Insecta; order Hymenoptera; family Cynipidae; genus Andricus; species Andricus grossulariae. Next base: position 103,413,887 of record JAABKJ010075445.1, on the reverse strand, counting down.
ATTGTTCTGGCACAAGATTGTAACAATGTTATGTATAAATGTTCACTTCTTGTTATGTAAAATTTACAGAACGTGTCCGATGGGTGCTGACCCATTTTCGAGTCTTCTCAAAATCGACTAGTAACCCCCAAGGTACGTAAACAGCCTCTTCTGATGGGACCTACAGTTTAAGGAGGGTTCCGAACAACCAAAGCCCCGGTAGAAGTACATAGAAAAATTTCCATTGGTACCGGTTCTGGGATCGAACCCCAATCCTCCTGTACGGAAGCCTGACGCGCTATCGTCTGAGCCAACGAGGCTCTTTACTTTTAAAGTTATCAACAATTAAAAGAAAAATTATTTTTATAATCAAGTGAATCTTTTTTCATGATTCCAACGATATAAAAAACTCATTTTTCGACTTTTGCAAGTAATGGTGTTTCTCCAAATCACGGCAGTATATTTTTTCGATAAAAAAAAACTTTGGACTTGTAATTTATTGAAATTTATAACATTAATATCTTCTTCGTTGATTAAAAAAAAGTTTTAAAACATAAAGCAATTATTGATATTAATAATAATATGATTATACGTAATGTTTCATAATAATTATATGATTTCATGAATAAATAATAATTGATCATAATTTCATTATTTTATATTCTTTTACGGCAAACGATGTTCTCTTAAATTACGGTAGGCCCGTTTCTGAGGTCCGTAATACAATGAGACCCGTAACTGCCGGTTACGTTTTCCCGATTTTCAACATCCCAATCAACACAGTTAACTGCATTTGAAATAATTAACATTTTTTAACATTTTATTCTACAGAAATGAAAAGATCATGTGCAAGAGTCAACAACAATAAAAAAAAATCAGCCAATGAATTAGAATTCTCGATACAGACGAATAAAGATTTCCAACAGTTTTCGTCGATTTTCTCGGTTTCGTTCATTTTGCAGTTAACGGTGTTCTTCCAAATCTCGGCAATCCCTAAATTTCCAAAAATTTTCAAAATGTTTGTATTTCAATTTTCGATAAAGGGGTTTCTTCGGTCTTACGGTAAAAAAAAAACCTTGATCGAAAGTCTATTTATAAAAACGGTGAAAAAAGAGAACAAATTTGGATTCTTGCTTCAAATTTAGATTTATTCATGTATTCAAAATTTTTGGTAATTTATAAATTTACCATAACTTTCCAAAATTTTAAAAATTTACAAAATTTCCTGAACTAAAATTCAAATAAAATTAAAGTTTCTAAAATTCCTTTATATGTGCAGAAATTATACCTGTGTTACAAAAATCGTCTCAAATCATGCATTTGTTATAAAATAGTATATTATGCACCAAGGGAAAGAAGCGAGACATTTTTTTAATTCATGGTAAATTTATAGATTACTAAAAATTTTGAACATATCAGAAATTTTTGAAACTTATAAATCGAGAAAAATGTTGAAATCGACAAATTTTTGAAATTTTCAAGTCAAGAAAAACTTGTAAATTTTCCGGAAATTGTATGTGATCTATTGTAATTTATGGAATTTGTCAAACGATCTGTCAACGCGATCTACTGATTGCTTGATAATTTTCATTATTTACCCTTGATATGCATTCCAAAGGGCTGAAATCATCCATGTGCGTATGAAAAATAAGATATGCACCAAGGGGAAGAAGTGGAACTTTTTCGACAAGTTAAATTTTTTCAGTACAAGCACGGACACTTTGTAAAAATTATTATCCAAAAATAGTGATAATTTTTAACTGTTATTTGGAATCAACGTTGATGAATCGTTTTCTAACTATACCTGATATGAGGTCCTCATCGATGACTATACTAAATTCTTCATAAGTATTCAATGAACAGACTGAAATTTTTAAAATTAAGATCGAAAAGAAATCTATTTTATCATGAATAATTTTATGCAAAATAAGCATGAAAAAGATTACAGTTTATGTGCGCAGCGAGTGTGCGCGTTGCAACGCGTTGTGTGCTTAGCGGTGTGTCGTGGGTGGCCGTTTTATGCCAGGAAAAAAAATTCCCGATCATTTCCCGCTATTTTTCCGGTTAACAAAAATTTTTGATGGTCATTGAAATTAAAATATTCGAACTCTTGAAGCTAAAAATGTTTTCATTTGAAGTTATAAAAAATGAACTTCAAATCAAAACACTCAAAGAGCAACCCTTTTGAATTTTAAGCTAGATTTTTCTTCTAAAAATTTCTAAAATTCCCGATCCAAAAATAAATTCACTGTCATTTTCCCGGGTTTTCCCGGTCTCACAAGATTACCGGTGACTTCCGGGTTTCACGGTTTCCTTGTCCAACAGCCATCCTGAATAGGAATGTTTTTAAATTGTAAAATAAAAAAAGAGAATGGAAGATATTAAACGATTTCAAAACCATTTTTTGCTCTTTATTCGGATGTGAGTTGGAATGCCAACTCACAAATTTTGTCCCTTCACTTCAAACATTCGACGAATAGTACTCTTAATGTTTAACATCACAACGCAAAAGTTTATTAGCGGAAATTAAATTTATCTTACGATTTATTTTTACATGTTATAAATACTTATGCTATTTATCATAATCTTATGACTCATGATCTAATCACCAAATTTTGAAATATTAATTTGACCGCATATTCTAATTTAGTTTTCATAACAATACAAAATATTAACATTATTTAAAATGGCTGCAAAGAAAGTTAAAGTAGCAGCAAATGCTGTGAAATATATAAAGCGTTATTCTTCATTGAATTTTATGTTATAAACAATATCTTAGCAAAATGAAATAAAAATATTCTTACCATAAATAAATAAGGTTTACAACATTTTTCGCAGACCTGCCTCCATATTATCACTTTATCATGACCTCCTTTCAAAAGAAAAACCTTAAAACCTATTCTGTTCTCAATTCCGCTTAGGGTTTTTAAATATATATATGTATGAAATTCGAGATAAAATTAATCAACTTTTGGGCATTACAATTTTGGCAACAAATCAAATATCGAATCCATACAAGCTTCAGCTTTTCTGATTACATTTCGCTCATCGATTTCCGACCTTTCCAATTGTCATTATGATTATGCTGTAATTTGGAATGTTTAACTTAAAATTGAGTTAAGTTATTAAGGGCATGTGATACTTAGAAAATTATAGATTTTAGCAGTGTTAGGTTCACCCGGCTTTTTTTCTACAATAATAAAGATTTTGCCTTAAAATTTTGGGGAATGATAGCGAACATGCTAACCTCCTAATAGTGCACAGAGAACATTTTTATTTAGCAGAATAATTTTTTTTTGCCATTATCCCTCAAAAAAAGAGTTCGGGGACGTCTGTTGTTCTATTTTATAGCATCTCCAAATACAGTTTTTGAAATTTTTAATTTTTGTGGACAAAAACCCGGGGGAACTGAACCCGATTTACCACACGAAGAAGTATCATATGCCCTTGAGAACCAAAAATTACTGCTAATCATATTTCGATTTTATGTGAAATGAAATTATTTGAGCGATTATCATGATTGTATATGAAAGTTAACAAACATTACCTAAATAGCGATATCATACCTACAAGTTACTAATTTTATTATACATTGGTATTTTAAATTTAATACTATTTTAAATAGTGTTTGCGTATAATTATAAAGTGTTAATACATGATTATTTTCCTTTAATTCATCAAAACAAACTTCCTTTCCTCATAAAAAATTTTATGTGTACTTTGGTATTTTTATTTTTGAAAAAAGTGTTTTATCCCTCTATTTTATAATTAATTATATCTATAAGTTTTTTACGACTTTCTTCAAAATTTAACAAGATTGACTTTTATAAGGGGTTTTTTATTAAAAGAAGAATTTCGGGATAAAGTTTCTAATTTGAAAAGAAAAAAGAAAAAGGGGAGAAAAGAAACTTTATGAATGAAAAATTATTCAATTTAGAAATTTATAAATTTACTTCAGATAGTTTTTTTTTGTCTGAAAAATTTAGTTCTCTATATTTAGACTAATATTTCAATATTTGGGTTATTGATTCTCATTTCACTTGAGGTTTCTATGACTTCGGTCAGATATTTATTGCAGATTTTTAAATAATTATCGTTTTGTTTGGAGAAAATTTTAAACGTTTTTGAATATGAATGATATTTAAAAATGACTACGATTAGAACAATTAACATTAAAATCATATTTATGATAATTATATAGTATAGTTCTTGTATGTTATTTTGTTGGTAGAGTTCTTCAATGTTTTTTAATATCTTGGATGCTTGCTGTAACCGGGTGGATTTTATTATTTCCATTTCAAGGGTTTTTAATCTTATTGTTTATATCTGGCACTGAGGAGGACCCCTATCCGTGGTCGAAACGTTTGCCAATTTTAACTTTTGGGAAATGCACGTTTTTAATTAAATACTCGTATATTCATAAGACCCGAATGCCAATAAAAAATTCTTCACAACAATTTAAATAATTGGGTCAATTAAATACGACATTTTTCAAAAAACCAGTAAAAATGTCACAGAACGACTCTCATGTTCCTTTACGCGTTGGCTCACTGCCCTCCCGGTTTCTCCAATATAGACTTTGCCACAAGAACAACGGATTTTATATACTCCCGGATCACTGAGCAATTTTAAATTTTAATTTATCATAGTGAATCATCGCGAAAGCATTAAATCTATTATAAATAAACTATTTACTGTTCTACTACTTGAATACAACCATACGTTTGAATCAAATAAAAAGTACTGGAAAAAATAGTGAAATACTTCATTTCCTTTCATTATTTTAAAGCGAGAAAATTATTCCTTAAAAAGCACAGATTTTCTAAATTTAGACACTCAAAAAAAATTCTGGTTAACTCAACTAGAATAGAGTTTTAAAAATGTCCTTACTATAAATTCTGGTTAAAAGTATGAGAAGTTTCTGGTTGGAAATTTTCTGGTTAATGTTACTAGAAATTCAGGTAAATATAACCTGAATTTCTGGTAACGTTAACCAGAAATCTTTACTAGACAGTTTTCTGGTAGCTTAAGAATAAAACGTTCTGGTCAACATAACCAGATATTCTGGTAAACTTAGCCAGCTGTTCTGGTAAGCTCAACCAGATATTCTGGTACCCATCGATTTTCAACTATCAAATTTCGATACTTTTCTACCTTCATGGACTCTTCCTAACCCCCTCTGAAATTACGTGGACTGCATCCCACAGAAAATAATATAACAAAAGTTTCCGATAACAGAGTGCAGCAACTATGTTCTGCTTCGCTAAAATTTTGTCTCTCTATAATTTCGTTTCTGAAACTATTTGTTAAGACTATTTTGTTCAGGATTTTACATAATATGCACTTAGAGCACTTGGTCAATACCAAAATTCTCGAACATTTATTTTGTTTATTTATTGTCTACAATGCTAATATTTTTGAGAATATTTTTCAAAGTACAGCCAAAAACTATGTGCTTGGTTTGGAAGTATCCCTGTACCACTGGCGTTTAGACAGATAACGCGCAGTTCTTTCTTATAACACAACTAAATTCACGATTCACTATAATTAGTTATACATATAACTGAAAATACAATTAACAAATCGCGATTGTTCGAGAATCGGACATTTACGACAATGCGTCACTTGACACGTCCAGCAAGACGACATGAGACAAAAGACAGATTTCTGGAAACCGACACAAGATCACGACACTTCCGTTATCAGAAATATTAACCAGAATAGTTTTAACCAGAAAAAATCAACCAGAGTTAAATAACCAGAATTTTCTAGTCATATTAACCATAATTTCGGATTAAAATAACTAGAAATTTTTCAACCAGACGCGTCTAGTAACTTTAACTAGATCTTTCTTTTCAGTTTAAATCAATACACGGTCAAAACCTGACCAATCAAACCTTACTTTCAAGTAAAACTGATACTGTTAAACGATCGATTTTCTGCCTACTGTTAAATTCGCTTAGCCACCACTTAATTAAAAAAATCAATATACTCATAATAATCCGTTATCATTTAATGATCCGTAATTGAATTCCCAAAATTTGCATATTTGGGATTGCATTAATCTTATTTCAAATTTATATTTCCATAACTCTTGTACAAAGTTTAAGCATCTAAAACTAATTATTAATTTAAGTTGTTAGTAGATGAGTAGGCTGCGTTCTAATCATATATTCCTACCTTACCGAAATCGAGAAGATTGTAGCTGTAGTGGTGCGTGTCCGTGCTAAATTTTTCCAGAAAAGTGGTTCATGTCCGTGCTAAGCTTCTAGAACATTTCGATGGGTCCTGATGACGTCATCATGTATTCCTACCTTACCGACATTCTTGATTACGTCATCATTCATTCCTACCTTACAGACATTGATACAAGAGGGGTACTGGACCTACTTTGCCGACATCGAGAACATTCTACAGCTGACGTCACAGAGTAATATTGCGCAATTGTGCCCGCCGAATTCATGAAAGGATATTCATTTCAAGGATATATTTTGCTTTGTCCTGGCAATTTCTACTGCGTCATATAGTTATCTCAAGGATGATTTATTGCTTACTTACAGATAAAATATTTATTTAGTGCGCAAAAATGTGCAGGCATACAGATGAAATTTGATACGGAGGGCTATGCATGACATCCTGTTTTGGCTAGCTAAATTTGATTTATTGAGAAAGTGTTCGTTTTTCTTTATAATCGTCTTCAAATTACATAAGCGGTGATATTTAGTGACGAAGAATTGTCAATCCATATCATTTGCTTCTGTCATAAACAAATTTAATAAACAAATGCATGGTTTGACCATTGATGATCAGAAAGTTATCGTTTTTTATTATTGCCATAAAATCATATCACTGATAATGTTTTGTAATGGTCCAGAAGAATTAGCTTCCAAGTTGTACTTGTCAATAATTTCTATAATTTCAGGATCCATTTCAAATTCATTCTTGCTCCACTTTGAAGACACTTTGAAGACGATTAGGAAGAAAAACGATCACTTGCTACCTATAAATGGTAAAACCATGCATTATGTTTTTTCTTCAATTTTTTTGCGACATAGACGATTAGAAAGACGATTAGAAGAAAAAAGTATGACTTTCTGTCTATTAATGACCACACGCATTTGTTTGTGAAAAAAAAAAATATCGATTGACAATTCTTTGTCACTAAATAGCACCACTTATGTAATTTAAAAGTACTAAGAAGGAAAAACGATTACTTTCTGCCAAAAACAGCCTAACTTATGCATTTGTTTACATAATTTGTTTATCATATAAACAAATTATACGATACAACAAATTTTCATGATAAAACATGATCCTGTTGATAAAATGAAGCAATTTCAACTTACAAAGATACTTTGCAAGCAAAATTTTTAATATATTGACATTTTGTTAATATAATTTGTTTATAAAAATTCGATTAGATATTCTGTACATTATTTATATTCTTTAAATACTTCGACATTTGTTTCGAGAATGGGATTAATGACGTCATTGATTTTAAGATAGAAAGTAATAATTTAAAAATCTATCATTTTCTCTCTTTGTTTATTTATATAAAAAAATAGAAAATGACAAAAATTAAAAAATGTAAGGCATGGACGATCTCGAAAGAAAAGTTTACAATCGGAATTGTACGCTGCAGGTGATTTTGAATAGTATATCCCCGATTCAACCCAGTGTTCGCCGCGCAGCCGCCGCCAAGGAGCGAAGAAGGCGGCGCGCCGCCGATCCGAATAATCATCAGCCGGAAAATTTCGGGTGATGATTAACTTCCGTCTTTGTCGAAGGACGGAAGCAAATACAAGGAAATCAGATAATTGCACTTCGGATTAGTTAATTCATTACTTCATAAATGATTAATCAGTGAATTAGTTGACAATTTTCCAGTAAAAAGTAACTAAGAAATTAATTCCTTCATTCATTTAGTATTTTGCGCTTAATGCACGGATTATTGTATAAATAAACAATGCTTATTAACTGATTAGTTGACAATTACTACGTTCATACGTGCATTCATTATAGACGGGTTATTTTATTTTTTCTTCATGGAAAGACAAATCATAATTGCACATAAGATTAATTAATTCTCTCAGCGATGATGAATCAAAAAGTTATTATGGAATTGAGTAATATACAGCAATTCGCAAATTTCACAAATATTACGATACATTTTAGAAATATTTTAAAGATTTTCAAAGATTTCACAAACATTTCAAAATTCTCGTACAGATTTCATATGCATTGCGAAAATTGCACAAACTTTTCGATAATTTTACAAAGATTTCGAAAAAATGTGGAAGGTTTCGCAAAGACTTACAACCGATTTACAAGATTCTAAACATTTCAAATATTTCCGAAAAATTTAACATGCTTGGCACAGAGGTAGGATAGATCTATAAAACTGTACAAAGTCTGCAATGATTTTTTAAGGACTTCACAAATTTTTCAAATAGCACCCGATATTTTGAAAACATTTCAAATATTTCGCTAACATTTTGGGAAGATTTCACAATTATTTTAATGAATTCACAAAGATTTCACGAAAATTTTAGTCACGTTTCCAGGAATAGATTCAAATGATTTCACAAAGACATATGATAAATAAAATAGAATAAAAGTAAATATATTCACAAACATTGTAACATATTTTTTTAAGATCTCAAATACTTTAGAAATATTTCCAAAGCAACATTTCACAAACATTTCAAGTATTTCGCAGAATGTTCAGATAAATTTCCAAGAGTGCACTAAAATTTCAATGATTTTGCAAAGTTGTCAAAAATTTCGACAAGTATTTCGCAACGATTTTGAATAGACTTAAATCATTCCACAAAGATTTTGAAGCGTTTTTATGTATAAAACATTTCCCGCTAAAATCATGGAAAGAGCGGTGGAAATGAAATTTAGGTATTGGGTAATAAATCATCGCGTGATGATCCGTATTGATAATACAGGCCGACAAAATTTGACAAAAGTCAAAAGCCAGAAAGCAGACCAAACATTTCCGAAGGATTTTAATGCGCTGAACCTGGTCACACAGGGATCAAGGGCAACGAAAAGGCGGACCAGTTGGCAAAACATGGCGCAGCAAGTGAATACATAGGGCCAGAACCGGTACTGGGAATATTGTCTTGCTATATCGGTTCGGCCATTAAAAACTGGATTCGAACAAAACACCGGGAATACTGGGAACAGATCTCGGGTTGGCTGCTGAGAGCGAATAAGTAAGGGTGTGGCACAATAGGCTGTATAGCTTAAGCGCCAGAGGAGCTTTTCATGGGCTCCTCGCCCGTCCTAAAACTAACTAACTAACTACTATTTCAAATTGCAATTGTTAAATGGTCAATCCAGCCATATACTTTTTCGATTTCCGAACTGCAACATAAAAATAGAGTGTTTAACTTTGAAACCTGTGAAAACATGAACTTAGATTAAAAGATTTTTAAAATATATGACATAAAATCATTATTCTTATTATTTTGTAAAAATATATTTCATTTATTAGATGAAAATTAAAATAAAATGTTGAATAACCATTTAATGTGTTTCACTACTCTATAGTTGGTTTCTTAGCTTAGTATTCTTCTGAATGCCTCAATAGACCAGACACTTGGACGCCATGCACAGATTTCGCCCCAAATGCTTCGGGACGCCGGCAGTCGGCTGAATGCCTGAAATCTCAAATGCCTACGACATATATAAAAGTATACATTTATAGTCATATGGTTTGAATGCACATAAAAACAGAGGGATCATTTTTATTGCAGCTCATTTGTTATGCACTCGAAATAAGATTTTCTTTTCTCAAAATGAGAATACTTACAGTGTGAAACTATAACATAACATAGCTGCATTCTCATGCTCCGCTGTCTCATTTTTGTTTCAAGTCAAAACAACACCAAGTTAGCGTACTTTTGAGGATCAGCGTTTTTCTAAAAGTGGTATGCAAGTAAGGCGTAAAGATGGGCAATTAATAGAGGAAGCGATGAGGGCAAGGCAAGAAGAGGAAAGATAGACAAAAATCGCGCATTCAAGGTACAGCAGCTGGTACAGAATGGTTAAGACGCAGGGGGAACCACAATACCTGAAAAATATTAAAAAGAAGAACAAAAGGAATAGACTGGTGAAATTCACAATGGAAGAGTTTGTAAAAACATATAGATATTGGATAAATGAAGAAGAGAGTCTGTGTAGAGTTGTAGGTATGATTAGGAATCATGCTTGCATGTGTTAGAGACGTGTACTGGTGACGAAGGGAGAGGGAAGATCATGGAAAAGATAGTGAAGTGGATTTTGAATGCAAAGGGTCAGGGGGAAGAACGAATGAAGAAACTGGAAGAAACAAAAATAGAAAATGATTTCCAAATAAGGAGCATTAGAAAGAAGTGTTGCAAAAAAGAGTCCAATTTTTAGATTGTTAGTGGTAAGACGAAAAGGAAGTCCAGGACAACGTCGCAAGCGTTTATATTCAACTTTTACAAAATTCGAAATAAATACAAATAATAAGTAGGGTGTTTGCCTGTGTGTGCCTGTGTGTGAGGGTTCGGTCAAGGTTTCAAACCAGCAGCTTCCAAGCCTCCCCCGCTGTCATAATTCGATGCTGTTACTAACACTCATACACACAGACGTGAAAAGTTTGTATTCATTGCGAATTTTGTAAAAATTGTACTAATAGTCCAACTGACAAAATTTCACAACAAATTGTCTTCGTCTGGGCAAGTACTATATTTGATTAAAAAAACAATTGTGAAATGATAAAAAACACACTGTAGAAATGGTTTTTAATTAAAACACTGTTATATTGTTTTTCTCGAAAAATATCAATTAAATCAACATACACCATTGATAAAATTTGCGCATAAGAATCAATCATCAAATCTTACGGACCTAAAATGGATGCTCGCTCTCCTCTTCGGATCCCAGACTAAAGGTAGACAACGCCTTTTGCAATTTGTATCGAGCGACGAGAGAGAAGATAATTGGTTAACAATAGTTGTATAGCAATAGCAATAATTTATAATGCCATTTATTGATGTTATTGTGTGCTTCAATTTTTGTATGTAATAATATCAATGAACGGTATTACAAATAATTGACAACATTAATAAGTACAATATTTCAAATTTAAATATCCCGCCTGCACGGCCACTTGCGACTTTAGTTCCCCCAGTTCTCACATAGGCGAACGCGTCGCGTGCAACCACTGCAGGGTCCCACTGGGAGCATCTGCCATCTAAAAAATGACACCGGCTCCCAGTAGGACAGCGGTAAGTCCCACTCATGGCCGCGGCTCACAACCGTGAGATGGGTAGTCACAGGATACGACGAAATCACAACGACAGGCCGGCGAAACCCTCGTGTGTTTTGAGGACACGAAGCGACCCAAGGAACGTTAATTCTTTTCAAATTACACCGAAAAGCTACGCGGAGCTTAATACCTTTGAAATATTTTCTAAGTCCCACTTAGAAAATATTCAAAACTTAATAATGAGCGACGCAGCTTAAAGGTTTCACGAGTGAAAGAGATCTGCCCTTTCGCCCTGGACTACACATATTTATAACCTCGAGTTTTTTGGCTTACGTGCTAGGGTGGCATTAGAGCGGGGGAGCCAAGCGCAACGCCCAGCCATTAAGCCTGACCAATGGGAGCATTGCTCACGCACGCCATAACGTGTGGAGTTCGTCACGTAGGCCTGGTCTACGTGACTTTTGAGCAGGGCTTAATCTGCACGTATACAATCACGCTAGGTTATTTTAGCGTTGGGATGCGCAGGATCGTGGAAGAGGTGAAAAATTCGTTCTCGCAGTAGAGCTGGGATATAGAAACGTAAAGTTTCGCCCAATAAGTCGCAGTAAACTGCTGACTTCCCTGAGTCCTATTGGATCTTCTTTAGACTTAAAGAGCATTTGGGATCCTTGAGGAGGACTTTCAGCTGGTCGTCTGAATCTTGGATTGTGGCAAGTTCCGTGACGCTGAAGTCAGTCGGGATGAAGATTGCCCCGACTCGAGAGAGGGAATCGACCACGACGTTATCAACCCCAGAGAAGTGTTCAATGTGGGTGGTAAACTGGGAAATGAACGTCAGCTGTCGTTGTTGTCGCTGTGATGCCTTCTCAGACTTTTGCGAGAATGCGAGAATCAAGGGCTTATGATCCGTGACTATAGTAAAAACTTGACCCTCTAGGAAATACCAAAAGTGGCGAATGGCTACAAAAATAGCCGTTAGTTCTCGGTCATACGCGCTGTAGTTCTTTTGAGCTGGTGAGAATTTCCTCGAGAAAAAGGCATGCGGTTTCCACACTCCATCGAACCGTTGTTCGAGGGAGGCATCAAGGGCTTATGATCCGTGACTATAGTAAAAACTTGACCCTCTAGGAAATACCAAAAGTGGCCATGCCGAAGTTGGAGGCGTCTGTTACGAGACGAGTCTGAGAGTTGTGGGACGGATGGGCGAGGAGTGTTGCGTTCGCCAGGTCCTGTTTAACCTGCTCGAAAGCGTTTTCTGCCTCGGACGTCCAGGGAATGACCCTCTTGTCGTTTTTGCGCGAATCGCTGAAAAAACAATTCAACGGCGCTTGTTTTTTAGCCGCGTGAGGTGTGCTGCGACGATAAAAATTGACCATGCCCAAAAATCTGCAGAGCTCCGCGACTGTTTTGGGCTTGGTAAAGTTGGTGATGGCCTGAACCTTTTCAGGAGTAGGTGCACAGCCCTCGCAGCTGACTGTGTAACCTAAAAATTTCAGTTCCCGGTAACCGAAGTGGCACTTGGCGACGTTAATGCGAAGCGAATATTCTCGTAGCCGTTAAAAACCGACTCTTTAATGGCTCTCATGCTCTTCGTCATTCGAAGACGCAATGAGGATATCGTCAATGTAAGCGAAGACGTAGTCAAGGTCACCCAAGGCTTGATGGATGTACCGTTGAAAAGTCTGCCCAGCGTTTCGCAATACGAATGTCATTTTCGTGTACCCATAGAGTCCGAATGACGTGATGACAGCGGTTTTGGGAATGTCCTCGCGTGCGATAGGAATTTGGTGATATGCCATGTGCAAATCAATCTTACAGAATACTTTTTTTCCGTGCAGGATTGTGGGAAAATCGCTCAAGTGCGGATCGGATATCTGTCAGGAACTGTCGCAGCATTTAGCCTGCGGTAATCGCCGCAGACGCGCCATTCTTGGTTCTTTTTACGAACCAAGTGTATAGGGGCGGCCCACTGACTGCTCGATGGTCTGCAGATACCGTCCTTGGTCAACTGTTTGAAGATCGCTTTAGCCGCCGCGAGTTTGTCTGGGTGCAATCGTCTTGCTCGGTCGGCTGTTGGAGGTCCCGTGGTTATGATATGGTGTTTAACCTGATCATTGGGGGGCGCATTTACTTCTGGCGACGAGGATATTATTTCCGGGAATTCGGATAACACTTTTGAAAAAGGAGTGGATTGATCGACGAGACTTACTCCGAAAATGGGAGTGGATTTGAGGAATGCCTTAGTGCTGATACCGGTTTTGGTATCGACGAGGCGCGATTCGTGAAAAAATGGTACGAGTTGATAATGAGCCAAAAGGTCTGCTCCAATTATTGGGTAAGGAACTGAGGCTACGCAAAAATTCCATGTGAACTCGCGGCGCAAGTCCAGATTGAGGGTAACGCGTTTCTCCCCGAAAATGCTGATTCGAGAGTCATTGGCTGCGAATAGCACTAACTCGCTGGGTTTTGAATGGTTAAATTGCGCGTCGACAGGAAGCACTGTTCCAGGGATTAATTTAACGGTTTTCACTGAATTTTATAATAATGTTCGAATATTTTTCTAATCAATTTATAGTGACTTGCATTTGAAATTGTTATTCTTTTTGAATTTGAAGGAATTCTCGATTGATTTCAATGCTTTGAAGGAAGTTTTGAAGCTTTTTTTCCTCTTATAAAAATCATGGCATTTTGAGGACTTTTTGACAGGTTCCTGGGCATAATTTAATTGTTTCCACTCAATTTTATAATAATGTTCAAATATTTTTCTAATTAATTTATAGTGATTTGCATTTGAAATTGTTCTTCTTTTTGAATTCGAGGAAATTCTTGATTGATTTTGATGGTTTGAAGGAACTTTCAATGCTATTTTTCCTCTTATAAAAATCATGGCATTTTTAGGACTTTTTAACAGGTTCCAGGGATTAATTTGATGGTTTTCACCGAATTTAATAATAATGTTCGAATATTTTTCTAATCAATTTATAGTGATTTGAATTTGTAATTGTTCTTTTTTTTCAATTCGAGAAAATTCTCGATTGATTTTAATGGTTTGAATGAAGTTTCAAAGCTTTTTTTCTTCTTATAAAAATCATGGCATTTTTAGGTCTTTTTAACAGGTTCCAGGGATTAATTTAACGGTTTTCAGTGAATTTAATAATAATGTCCGAATATTTTTCGAATTAATTTATAGTGATGTGATTTTGAAATTGTTATTCTTTTTGAATTCAAGGGAATTCTCGATTGATTTTAATGGTTTTACGGAAGTTTCAAAGCTTTTTTTCTTCTTATAAAAATCATGGCATTTTTAGGACTTTTTGACAGGCTCCAGGGATTAATTTAACGGTTTTCACGGAATTTTATATTAATGTTCAAATATTTGTTTAGTCAATTTATGCTGATTTGAATTTGAAACTGTTATTCTGTTTGACCTTAAGAGAATTCTCGAATGATTTAAATGGGTTCAAGGAAGTTTCTAAAGTTTTTTTTTGCTCTTATAAAAATCATGGCATTTTTAGGACCTTCTCACATGCTTCAGGTAGTAATTTAATGGTTTTCACTGAATTTTATAATAATGTTTGAATATTTTTTTTTCTAATCAATTTATAGTGATTTGAATTTTAATTGTTCTTTTTTTTTAATTCGAGGAAATTCTCTATTGATTTCAATGGTTTGCAGGAAGTTTTCAAACTTTTTTTTCCTCTTGTAAAAATGATGGCATTTACAGGACCTTCTGACAGGTCCCAGGCATTAATTTAGTGGTTTTCACTGAATTTTATAATAATGTTCAAATATTTTTCTAATCAATTTATAGTGATTTGAATTCGAAATTGTTATTCTTTTTGAATTTGAGGGAATACTCGATTGATTTCAATGGGTTGAAGGAAGCTTCAAAGCTTTTTTTTCTTCTTATAAAAATCTTGGCATTCTTAGGACTTTGTGGCAGGTTCCAGCGATTAATTTGACGGTTTTCACTAAATTTTATAATAATGTTCGCATATTTTTCTATTAAATTTATAGTGTTTCGAATGTGAAATTCTATTTAATTTCCATTTTTAGGGAATTCTCGATTGATTTAAATGGTTTGAACGAAGGTTCAAAGCTTTTTTTTCCTCTTACAAAAATCGTGGCATTTTTAGGACTTCTTGATAGGTTCCAGGGATTAATTTAATTGTTTTCGCTGAATTTCATAATAATGTTCGGATATTTTTCTAATTAATTTATAGTGATTTGCATTTGAAATTTTTCTTCTTTTTGAATTTGAGGGAATTCTCGATTGATTTCGATGGGTTGAAGGAAGTTTCAAAGCTTTTTTTTCTTCTTATGAAAATCATGGCATTCTTAGGACTTTCTGAAAGGTTCCAGGGAATAATTTAATTGTTTTCACTGAATTTTATAATAATGTTAGAATATTTTTCTTATTAATTTATAGTGATTTGATTCTGAAATTGTTATTCTTTTTGAATACAAGAGAATTCTCGCTTGATTTTAATGGTTTGGCGGAAGTTTCAAACCTTTTTTTCCTCTTATAAAAATCATGGCATTTGTAGGACTTTTTGACAGGTTCCAGGGAATAATTAAATTGTTTTCACTGAATTTTATAATAATGTTCGAACATTTTTCCAATTAGTTTATAGTGATTTGAATTTGAAATTTTTATTCTATTTGAATTCAAGGGAATTTTCGATTGATTTTAATGTTTTGAAGGAAGTTTCAAAGCTTTTTTTCCTCTTATAAAAATCATAGCATCCCTATTAATTTTTGGCAGGTTCCAGGGATTAATTTAACGGTTTTCACTGAATTTTATAATAATGTTCGAATATTTTTCTAATTAATTTATAGTGATTTGAATTTGAAATTTTTATTTTTAACGTCATTTCAGACAAGATGGATAATAAACATTTTTAATCAAACTTTATTCAGAAAAAGATCTTCTCCTTTCCCTCCGCTGGGATTCAAACACCAGGTCAACTGATTTCCGGTCAGGTTCTCTAACCACTGAGCTACAGAGGGATCAGAGGAAGAATTCTTTGTTCTGAAATACGCTTTATTCAGCAAGATGTTATAATCAATTCTTAATAAAAATCTGTATTATCATCGGAGAAGGTAACGAATCAAGAAGTGAAACCCAGACATAAAATGGAAATCTACATTATCGACCAAAGTTATATTCTCCTATACAGAAAATATTTTAACGTGATTTCAGACAAGATGGATAATAAACATTGTTAATCAAACTTTATTCAGAAAAAGATCTTCTCCTTTCGCTCCGCTGGGACTCGAACACCAGGTGAACTTATTTCCGGTCAGGTTCTCTAACCACTGAGCTACAGAGAGATCAGAGGAAGAATTCTTTGATCTGAAATACGCTTTATTTAGCAAGATGTTACATTTCAATTTTTAATAGAAATCTGTATTATCACCGGTGAAGGTAACGAATCGAGAAGAGAAATCCACACATAAAATGGAAATCTACAATATCGCCCAAGGTTACATTCTCCTATACAGAAAATAGTTTAACCTGATTTCAGACAAGGTGGAGAATAAACATTTTAAATTAAATTTTATTCAGAAAAAAGATTTTCTTCTTCCGCTCCGCTGGGATTCAAACACCAGGTCAACTGATTTCCGGTCAGGTTCTCTAACAACTGAGCTACAGAGAGATCAGAGGAAGAATTCTTTTTTCTGAAATACGCTTTATTTAGCAAGACGTTACATTTCAATATAGAATAGAAACCTGTATTATCATCGAAGAAGGTAACGAATCGAGAAGTGAAATCCACACATAAAATGGAAATCTACAATATCGCAAAAGTTAGATTCTCCTATACAGAAAATATTTTAACGTCATTTCAGACAAGATGGATAATAAACATTTTTAATCAAACTTTATTCAGAAAAAGATCTTCTCCTTTCGCTCCGCTGGGAATCGAACACCAGGTCAACTTATTTCCGGTCAGGTTCTCTAACCACTGAGCTACAGAGAGATCAGAGGAAGAATTCTTTGTTCTGAAATACGCTTTATTTAGCAAGATGTTACATTTCAATTTTGAATAGAAACCTGTATTATCATCGGAAAAGGTAACGAATCGAGAAGAGAAATCCACACATAAAATGGAAATCTACAATATTGCAAAAGTTAGGTTCTCCTATACAGAAAATATTTTAACGTCATTTCAGACAAGATGGATAATAAACATTTTTAATTAAATTTTATTCAGACAAAAGATAACATCTTGCTAAATAAAGTATATTTCAGAAAAAGGAATTCTTCCTCTGATCTCTCTGTAGCTCAGTGGTTAGAGCACCTGACCGGAGATCTGTTGACCTGATGTTCGAATCCCAGCGGAGTGAAAGAAGATCTTTTTCTGAATAAAATTTAATTAAAAATAAATGTTTGCGTCTTGCGGCAAATATGAATATGTTGCTTTTAGTTGGTCGGAACAATTGAAAAAATTACTAAGTCTTCAAGATAAATTTTGAAAAAAAAATTCTTTTTTGCATCAAAATTATTATTCTCCTAGGTGTCAGGTTGCTTCTAACCCTGAAAGAAAAATTTACAATGGTCAGGGAAAAGTCAGGGAAAGTCACGGAATTTCGAAATTGGGATTTTGTAGCAACCCTGTTAATGTAAAAAAAAAAGAAATTATACATTTTCCTACCTTGTTCACCCACTCGATGTCGGCACTCTCATTGAGGAACTCCTCCGGGCCATAATCGGCCAGGACGGGTTCCCCTTTGAGGCTTTGCTTTCGCCCCAACATCATAATAGGGATTATGTTCGCAATCGTGAGGCCTGAAAGTTTATCTGATTAAGCAAAAAAAAAAAGTTTTTTTATTTCTGTTCCTTTTACCAGAGTGAAGTGATTTAAGATTCAGTAAATTATTATCAAAATGTAAGAAAAAGAAAGCTTGAGTCAATAGTTTGTTAAATTAGCCCCATTTTTTTAGTAGGATTTTTTGAAAACTAAAAAGAAAATGTCAGAAATTAGAGAGAATTTTAGAAATAGGAAAATATTCTAGAAAAATCTAGAATATTCGAATAAAAAATTCGAGAAAAAATGCCAGTAAAAATAGATTTCTACCTGACCAGACATTTTTTCATTTGGGAAAACCTGGAAAATTACAGGGAATGTGATTGTATGACCGAAATTTTCTTTAATACAAATTTTCTTTTGCAAATTATAATTTGCCAGAATTTTAAACTTTCGAATCTATATATTTCTGCCCAGGCTCGTTTAGTCTTGTACGACTACCTGTCTCAGTTGGGTCGTAGGGTATTGTACTACGACACTGACTCGTGTATTTATGTACGACGAAACGAGCCTGGTGAGTATAATCCTCCTCTTGGTCGTCTTTTGGGTCAGATGACCGACGAACTCGAGGGGGAGTACGGCGAGGGGAGCTTCATAAAGACCTTTGTTTCCGGAAGTCCCAAATTTTACGCCTACCAAGTTGCTGATGCAAACGGTCAAATCCATACAAAATGTAAAGTAAAGGGGATCACGCTCAACTATAAAAACTCTCAATATGTTAATTTTAACACGATCCGTGAAATGATTGTTGATAGGGCAGTAGATTCAATAAAATTAAATTTTAGAGCCATTAGACGCACAGCATTCCACGATGTCATCACATTAACTGAAAGTAAAACAGTTAAACCTGTATGTGTTAAAAGACGATTCATTGAAAACTTTGACTCACTCCCCTACGGCCACAGGGAATCGCTCTAATTCTCATCATACTATCTCTCATCATACTCTCTCTCTCTCGCTCTCTCACTCTCTCACTCACACACACACACTGTGATTATACATTTTGAAAACATTAAAAATAGGTTGGTATAGTTTTTCAGTGTTTACAATTGTGTATTATAGACTCTTAATCTCCATTTATTGTTCATTACAGATGCAGAAAACTTCTTGTGGCAGTAGGACGATTTGGAACACAGGTTCCAACCACTGCGAGTTCAACAACAACAGCAACTATACCCTCAACTGGGAATTCTTGTGGTTACACTGAACATAACAGTGCCAAAAAATCTACACATCATGATAAGTAAGTACACAAATTACGTGGGTATAGAAAAAATAAATAAAAAAGCGAATCTAAATATTCAATATTTTTATTTTCCAGATTACTCCGAGCACGAGGGTGAGGAGCTGATTGTTGCCGTGGACAAGCCTGAGGCAGATAATACTGAAGATGATGATGATGACGCGTTGGAACCAGGAGAAATTCCACCATGCCCGAGATCTATACCAATTTCCCGGATAACCCTCGAACGTCTCCGCGCAGCGCGTAGGGAGCAAGAAGAAGAGAGAACAGAATCGGCTTTTAAAAGGCCTCGACCATTCTAATAATAATAATAATAATAGGTTGTTTATATATTTTGAATTCAAATTATTATTTATTTTTGGTAAAAACGAAACAAAAAAAACAACAAAAAAACAAA
Organism: Andricus grossulariae; assembly: GCA_011634705.1. Lineage (NCBI taxonomy): Eukaryota > Metazoa > Arthropoda > Insecta > Hymenoptera > Cynipidae > Andricus > Andricus grossulariae. Next base: position 103,394,208 of record JAABKJ010075445.1, on the reverse strand, counting down.
GCAAAAAAACAAAAAAAACAAAAAGTTGAATATAATGTAAAAAATTTGAATGTGAATAAAAACATTTTGTAATAAACCCCACTTTACTTTGATATCCCTTACTTCGAATGAAAAAGTTGTAGGCTAGATTTTTTAACTTTTTAGGAAACCTGTAGGAAATTCAGTTACCCGCAAAGATCCACAGGAGAGAAAGAGAGAGAGGGGGATGGTCAAGTGTTGGCGGTATCGGCGGCGGCGAAACGATGGTAACAGCTGTTTAATGCGGCCGCGGCAACCAGGCTTATAAGCTTATTGGCCTGGTTGCGTTGTGCCCTATAATTTTTGAGTTAACTTCCTTTTCCAGTTTTTTGCAATATTAGTTAGACGACGCGCGCAAATGTGTGTGTGTATGGGTGTGGGTGGTAGCAAATGTATAAAAGAAGGTAATCCTAAGATGTATGGTTTCATTTGTAAAAATGGATCCAAGATGGAAGCATCCGTTCACATCAATGATTTGCGGTCCTACGGGATGTGGCAAGACATTCTTTGTGAAAAAATTTATTCGGCACATTGGTCAAATGTGTGATGCAGTTTTCGAACGAATAATTTTCTATTATTCCGAATGGCAGTCATCTTATGTTGAATATGGAAAAAATATTGAATTTCGTGAAGGATTGCCTCAATCATCGGATTATTCCAATGATAATCGGGTAAAATTAATCATTATTGACGATTTGATGCGCGAATCTTCAAATAATACAATAGTCGATCTTTTTACCAAGGGTAGCCATCACAAAAACTTGAGTGTAATTTTTATTTCCCAGAATCTGTTTCATCAGGGCCACGGCCAACGCGATATATCGCTGAACACAAATTATATTGTTGTTTTTAAAAATCCCCGTGATCGCGCACAAATTCAGCATATGGCAAGGCAAGTATTTCCTGAAAATCCGCGATTTGTCCAAGAAGCCTACCACGATGCCACTTCTGAGCCACATGGCTATCTTCTTTTTGACTTAAAACAATCAACTCCTGATAATTGTCGCTTTAGAACGGCAATATTCCCCACCGATCCATATCACTACGTCTACGTTCCTGCAAAGGGTATAAAACCCCGAAACAGCGATACTTCTGTTCCAGTCGTGCACATGTGATCGCGGGAGTCTTGAAGTAGGCTGAAATCTCGGTCCAGTGCTGTAGCGCGGAGGGCCCGTGTTAGGGGATGTGAGGACTTCCTCCCTCATAAGAATTACTGGTGTAGACCAAGGTATCGCTCCAAGGCAACTAAGTTCATTCCCAAAGCCAAGGGAAATTGATCCGTGGTCATCCCTGGCTCTGGAGGCATCCAAGGTTTCCAACCAGATTCCGGGACTATTGGAGACAGCAAACGGAAAGGCGGAAACTAGATTCAAATACGAATCTCGATTAATTTTGATAGCGAAAACGAGCAAATCCCAGTTTTCTGAAGGCCTCATAGAATTCCGAAATCCCTCGTTGTCCCTCGTTGAGAAAAGTGATGAGGCAAGGTCATAAATAAGAAACAAAAATACCCTACGAATTAATCCTAATTCTTAAAATTAACCTAAATATGCCCTTGTAGTGCTGTCCCACGTGACGAGAGAACAGATGTCGCTTTAAATATCATATAATAATTTAAATTAAGGATGCTAAAATGTTGTCTTGTTACACGTGTTATTGAAAAAAATAACATGAGAATTGTAGATAAATCTAAAAAATCAATACCTCCTTCCTTATATCACTCCCTTCCTCACCGAGTGAGTGAAACCTACCCCGATAGGGAAATGGCTTAATAGTATAATAAAAAAAATGTAATAGTGTACATTGAATTATTACTTGAGCTGTTATGAAACTATGCATCATAATTTGCTGAATCTTTTATTACAACAACATTATTTACTGAATTCACTTCTGTAATTTTTGTTTCAGTCCAAACCGTAATTCTGTCTAGAAAGTAGCTAAACTCTGGACCGTCTTCATATATTTATATTTATAAGGGAGTCGTAGGCAGCGCTAGGACTGTGGCTAGACAGCAAAAAGGTTTGAATGAAACACGTAGGAAAATTAGATAGCGCCACTGTAGCGCCAGGCTAGTATTGCGTAAATATACAGGCTTGAGGAAAACTGTACTGGTTGTAGCATGATTCAAGACTGACACGAAATTTTGTTACACGGGTTGTTTATTATTTTAAATAATTAATATGCTAAGCTTAATTATCATTTACGCAATCGAGAAATAATTAAAATGAATTAAACAAATCATTTATGTTATAATTTAATCTTCCATAATATTACAAATGTAATACATAGCATTATACATATTGTAATTATTTTAAGTTCAATATACATTTATTATACCTATACTATATTATTCAATTGAAAAAAAAAAGTTTTTAAACGTCCTTTGAAAAGTTGGTAAATCATTAGCAGGGTTAAAGTATGAAACACTGCGAAATAGTAAGGTGTAAAACTGTGGAATGTGTGTTATCATGTGTTGATCACATTAGTCCAAATATAATTCATCAACCCCAAAATATTGCCGAAAATCATGCACCATTCATAAAAGGAGAATGCCTCTTTTTATGAATATTCTGTGCTTTGACGAGTTGGTAAGCCAACGGATTTTAATGAGAGCCTTTTATTGCAATCCGCTCTCTAAGTGCAACCGTAGCTAAGCTGGCTGTAGGCAGATGTCATTTATGTCATTCATTAGACTTAAAGTTGGGGCTCAATGATATGTATCTGTAGCGGATGAATTTTCTTTGGACTACATGTGATCAAACGAATAATATGCACATACATCACGCACATGTATAAAAACTCGCGACCTGATGCAACCTGCTGCAGCCTGCCACAACCTGATGCAATTAACGCGCTAAGAGGTGGGCACTCGAGCTTTTTTTCACGCTTGACTGAACACATCCTCTTTGCCGACCACGCGGCTTCTCTCATCTCTCATCTCTCTTACATTTCATTCAAAGTGTGTAGATGGAACGAATCAATAGTGTGAAAAATGAGTTTTCCGCTAAAATAAAAAGTGATGACTATTACATGAATAAGAAGTTATTGTAAAAAGTAATAATAAATAATTTGTTTAGCAATAAGAAGATATGACATTTGATTTTGTATTATTATTATTTCTTTTTGTCTCCATCACACAAGCGTGACCGTTGAAGAAATAATTATAGTTTCAAATTGTGTATAATTGTTGTAGGTGTACATTTTTTATTAACTTCATCAATTAATGTAATATTGTATAATTGTTTCCTCATTAATTATAACTAGATACCCAGCGGACACGTTCTGTAAATGTTACATAACAAAAAGGGAACATTTATACATAACACTGTTACAATCGTGTGCCATAACAATTACAGAACATAAAGGTTACACTGTTCTGTAACGCAGTTACTTTAAGTATACGTAACAGTTCTGGAATTCTGTAATGTAACCAATATAGAACAGAGTGATAGAACTGTTATGTCACTAGAATGTCAATTCCGTGTTTTCACAAGTTCACATGCATGGTAATTGTGTAATCTAAAAGCCTCCAAAATAGAATTAGTTTAAGAGTAACATAAAAAATGGTTTGGTCACTTTAAGGCTTCTGCCATAAGAAATACGATCTCGAACAAATACTTTTAACACGATGTGTACTTGAATTTTTGAGAATTTTTTCAAGTTTCAGAAATTACAATTCCACATCAGTCGTACAAAAAATTGAAAATGTTAGCACTATAAATTGTTATAAAACTATTATATTATTAAAACTTATTATGTAAATATGAATTAAAAATTCTGTAAACACTTTTAGCTATTGTATATATAATGTTACGATGAACTATAATCAATGAATAAAGTCACAAAGTTCACAATGAAACTTTTGGAATAGTAACTTTTCTTCAAAAAGATTTTGTATTTTGCTATATGTTAATTTTGAGAGAAGGGAAATGATTTTTAATTTAGTTCCGTTGCAGCAAGCTGCGATGCAGCTTCGACGTGCCCTCGAAATCCTTGCACAGTGTCTATGGCGCCTGCGCCTTTGGGTCTGTGACGTTCAAGCCACGCGGGCGCCTCGGCCAGATGACGAGTAGCCAGCGCTACTAATCGGCCTATTGTCGTGCTCCTCAAAAAAAAAAAACTCTAATAACCCTTAACGAATAAAAGAATAACAAATTAATTGGCATGACTGAATTCGTAATAATTTATGAATTTTTGTGGCTTTTCCCCCGTCTTTCTATCACAAGCAGAAGCAGAGATAAGTGCTAAAGATGTAAACAATTCTGCAGGTCCATATATTTAAATTGTGCAATTTTCGCTCATAGCATCATTTTAGTACTACTCCCAAGTATACGTACACCAATTTTCACACTTTTATGTCTATTTTAGAAAGAGGTAAATCAATTCAAAGTGAGCAAGTGAAACAGTGAACCTAATTTGCATAAATTAAAAAAATTCAATGATCATTTCAGATATACTTTTATTCATGAAGTAGGTAAATATAGTTCTTTGCGGAAATTTTTTCCTTAACACTAATTCGCTCAATAAAAAATGACCATTTTTTGTAACGCGATAAAATGACTGATAACAAAAGCTCTGTTATCTTGCAAATTTTTAACCTTAGAGGAACATTGTCTATTACTAAAATGTGTATTTCAGTTGGTACTCTTCAAATAATGTTACTCTTTTGTCATTTATGAAATACTTTTTTGGTTATTGATAAAAGTATTTGTTGCGACTTATTTTACATGTTAATTGATTTTGTGCAATGAATATTCGTGTGAGCCAAAAAATGCTGAAACAACTATTGTTTTCTATAACCTTGTCTAACAAGAGTGGAAAAAATTCCAAAATTCCAAATTTTAAATGTTTAATGTAACGTTTATAAAAAAATAATTAATTGCAAATATCTCGAAAACGGCATATTTGCCAGAGTTCTGCTGCACAATTTTGGATTCTGAAGATCATTTTACATTATAATAAAAAAAAAATCGAATGAACCTCGCCGATCCGACAGAAAGAGGGTTGGTACCATTCAGCGCCTGACACGGCGATCACATCGTAGCTTGGGAGCATACGAACTCGCGCCCTGGATATTCCAGGAGGCGCAAGCGATGAGCGGAATTGATGAAGGTGCAGTACCATATGTAGTACATTTGGAAAGAGCACATTTATATTACAAATTTCACAGCGACTACTCGACTTGTTCCTCGATATTTCACAATTTGGCAAGAGTTCTTTCAATCTTGAATCCTTAATTGTTTTCTGGAAAATGTTATCAACGTGTCGACCAGCGTGATCTTTATTCAAAGCGCAAAAAGTCAATTAGCATATTTATTACAATGTCTAATTTCCTTTCAGAAAAACTTATTTGAATTTTGCATGGATTTCGGAATGAAATTATATGATAATTAGAAATTCCAATAATATAATAAATGCATTATTTATCATTGATGTAAAAGAATGGACTCCATCCTTATAATTATTCAAACATATTTTGTATAATTTTTGTTTTCAAGCCTAAAATAGGTGGCTATAGTAGACATGACATACATTTGCTGTGCGAGCAAAGGATATCAGTGAAACATAAAATATTATGCAAACTGTGATAGCTGACTTGAATGCAATGTAAATATGTATTTAAGACAAATCTGACGCCTCTACTCTGTGAACAAATGACTATAAGGTATCTGTATCACATATTCTAATCAAGCACTCGAATATTCAGCAGTTATCACAATAAACAGTTTTTCCTTCAGTTAGAAAATATGAGGTTTGCTTATACTCTCCTGTCATCCATGGCTTTTATCCTCAACTCTATTGGTGAATATAATACTATATCTCTAATTTTTAATTAAAATTGAATAGTTGAATTTTCAGTAAGAAAAAAAAAGAAAAAAAAGAGAAAAAAAGTAAGAAAAAAAACTAATGCTTGAACCAAAAAAAATTTAACAAAATAGTTGAATTTTCAGTTAAAAAATTAATTTTTAACTACAAAGGAGCGAATTTTCAAGTAAATAGTTAAAATTTCAACCAAAAATTATCAAGTTTCAGCCTAAAATTGAATAATTGAATTTTCAGTAAGAAAAAACTAATGCTCAAATAAACATTTTTTTAACAAAATGGTTGAATTTTCAGTTAAAAAATGTATTTTAACCAAAAAGAAGCGAATTTTCAACCAACAACTAAAAAGTATCAAGTTTTAGCCAAAAATGGAATAGTTGAATTTTCAGTAAGAAAAAACTAATGCTTGAACAAAAAAAAATGTTTACATAATAGTTCAATTTTCAGTTAAAAAAATTAATTTTTAACCAAAAAAGAGCAAATTTTCAACCAAATAGTTGAGTTTTCAACTAAAAATGATCAAGTTTTAGCCAAAAATTGAATAATTGAATTTTCAGTAAGAAAAAATTAATGCTTAAACAACCAAATTTTTAACAAAACAGTTGAATTTTCAGTTCAAAGAATGAATTTTTAACCAAAAAAGAGCGAATTTTCAACCAAGAATATTAACAATATTGAAAAATTTTTAACAAAATATTTCCATCCTCAACCGGGACAGATACATTTTTTATTCTAATCAGAAAAGATAATTATTCACCCAAAAACTAAATAGTTTAATTTTCAGTTAAAAAAATGAATTTACAATAAAAAATCGAATTTTCAAGTAAACAATAAAGACGAATAATACTCAACAAAAAATGTGATATTAGGTTTTTCAAGTATAAGTGATTTTAATTTAAAATCAAAAAGCAATAAAAAAGACGAATGTTTAACCAAATAAAGTATTATAATTTTATCGAAATAGTTACAATTTCAACTAAGAAGATAAATGTTTTTGTGTACATGAATTCTTTGAACAATTTATTATCATTTTTAATAATATTCTCTTTGCTTACTGGTAGAAAGTTGCAGTTTTTTCTCAAATTTTTAAATCTTTGTCTATTTTTCACTTCCAGTGACTAAATGATTGTTTGAGTTTAGCAAAAATAATTGTTTAAATAAATTATTATTGTTCATACCTATCTTTAGGTATATTAGTGTCAATTTTTTCTGAAATTTCCAACTTCTTGTCCACTTTTCCATTAGTGAGGTAATAATTATTGCAAGTTAACAAAAATAGTTGTTTAAACAATTTATTATTGTTTATAACTATCTTCTCTTAGGTAAGTGCTACAAAGTTCTGCTTTTTTCTGAAACGTTTAACTTTGCTTTGCCTTTTTATTTATGAGAAAATAATAAAGAAACATTTGAGAGAATCATATTTTAAACAATCACAAAATAATAATAAAAAATATAAAATGAAATAAAAACAAAAGTGAAAAATTTCGAAAAAACCCGCAACTGTCTAGCATTTTTCCAATAGAATGTTATTAAAAATGATAATAAATTGTTTAAAAAATCACGATTGTTGACTTACATTATTTATAACCTCGCTCTAATTGAAAAGTGAACAAAAAGTGGAAAATTTCAGAAGAAATCGCAATTATATAGCATTACTATAGAAGAAGATAATTAGAAACAATAATAATTTGTTTAAACCATTACTTTTTTTAAATTTCATTAATTTTTACCTCACTCTAAGTGAAAAGTTTACAAAAAGTTTAAGAGTTAAAAAAACAGCAACTTATTAGCACTTATCTAAGAGAAGACAGTTATAAACAATAACAATATGTTTAAATAATTATTTTTGCTAAATTAAGGTAATTATTTCCTTGTTCCAATTCAAAAATGGACAAATAGTTGAAAATTTCAGAAAAATTGCAAGTTTCTAGCATTATTTTAAGAGAATATAATTAAAAATCATAATAAATTGTTCAAACAATTATTTCTGGTAAAAATAATCGACTATTACCTCACTCGAATTGAAAATTGGACAAAAAGTGGAACATTTTTGAAAGAACCGCGACTTTCGAACTCTGTTGTAAGACCAAAAAATATAAATTTTCAACAAAACAGTTGAAGTTTGAACAAAACAATATGTCTTTTTAACAAAATAGTTGAATTTTCAACCAAGAAGAATTTTTTAATCAAGAAAGAAAAAATTCAACCAAATTGTTGAATTTTCAAGCCGGAAAGACAAATTTTCAACCAAAATAATTTATTAAAAAAAAAAAAATCAATAAATTTTCAACCAAGAAAATTACTTCCACAAAAAAAGACGAATTTTCAACGAAATACGTGAATTTGCAACAAAATAGTTAAATTTTCAACTAACGTTTGGTTGCGGATTCAACTTTGTTGTTGAAAATTTATCTTTTTGGTTGAATACAACTATTTTTTATTTCAAATTAGAGATTTTTTTATAGAAATATCCGCTATTGAATTATTCGTCCAAAATAATATCGAGTAATAATTTTATTTAGTTAAAAATTCATGTATTTTCTCAAAAGTTTGACTTCTTGGTTGAAAATATAACTATTGCATTTTTGGATAATTTATTTTTTCACTTGAAAATTCAAATAAAAATTAAATTAAATTCAAAGTTGAATTACTTTGTTAAAAAATAATTTGTTTGGTTGAAGATTCATTTCTTCAGCTAAAAATTCAACTATTTCGTTGAAAATTATTCTTATTATTTTTTTGGAAAATGAACTTTTTCTACTAAAAATTTAAATCTTCCAGTTATGATAGAGAATAATTCTTCCTTAGTTGAAAGTTCGTATTTTTTATTTGAAAATGTACCTCTTTGGTAGAAATTACTGTTTTGTTTTGAGGATTTCACTATTTTGTTGGAGATTTATTCTGTTATGGTTAAAAATTAATTTCTTCAATTTCAAATTTAAATATTTGATTTTCGGTGAAAAAATATTCTTGTTTTGGTTGAAAATTCATGTATTTTGTAAAAACTTTGATTTTTTCGGTAGAACATTAATCTTCGTGGTTCAAAATTGACCTTTTTTGGTTGAATTTCAATGTTTTTGATATGAAATGAAAACATTTTTATAGAAATATCATTTCAATTCATTCATTAATTTTTCGTTGTAAATTGAATAATCCCATTTGTGGATTAACATTTCTCTTTTCTGATTGAAAATGCAACTAATTTTTTGAAATTGAACTACTTTGTTAAAAACGTATTTTCTTGGTTGAAGATTTATCATTTTAGTTACAAATGTATCTCTTTAGTTGAAAATTGATCTATATTGTTGGAAATTCCTTTTTTTGTATTAAAAACCAATCATTTTTTTTTTAAATTTAACTATTGCATTTTGATTTCAAATTTTTTTTAGTTTAATTTTGTAACCAAATCGACGAAGTTTCAACAAAATACATGGATTTTCGTTGTAACAGTTAATTTTTCTACTTATGAATGATACATTTTCAACGAAAAACGAAATAGTTCAATCTTTAGAAAAAGTTGATTTTTACAAAAAAAAAGTGGATTGTCAAAAAAGAAGTTAAATTTTTAAACAAAGAGGTTGAATTAAAAAAAAAATTGAAAGAAGTTGTTTAACTGGCGACCAAATAGTTGATATTTTAACCAATAAAAAGATGAATTTTTAATCAAATAGTTACAATTTTACCAAACAAGATGAATTTTCAAAAAAAAAAAAATAATATTCTACCAAAAAAGATGAATTTTCGAAGAAAATTAATTTCCCACCAAAAAAGATGAATTTTTCAAGACAATCAATACTCTGATAAGAATGACGAATTTTCAACAAAATAAATAAATTTGTAACAAAATAGTTGAGTTTCTAACCCGAAAATCGGATTTTTCTTTCTAAAAAACATAATTTTTCACCAAAAGGTGAATGCTTAACCAAAAACATGAATTTTGAACAAACAGGATTATTTTTTCAACCAAAAAGACGAAGTTTAAACGAAATACATTGATTTTCTATCTAGAAGTTAATTTTTCAACTCATGAACGATAAATTTCCAACAAAAAATGAAATAGTTAAATCTACAGAAATAAAGTTAATTTACAACAAACAAAAGAAAAACACGGATTGTTAGAAAAAAAGTTATATATTCCACCAATGAGGTTGAATTTGAAACAAATGAATTTTTTAACAAAGTTGTTCTACTGCCAACAAAATAGTTGATCTTTTAAACAAAAAAATATGAATTTTTAATCAAATAGTTACAATTTTAACAAAAAAGATGAATTTTCCAAGAAAATCAATATTCTACCAAGAAGACGAATTTTCAACAAAATACATAAATTCTTAACATAATAGTTAAATTTTCAACCTCAAAATAGGATTTTCATTAAAAAAGATAATTTTTTACCAAATAGATAAATTTTATGATTGAATACATTTTTTAAGAAGTAGCTCAAGTTTTTGGAATTGGTAATTAATCAAATTAATTAATCTCTTTTAGTCTTTCTAACTTACTAATTATTTACACATAAATCTTGTGTTTGAAATTAATTTAAATAAAAAAATCAATAAAAACAGTGTGTGGCAGTGAGGCGACACAGCAGAAGTGAAAGTTTGATTTTTTAACTTTGAAATTTGTTGTGAGGAATCATCATGAGTTTTAGTATTACATTTTATCGTAGAGTATCATAGCCTATGATAGAGTATCATAATATATCATAGTGTATCATAGTGTACAATATAGTATCATACTTTGTGAAAATTAGGTTCGTTTTATTTTAAAACTTAAGCATATTGAAGACGGAGGGGTTTGAGAATTCCGCCTTCGGGAAACCCAAATAAAACTTTTAAACATTTCGCCAAGTTGGAGTGGACTTGGAAATTTATTCATTTTTTTCTGTTAAAATTAAGGCCATTAGTCATTCTTAAGAGCAATAAATTTTCTGTAAGAAATTTTGCAATTCTTTAAATAGATTGTCTTGTAACTTTTTATGGAAAAACGGTAGAAAACTGCTGTTTTTTTTTCTTCAAATTTAGTTAACTATGTATTCATCAGAACTAGCACTAGTCAGTTTACAGGTGTAAATTTAAAAAAATAATAATGTATGGAACAGCAGAATTTAGTATTGCTCTTTCGGAATAAGATAGTGCTAGGAGTGTAGTATTTATGACTAAAAATAGCCTCACATATGAAAGAAAAAAATAATTTGTATGACCACCGGAAAAATGGTTTAAACAAATAAAATTTGTTCAAATAATTAAAAATTTGTTGAAGAATGTGTGTTTGTAACATCTGAATGACGTAAATATTCAGTAATAAGCAACATAGTTGACCAAAGTAAAATAAACTAGTTTTCTACCTCTTTATCACAAAAAGTTAATAGTAAATAACAATAAATTGTTTAAACAATTGAAACATATTTTAAACCAAAGTGAGTGATATTGATAATGGCTAAATTTGTCAATAATTACAGTGTTAGTGGAATTATTACGAATAAAGATACACCATATGATAAACGTGCCCAAAGTACTTTACAGTGGTTTTTTAAATGGTATAACAGTTTTTATTTGTTGAACCTCTTTTTTTCTATTATGCTCAGAAATTTACTTATTGTGCAATTTATTTTGCAAATTGTTCAAACAGATCCACTTGTAACTTTTTATGGAAAAGGGGTCAAAAACTCTTTTTTTTTTTAAATTTGGTTAACTATCTATTCATCAGAAATAGTAGTTATCAGTCTAAGAGTGTGATTTTGAGAAAAAATAATATAATAATTTGTAGAACAACGGAATTTAATATTACACTCCTCGGATGAAATTATGCCAAAAGTAGAAAGCATTCATGACTACAAAATTAGCACAGAAAAAAATAATTTCCTAGACCACAGGAAAAAAATTGTTTAAACACTTTGAACAAATAAAATATGGACAAATAAAGTTATAAAAAATAAAAATAGAAAAACAAAACTGAAAAAATAAACATGACTTTTCCTGAAAGATCTTTCATCTTTATTGCATTCAAAGAGAAAATATTATGCAAAATATCCTACGAACTGCTCTTATCCTTCTTGCAAAATGCACGCGTATTTTCCCTTTGTAAGTTTTCCAATAGTATATATTTTAAAAGAAGCGTTGTTGAAAGTCATATCTTTCATGCAAGTAAAAAAATGTAGAACGTATACCGGGATAGGAATTCTTTATTCAAATTATTTTCAAAAGCAGATTTTTGATATTTTTATTTTGAAAAATGAAATTCTAGAGAAAATTGAAAAAGATTTCCAAACATTTCGAATGATTTTCTAGAATTTTGAAAAAGAATGTGGAAGACTTTATTTATTATAATAAAATCGAGGAAGTTTCAGAGATATTCGAAAGTTATGAAAATATTAAAAAATTCTTTAAACCTTGAAAAGATTTAAACAAATTTTAAACAAAGTATAGATTTTTAAGGATATGGAACAGAAAAATGGAAGCCTTTGAAGAATATTAAACGGTATCGAGATATAAATAAATTTTCTCTTGATTCCTGGGAAAATTTTTAATAATTTTCTGTTTTGAAAAAAATTAATTTTCAAAGAAAAATTTTAGAAATTTCAAAACATCTGAAAAGATCTCTGAAAGGTTCAAAAAACAATTTGGAAGATCTTGAAGTAATTTTTTAGTTTTTCATGATTTTTCAAAATTTTAGGAGGACTTCGAATCATTTGAAGAGAAATTTAGAAGTTTTGGAAATTTTTTAAAAATAATATAAAATTTGAAAAGATTTTTCTTTGGTGTAAATTAATTTCTCAAACTAAAAATGTAATTATTTCTGTTTTGCTGAAAACTTATCTTTTTTAGTTGAAAATTTAAATATTTTGGTATAAAATGCAACTGTTTGGTGTCGGTTTGAAAATTCAACTGTTTTGTGGAAAATTCATGTATTTTGTTGAAAATTCATCTTCTATTTGGAACATTCATCTTTTTGGATGAGGATTCAAATATTTTGTTACAAATTCGTTTTTTCTTTATTCTAATACAACTGGTTGAAAAATTCTTTTTTTCTTGTTGAAAATTAATTTTTTAAACTGGAAAATTCAATAATTTGGTAGAAAACTAAACTATAAGTTGAATATAAAAGAACCGATAAAGGTCGTGCGTGTGTGAGATCGTGTTTTCGTCTAGAACCTGGAAAGTGGCAAGAAATGCTCAGATATGGTATCTTTAAGGAAACGAAACTGGAGTGTGGTTTCAACATGAAAAACCACGTTTTAACAAGAGATGGAGAAACTTCAACCATCAATCGTAAGTGGATGTTTTTTCATTCATAAAGTCTTGGGAAAATCCAAATAGCATAGATGCACTAGGATATGATGACCTAAAAAAGTCCCTATAATAGTGAATGGAAACGATCAATCATTCCAGGTATGGATTTCGTAATTTTAATTTTTTAGATAAGTTTAATTTTTCTTATGAAAAACTGTATGTATAGAACTTGATTATATATTTCAGTAAATATTTTATTTTATTTTTTTTATTATAGCATGTAATGCTGCAGAAGGGTAAATACAATCTATCCAATACCTGTGCAATAGACTCCATCACACAGGCGATGGTCGTTTTATTGAATGATCGACCACCAATCCGGAAAATAATAAAACAGTTCAAGACACAGATACCCATCTTTGGGTTGGTGATCGCAATATTAGGTAGTAAAACTGGCGTTGGAAAATCTGCGTATCGAAAGCGAGGGCAGATTCTGAAAGAAATGCTGGTTAACCTGGACTGCAGTGCAATAGAAAAAGCTCCAGCGCCGGAGGATGGAATTGATTTTTTTGAAATTGATTGCCAAATAAATGGAAAAAATTTAGCCGCAATCCTTTTTGATAATTTTCCATCATTTGTGCAATTTTCCAAATGCACCAATGGTTGTACTCTGCAACACAGGAAGTTGAGAACCTTTCTTTGCAATTTTGAACGCTTGTTCCAAACAAATTTCGGAGAAGCTATTTACGAAGAAAACATACTTCCATGCAGGAAACTGCCAGGGTTCTATAATGAGAGTTTTCCTGATTGTACCGACCACAAAGACAACTACCATTTGGTGGGAGTAATTCGCTTCATCGGTTGCCCTGAAGAAGAAGGAAATTTTTGGGTCATTACACAGCCATCTGTCTGAGACAAAATAGGTGGCTAGAATATAATGACCTACAGAAAAACAAAGTCAACAGAAGGCGGCACATAATTGAAATGTAATATACACCAGAGATCCGATATAACAGCAGTTTCGAGGGTTGCCTCGCACTAACCTTGCTTGTAAATAAAGTGATTATTTTTAATTTTAGAAAAGTAAGGTAAAATAGATGGTTATGCATACATGTAGACTTTAAGACAATATCTCCGTCGAGAACTACTATCGACGAGAAAATTCGAGTCCTCTGGCATCCATTTTTCAGTATTTCAGTAGATCTGTAGTAGACCTTAAAATCCTTAGAAAATATTTATTAAGTTAACTCATCATACATATATTTATTGTTTTATTTTTGTAGCGTAGTGTAAAGTCAAAGTTTTCCAAGTAATTCTAGGAGGGATATAACTTTTTCAATTTAATAAATTGAAATTACTTGGCTCAGTATATTCTTCATCGGCCACATAAACAAATGAATACATATTAATTTATGTATATACATTATATATTGATTTATAAAAAAATGATACAGGTAAAAATGTAAACATCTCCCATAGATCACTTAACTTTCGATGGATACAGGATGTTGACATTGTTGGCATTATTATTTTTTTTTTACAAATCAATGTGTATTAATTTATTTATATGTATGATAAAGTAGAGTCATTTCTCAATCCACTGAGCCCAATATAAATTTGAAAATGCAATTACTCAGCCTTTGACGTGATACATTCCATTGGAGGGGGAAGGAAGTATTGAAGGAAAGGAAGTGCAAATTGTCAGGAGGGTTGGCCAGGGAGTAGCCTGGTGAGCTCCTGCTCGTCACAATGGTTGGTGACTCGCCAACTCCTGTTGACGAGTGAGATTGGAGACTGCCAACTCCTGTTGACAGTCGTTGTTAAAACCGGTCACCAGCCCCTGCTGGTGACGAGCTAATGGACGTCCACCGAACTTGCGCCAAGCTTTTCTCTTCTTGTAACTTCGTCCCATATGGAAGAAATCACAATCTGTTAGGACGACCTGGTGAGGTTTCGAGAAGGGAATCGAAGCTCCAAAAACTCTGCAAAGGTCAACTTCTTCCGTAGGTTCTATCTGATAGGATGACCCAGATAGAAGGGTTGACAATTGAAGAGTGACGAAATGTGCGGAACAAGTGTGGTAATCAAAACCAGAAATTCGTACATAAAAAGTGTTGCTCTTAAAAGAGCAGATTTTTTTTCATGCATAGAACAGGCGAAGTCAATGATCAAAAAAATTTAAGTAGACTGAGTTTATTTAAAATTCTTCTCCGTGGGCTAGGCTCAGAGTATCTTAAGGATTGTAATTACTCTGCTTGTTGCAGTAGCGATTTGCAAAAGGACGTTCAGCAAGTTAGAAATCATAAAATCCTATTCACGTAGTAGAATGCATCAAAGTCGATTATCAAATCTATCTCGACTGACAGTCGAACGTGATGCTACTAAAGAATTGAATATTGACAGTGTTATCAATAAATTTGCCAAAATGAAAGCAAGAAAAATCGCAACATAGCAACGTTACAATAGTTTTCATTTTTACTATTTAATACTAACTTTTAAGTCATAACTAGATGTATAATTTACGACATGTATTACATGAGATAAAATATAAATTATTAAAGATTAGAAAAAGAACTTTATGAGGAATTTAGTCTTTAAAAAATTATTTCCCATGTGTGTTTCTTATGTAGCTCATTCAATTTCGGCCTCCTCCAACTTTTTTTGGAAAAGTTCGTTCGAAACTTCTTTTTTATCCACCGGGAGAGATCCTTTCACTATGAGTAAGGCAACATTGGGTCGGCAGGCACACATGTCTAAATAGCATGGATATTTCTTATATACAATATTTCAGCTTATAATTTCTGTTTTTACATTTTGTAAAGAAGGATGTTTCTTTGGTGATTTCAAAGTAAATTCAACTTCGAGATTTGTGACTGATGTGGTATTGAAGATGCTAACCCTCTATATAACGATATCAGGGCCCACTAAAAATTCATCGCCAAATGGCGTTGTTCCTCGTCTAACTGTCACTATGCCAAAAGCTCTAATACCCCGCGATTCTGGTTCGCAAGGCATAGCCAATATAGGTTCATGTCGACAGAGAATCAGCTCGGAAGAATTATACATGTAAATTTATAAGCAAATATTATCAACAATATCATCATAGGTGCTTTATTTCTGAAGTGCACCAAAAAAATTAGAGCTGTCTAATCTAAGTCAAGCTTGGTCAAAGTATTGTGCTATCGAATGTTAATTTATGGAAAAAATGTTGACATTTGGATTGATAATTACTGATGGGTAGCCCAAAAAGAAAAGTATAAGCTTTCTTTTTGATAAAAAAAAAATATGTTTTTTTCCAACAATGACAAATTCGTTATTCAAATTATTGAAGGTAAAATATTTATTTTTCGAGAAATTACTTAAGATAAATGAAAAGGGTGTATAGAAAGCCATCGAATCTGTAGTGGACAACATTTTCTTATCGCCATTAGCAGAATTAAAAATCTCCGGAATAGACGATATGCTTACGAAAATCACAAAATGTTTACTCTCTCAACAAGATTTGTTTCCCATAAACTAATATCCAATATCACAATATTTTACCCTAATTTGACTCTGCTTTTTTCAGAGCGTGCAGTTAAGAAAGAATGAGCCGTGTGTGACGTTCCGAAAGAAAGGGTCTCACTTTGTCGCACGCAGTTTAGGAGATATTCTCGTTTTTGTGAGCAAAGATCCAAAGTATCGATTTTGAAGTATTGACAGAAGAGTACACTTCAACCTATGCTCTATCTTGTCATTTTGCATACTTCCAGGAAAAATATAGTCCATAATGATATAGCATCATGCTAATATCTAGAAAAACAAAACAGCGGCTTTAATATTGTGGACAAGTATTTTAAGAAATATTAGTCTTACTGTGAAGCATAGAAAATGGCGTCGGCACTGATAGCGTATCTGGAGTCGAAATTTAAAAAATGTCAAACCCAATATGGCGGACAAGTATTTCGAAAAAATATAAGACTTACCCCGATCGTGGTATCTACGATGTGGTGTCAATTCTAATTTGGCGGACCAATCATTTATTTTATTTTGAAATAGGTTTCATCAAAAATATAATAATGCACGATTGCAATCATTTATTATAATCATTTATTACCTTTTTTTACAAAATTATGGTTCATAATAACTACGGTGTTTAAAAAATATATTGTCGATTGATCAGAAAATAAAGAAATATGTGTTTGTTCATAAAAAATGTCTGTAAAATAACAAACATAATATGCTCTGAGAAGAATGTTTACGATATTTTACTGAAAAAAAAACTATTTCTATCTATTATATCTACTAGTAAATCATCCTCTTTGGAGATCATTATGGAGGTACTGATATTTGAAAATGCTAAAAACAAAATCTATATAAAAAAAGGCTGAATTGTGCATTTTTGGAATGAATTTGTTTGAAAAATTGACCATTCTCAACAAACCTTCAACTATTGTCGAGAATTGTTACTTAAAAGTAATTTTTAGTCCATTCGATGAAAAAGCCCTCAGCCTATCTCATTAGGAACAGCTCAAAAGTTAATTTTTTTATTTGATTTGCCTATAATGTTAAACATTATTCTCAATGTTCAATGTGTCATAAGTTAACATTTGCGTTGATGGACTGCAGCGTCTTTACAGACACACCTGTCAATTAGCAGGTTCTCTCGACAGCCTGCTACACCTTTTTGATAAATCCCTATTTGTTTATCGCAGGCTCCACAGTCTTTTCCCTATTCCCCTCTTCTTCTTGTTTTTCCACTTAAATGCGAACTTAGTTAAAGAAATCTATAAGAAAATCTTATCTATTTTTGCTTGAAATTTTATTGTTTTCAATAGAAAAGTCTACTACTAAATTTTTCTTTAAGAATTCTTCTTTTTTAATTTGAAAGTGAGTTATTTTGTCCAAAATTTAACGATTTTGTTCAAAAGTCACACTTCTCGGTTGAAAATTCAACTGTTTTGTTGAAAATTTGTATGCTTGGCGTGGAAATTCCACAATGCGATTGCAATTTTTTTTCTTCCTTGACTTAAAAATTTGTTTCGGTAGAAAATTCAACTATTTTGTTGAACATTCATCTTTTTGGTTTGAAAATTCATCTTTTTATGAAACTTTCACCTTTTTTGGTAAAAAATGCAACTGCCTGGTTAGCAATTAATCTGTTTCGGTTGAAAATTAACCTTTTTATTAAAAATTGAATTGTTTTGTAAAAAAAATCGTAGTTTTGCATTGAAAATTCCACAATTCGGTAGAAAATTTAACTATTTGGTTAAAAATTTACGTATTTTGTCGAAAAGTCGTCTTTTTTATAGAAAATCAAATTCATATGTTAAAAATTATTTTTTTGGGTAAATTTAACTATTTTGTTGGAAACTCAACTCATTGGTTAAAAGTTAACTTTTTTGTTGACAATTCAACTGTTTTGTAGAAAATTCGCCTTTTTAGCTTGAAAATTCCATAATTTGTTATTTTTTTGAAAATTCGTTTTTGTTCGTAAAATCCAACTCAGGTTTATTTTAAATGAAAACTTTTTTTTATGAAATATTAACTATTACATGTTTCGTTGAAAATTCATCTTCTAGGTTGAAAATTCAACTCCTTAGCTGTAAGTTGAGAACTACTTTCTTAAAAGTTCATTTTTTTGGTTGAAGGTTCATAATTTTAGTCGAAAATTTGTATTTTTAAATTAAAAAGTAATTTTTCTAACTCATAAGTCTGTTTTTAGGGTCCCGAAAAACCCCACAAGTAAAAAAATGTTTTTTGCGAGTTTTAGACGCTAATTGTTTTTCTTTTACGCTTTGCAATAAACTTCTTGTTGTAATTTAAAACAAATCTTTCACAAGTCATTTATAGACCTAGTCCATCCACCTACTCCTAATTATTCCATTCTTTATTTTTCTCCCTTGTGTAAGATAGCTTGTTTGTTTAAATTAATATTTTTTAAACATTTGGACGAGAGAAAAAATAATTCACTTAAAAAAATACAATACTACTGAAACAATTATTCTTGTTGACGTTCACTTATTATTTGTTCATAACTAAAAAATCAAAGCAAAACTAAAGATTTGAAAAAAGTAACTTTCTAGCATTACTCTAAGAGAAGATGGAAAAACCGCAACTTTTGAGCACTTATCTAAGATAAGATAATTATAAATAATAATAAATAGTTTGAACAACTATTTTTGTTAACATGCATTATTTATTACTTCACTGCGTAAAAGTGGTAAAAAGTTAAAAATTGAAAAAAAAACACAACTTTCTAGCATTATTCCAATTTAATATTATTAAAAATGATAATAAATTGTTTAAACAATTAATGTTATTGACTCAAATTAATTATTTACATCACTCTAAGTGAAAATTGGACAAAAAGTGTAAAATTAAAAAAAAAACTGCAATTTTCTAGCATTATTCTAAGAGAATATTATTAACAATGAGGATAAAGTGTTGGAAAATTATTTTTGTTAACATTAATTATTACCTCAATCTAATTGAATATTGGAGAAAAAGTGGAAATTTTTTGAAAAAACCGCGATTATCTAAACTCTATTCTGAGAGAAAATTGCCAAAATAATAAATTGTTTAAACAATTCATATGTAAATATCTAATTATCAGTATGAAGTAGTATTTTATGTATCAGAAACAATTTGCGTTAAAAACAACAAAAAAATCATAATTAGCGCAAAAAACTTGCAAACCCCATTTTTTCACTTGTGGGGTTTTTGTGGGACCCTGTAAAACATACTTATGGGGACGATATTTAAAAAGTACTATCATATTCATATTATATGGCTGATTTTGACGAGAAATGTTTAGTTTCAACTCGACTCGGCTAATATTGACGATTTTGAATAAAGTTTGCACAAACGTATTTTTTCCTTATGGGAAACTGGATCACTGGGCAAAGACACCAGATAAAAAGCTATACGAGTACAATCGTTAAACGGATGGAAAGGAATCGGGGAATTGGGGACAAAAATTACCGTTTCTGACCGCAGAGTGCTAAACCTGGCTAACAGTGCTGTCTGAAAAATGTTATGTAAAAGGACATTGCAATTTGCTACAAAGGAACACGGTGATTAAGGAAGTGTTTTGCTCGAGAATGCGTCGCACGCGCTTGATTTAAGAACCAATCTCTTATCGGTAGCGAAAATCACCGAACGCGGCAATATAGTACGAGAAATCGGCGAAAGCGCGTGTGCGGTTTTAAATGCAAGAACGTGTAAAGCTACGCTTGATATCTTGCATAGACGGTTCTGTCACGCGAATGTGAAGGACGTTTCTGATTCTGTACGCAAAGGTGTCGTTACAGGAGTTCAACTGACAGATGCGTTCCCATTAATAGATTGTGATTTCCGTTTGAAGGAGAAGATATCCAGAACTTCTTTCCCGAAGTAGCCTAGTCGGAAATCAAAGATGTTGCAAATGATTCACACAGATGTGCTGGGTCCCGCGCGATTAACTTTACTTGGAGGGGCGAAATATTAAATTGAATTCATTGATGATTACTTCAAGTGGTTGTGAGGTTAGGTTCTTAAAATCGAAGGCTGAAGCGTTGAATGCAACAAAATAATATATAGCCCTGGCGAAAAGGCAAAAAGGTAATGACGCTCAGTCGATTCACTCAGATAATGGACGAAAATAAGTTAACACAGAATTCGAGTCATAACAGAAGAATCGAGGAATAATGCGAAGATTAACAGTGCCATGTAATCGGGAACAAAATGGCACTGCCGAGAGAAAAGAACAGAATCCTTTAAGACACTGCCAGATGCCTTTTGATGCAATCCAATCTTTCTAATTTGGTTTAGGTCGAAGCAATGAACCCAGCTTATTATTTTAGAAATTGATTACCAACTAAAAGCCCAAATGGAAAAATGCCTTACAAATTATGGGAAGGGAAAGTACCAGATGTGTCAAATCTGAGAGTGTTTGGCAGCAAAGTTTACTATCTATACAGGGATCCTGGAAGAATTATATCAAATCAACGGGGTGAAGAGGGTATATTCTGAGGGTACTCCGATGAATCCAAGTTGCTTCAGATATGGTCGGAAAAAGAGGAAAAAAGTGCAAAGTGATTCGAAGTCGTGAAGTGGAATTAGCGGAAGGTTTGAGTACTTATCAGAAGACAGCGGCTGAAACTCCAATATGTTATTCATTCACAAATCACAAACCAAAGGAAGATCGTCGTTTTGTTGACATTGTAAAAATTTTCTATCACAAGAATAAATAAAGCAGAACGACGAACAACACGTGGACTTTCGAGTTTTCGATCATCAGGACATTACACAGCCAGAACTGTAGATGCACGTTATCTGCTGGACAACGAAAACAGAATCGACATGTGAAGTCGGAAACGTTCCAAGAGGAGAGGTACCCATTACTGAAACAGAAAGGAAACCTAGAAAGCCGAATAGAGCCGATCCAAAACTGGTTTGAAAAGAAAAATCATCGAATCGGTAATAAAGGAGGATAACGGAGCAGCACGCTACAGGAGAGGAATTTACCTCCAGTTTTAGAAGAAGCCGAATCGATTGAAAGAGAAGGGTACACCTTCATGTCTAAAATATCGATCAAGAAAGCGACGACAGGAGAAGACTCTCAGGAACGACGTAACGCTATTGCAGCGGAGATGAAGTATATCATCAAAAACAGGACATGAATGTCGATAGATTGTCCGAACCATTGAAAGGTCATCGGCAGTCGTATGATTCTCCAGAAGAAGCAAAACCCGAATAGTACTATCTCGAGGAGGAAGGCTTTCCTGGTAGCTCAAGAATTTCGTCAACAATCAGGTATAAATTTTAATGGAACCTTTGTTCCAGTCGTTCGATGTAGCACATTTCATTTGATGGCATCACTTGCAGCCCATAAAAACTTGGAAAAATGTTATCGATCAAGAGAAAAGCATTGAAATTGAAAGCAAAGCGAAGGAAGCAAGGCGAGGAATTGAAAAGACAACTGTTTGCTGATTTAGAAGTCAAGGATTTAGGTCGGTCAAGCTATTGTTCAAAAGTGGAGTTCAATCAATTCGATGTGAAAGTTACAATTGCTCAGCAAGAACACATACAGGGTCAAAACGCAAGAAAATGAAAAGCCGAGCGTGGATGGACTGTAGCTCCCATACCGTGCGCCGCCTCTCCACTGCGGTGCGGTGTCAGTGTCGCGACCAGCAAACAATTAAACCTGCTACTTTTTACGTTTCTGATATGTGTGTGATATATGTGTCAGTAAGAGAAATACTAGCGCTTTCGCTTAGCTGTCTTTTCGATTTCGAAATTGAGAGTTTCTGTGGAGGCCGAGTATTGCCTGCACTCTATTTTATTATCAGCAATTCCAACCACTTCTTCTCTAATTCTCTATGCTTCACATGCTACAAAACAAAAATGTTGCCGATAGTGCTCCTACCCGCTCTGAATCCCGCCTGTGTCTTTGTTATTATCCCTCTACCTTCGAAATCCTTTCGCAGCCTCACAGTCGACCACACACCTAAACCAGAGAAGGTCAAAGCATTCTGGCAAGAAGTATACAAAGTCCAGCGTCCACTGAAACAAGACTCAGAGAACATAAATAGCTTCAAAGGGCTGTGCACTGCCCTCATGACACCTAAGAAGGAATGATCACCTATCACTATCGAGGAGGTAAAAAGTACTAGGAGGTAGGAAGAACTATTTCTCTTCGCGACCAGATTATATCAAGACCTTCTGGTGTTTGGAAAAATTGTATGACATCTTTACAGCTATTCTAAATGATGGGATTGTTCGGGAAATCGGACCTGTGTGGCGAGAGATGTGCGAACAACGCAGATTGAAGAAAAGCGTAGCAGGATGTCGGGAAAACCTGCTTATCGATAGATATGTCTGCAAAGACGTAGCATCCTACCAACGCTACCAATCTATGGTCTGGATTGATTACCAAAAAGCTCTCGATTCAACCTGCATCAAACATATCATCTGTCTTTTGAAAAGCTTGGAGCTAAATCCACACCTTGTGAAATGCATAAAGAGATCGATGTCGCGTGAAAAAAACAAATTTACTATCTAATCTAAAAAACATCGTTTGACAACTAACTAATCCCTCGATATCGCATCATGAAAGGTTATGCACATAAACAAAAGCATGCACCTTCAGTCTTTCGTTTCGCGACTTTACAATCTCACGCCGTCAAGGTGGCGGCGGAATAGTGAACATTGAATGAATGCACAACGGGATTTCTCTTAGTACAGTACATATAGTCGCAAATGGTCGAGACCCTCTTCTTAAAATGCCTGGGAAACACAAAGAAGTGGGTAAAATAGCATTTCTGTACAAAGCAGCAAAGGAGGCTGCTATAACACTTAGCCTTGACTTCAATATCAGGGGTGAGCAAAATGTATAAAACATTATCCATCTCGAGTACCCACTTCTGAAGGCCCGGATCAAGAAAGCACATTCTCCCACGGAAATTTTAATGATAAGGAGACTTCGTAAGAGCTAAATTTTGCTTTTCTTAAATCACCGGGACTGAAGTCGGGCACGGAGGGTTTCATTTTGGCGTAACAAGACGTTCTCATTTTCACTTTAACATATTGTCGCCACACACATACTATCTAGTAGTCCAACTCATGCGAAATGTCGAAAATGTGGAGTGCCGCACATACTGGAACTTTATATTCTCGAAAATTGTTTCTATTGCATTCTCGATGCCTGACATAGTTCTCCTTGACATTGATAAACGAACCATGTTCGCTATCAAATTTTCGGCACTAGCCGACCAAAACACTACAGCTAAGGAGAATGACAAAGAAAAGAGGTATACAGACCTTATGAGGGAGTTGCGACTGCTATACCCAAAGTATTCTATTAAGCTAGTCGTTCTGATCATCGGTGCTTTTGGAGGTGCCAAACTTTCACTCGGTAATAGTCTGAACATTTTCGTGACAAAACGTCAATCATTTCCTTTACGATTGATTTGATAAATGAAATGCTTCCCTTTAGTGATAATTGTAGATATAAAGTATGCGGTTATAAAGACTCAAATTGCTTATATACTGTAATAGGAGCAGCTGTAGTAGCTTTCAAGCCTGTTGAGTATTTTATGAAGTCATATAAAAGAGGTAACATTAGACCATTGCTAGTTGCTAATTTAAGATTTTTTTCCAACGAACACACATATTACATGGTGTTTCTTTTGCCCCTCAATCAATTTTAATTTCGCAATAGATGCAGGCTCTTTTTTCTTCAGCAAGTTTCTTGTGTAATTTTCCCTTTTTTTGCTTCTCTCTGGTTCATTTCCTTTATTACTTTAAAATATGGATCTCTTTGTTTTTTGGCTTTGGTTTGCCTTTCTTGCACTTAGATTCTTCGTTACCACTTGGGATAGCACTTGGGATAGCTTTTAATTCTCTCTACATTCTTTTTTCTTCTTTCTTCTTTGCCTTTGATTAACTTTCTTTTTCTGTAAACTGCACGAACTTTCTTTTTTTTTTGCTATACATTGCCTTTCATTTTGTTCAAACTTTTATTTTTTATTTTTTTCGTACACTTTTGTTCTAATTATTTAGACTCTTCAATATTTTTGTAATTTCGTTTTAACTATATTAGGTTTTTCTCTTTATTCCTGAGATTCAGAGACTTTTTTCAGATTAGGCATTTTTCAATGAATTACTAATAATATTTTTACTAATTATTCAGTAGTAGACGTTTCTCAGAAATGTTTCTGTATTATCATCGGAGTTGGTAACGATCGATCATATGTAGATAACTTTCACGAACTGTGAAACTGGAAATCAACATAATCTATCTAATGTAACTCCTTAAATAACAGAAATTCGTAATCTCATTTCAGACTAGATGGAGTTTGAAAATTTATAATTTAAAAATTTTAATTTCTGAAAAAAGATCTTTCTCTTTCGCTCTGGTGAGGTTCGGTTCCCACTGGAGTGAAGGCGAAAGATTTTTTTTCAGGAATTAAAATTTGGTAAGAAATAGATCAATTTTAATACTTTAAATATTAATACGACAATTTAGCTAATTAGCTAATTTGAAAAAAAATTTCTGTATTTTCTTGTAGAAAAGTAAAAAAATTAACAGTAAAGTATAAGTTTCTACAATTCAAAAATTTGTATAACTTTTTATTAATATTTTTTTTTCTTTGTTGTAAAAATCTACAAGGTATTACAGATAAGTACAGAATTTTATTTTTTCAATTTGAGTGTTTGACGTCAAAGAAACGCTTTTGATATTACGTAAATTATTGTAGAAAATTACAAGATTTCACAAAAGTTGAAATATTGGGAAACTGTACTTAAAATTGTGTTGTTAATACCGGTTGTTTATTGTAGAAATGCACAAATAAAAAAGAAAAGAAATTAAGCAAGTTGAATGTTTCAACGTTAAAAATTGAAATTTTTTAATTTGAAAGCCTTAGTAATTAAATAAGCGTAAACGTTGGATTGAAACTTTATAAACTATTCTCAATTTTTAAATAATTTAAAATGATTACAGTCATAATTAAACGCTCTTATTCAATTCCAAATCCTAATCAAATATTTTGTAAATCTAAAATATTCAATTTTTAACCATTTTTAACTTTGAACTTTACAATTTTAATTGTTCTATTTAACAGATTTTTAATTTAATTAAAAAAAAAAGAAAATTGAGATTTTTGAAGATTTCGAAATAAAATTTTGAAGCTTTTTAAGGATCTTTAAAGGTTCTAAGAAAATAAAAAAATTTCTAAAGTTTGCTGGGAAAATTCAAAACGATTTTTTTTTGTCTGAAAAACTAATTTCAAGGGAATATTTAGAAATATTTAAAAATAAATAAATTTTGATCAATAAGTGACAATTAAACAATGATTAATTTGGAAAATGATCGAGTAAGTTTCAAATATATTTAGAAATTTTGAAAAGATTCCAAAATGGTTTGAAACGTGAAAAAATTTAAAAACTTTTGAAACACAATGTCGATTTTTAACGATTTCGAACAAAAAATTTACAAGCTTTTTAAGCATTTTGAAAGGTTTTAAATGAATAAAAAAATGTTATTGTTATTCCTAGAAAAACTAACTATGTTTTTTTTTTAATTAATTTTAAAAGAATATTTAATAACATTTACAAAAATTTCAAAAAATAATCTGGAAGATTTTATTATTGTTCAATTTTCAATAATCGAACCACAGTTCAATGTGATTTATTATAATAGCAAAAGATCTTGGTAAATTGTATTTTTGTGTAAAGATTTATAATTTTCTACAAGTATTTACTCAAAATTAAAAGCGTTTTTATGACGTCTAACACCCAAATTGAAAAAAATGTGAAATCCTGTATTTTTTTGTAATACCGTATAGATTTTTACAACAAAGTAAAAAAAAATAATAATAAAAAGTTATACAAATTTTATAATTGTCGAAATTTATACTGTATTATTAATTGTTTTTATTTTTCTACAAGAAAATACAGGAAAAAATTAGCCATTTGTATTTAACTGTATTTTTTCCCCTAAATTTTATACATTTTTTTACAAAAAATACAGGTTTTAACAAAAAATTACAGATTTAAAAATGTGGTACTTTCTCGTAAAAATTTTTTCCACCAGAGAAATCAGAAACATAGCCAAAGAATTCACCAAAAGTAACGATACATGAATATCGTTACAATTAAATATTATAAAATTATTATAAATAAAAAAAAAATAAAAAATGAAATATTATAGACAGGATATTATATTGTATGATAGTTACCAATAGAATTGAAGAAAACCGCCACGGTGAAGATCAGAGTTCCAAGAAAGACGTTCATATTTTAGAAATGGAGGATACTTTTTTTGTAAAAATTTAAAGAATTTTGTATACTGGACACAAGTGAGTGTGCTCGATTTTCGGTAGAGTATTTATACCAGTCTTTATCTTATTTGTTATGCTAAATTTCATCGAAAAAAAGTACAAGACTTCGACGCAGAAATTTTGAAAATTATCAATCTCACGACTTCGGTGAAAATTCAGAATTTTTCTCATACAAATTCATAAATTTTGTTATTTTTTAAACTTATTGTAATAAATTTTATTGAAAAGAGGCGCCTCCTGGACAACCCCAACAATATGGGTATCTATGAAAAGGTCTTTGTGAGAAGGATTCAAATTTGAGTTGACCCCCCCCCCCCACACTAGGCTAAGAATAAAAATTAGTTATATATTTTAAAATAAGAGAAGAATGGAGTACGGGGAGGGTCAGATAAATGATCCTAGACTGCTGCCCTCTTGATGGGTAAATTTTTTTCTGGAAGACGAGTCTCACAAACTGCATGGCTTTAAATCACGTTAATTGGCGCAAACAAAATTTTCTGAGTAGAGTTCTTCGGTGGAGATTTTTGTGAGGCTACACTGGCTACAGAATGTAATTTCCGGGTTGACCACAAAGCCAGAGCGTTTTTTGTCCTCTCGGCTGGGATAAAGAGAAGAAGAAGCAGCAGCAGCAGCAGCAGCAAGCAAAAGGGACGAAAGCGAAGATAGGGAAGAGTGCAAGATCCTCGATTTTCCTTGGAAACCGTTAAGAGGTGCGCGAAGAGCGGAGAGAATGAGTAATGCAAGAACCGAAAGTTAATGGCCTTGAGAAACACCGGCCATCGCCGTCGAGGTTAAGGATACCCGGAAGATACCTCTCGGTTATAAAATTACGACGTACCCTCAGTTTGTTGCACTCTAATCGATTTCTTAGCCCAGAAAGTCATTATTCAGCTAATTAGTTAGAAAATAATTTTATTCCATTTCATTCGAATTCACTTGATTTATTCTAATTCATTTCTTTTCTGAGCGGAGAATGGAATTCTAATCGATTTTTTAGCAAAATAAGTCATTATTGAGATAAATAGTTACGAATTAATTTAATTCATTTCATTTTATTTCATTTCATTACATTTTATTACATTTCATTACAATTCATTACATTCCATTCCATTTCTTTCCATTCTATTCCATTTCATTCCATTCCATTTCATTCCATTCCATTTCATTCCATTTCATTACATTTCATTCCATTTCATTACATTTCATTCCATTTCATTTCATTCAATTCCATTGCATTCAACTCCAATCCATTTCATCCCATTTCATTCAAGTTCATTCAATTTCATTCCATTTCAGTGTATTTCATTCCACTTCAGTATATTTCATTCCATTCCACTCCATTCCATTTCATTACTTGGTCATTACTTGGGTAATTAGTTCTGAATTATATACATTTATTTCATTTTATTTCATTCCATTTTATTTTATTAAATACCATTTATTCCCATTTCGTTTCATTCCATTTCATCCCGTTTAATTTCTTTCCATATCATTCCACTTCATTCCATTTCCATCAATTTCAATCCATTTCATTCCATTTCAATCCATTTCATCTCATTTCAATCCATTTCGTTCCATTTCATTACATTACATTTCAATCCATTTCGTTCCATTTCATTACATTCCATTGCATTTCATTCCATCTCATTCCATTCCATTTAATTTCATTTTATTCCATTTCATTCCATTCGATTCCATTGCATTCCACTCCATTGCATTCCACTCCATTCCATTTCATTCAAGTTCATTCAATTTCATTCCACTTCAGTGTATTTCATTCCACTTCAGTATATTTCGTTCCATTCCACTTCATTCCATTTCATTACTTGATTATTACTTGGGTAATTAGTTCTGAATTATTTACATTTATTTTATTTTATTAAATACCATTTATTCCCATTTCATTTCATTCCATTTCATCCCGTTTAATTTCTTTTCATATCATTCCATTTCAATCCGTTTCAATCCATTTCATTCCATTTAATTCCATTTCATTTAATTCCATTCCATTTCCTTCCATTTCATTCCATTTTA
The DNA here is from genome assembly GCA_011634705.1 of Andricus grossulariae. Taxonomy (NCBI): domain Eukaryota; kingdom Metazoa; phylum Arthropoda; class Insecta; order Hymenoptera; family Cynipidae; genus Andricus; species Andricus grossulariae. Next base: position 103,365,296 of record JAABKJ010075445.1, on the reverse strand, counting down.
TTCCATTTCATGCCATTTCATTCCATTCCATTGCATTCCATTCCATTTCATTTCATTCCATTCCATTCCATTCCATTCCATTCCATTTCGTTTCATTTCATTTCATTCCATTCCATTTAATTTCATTTCATTTCATTCCATTCCATTCCATTCCATTCCATTTCATTTCATTCCAATTCATTTCATTTCATTCCATTCCATTCAATTTCATTCCATTCCATTCCATTTCATTCCATTCCATTTCATTTCATTTCATTCCATTTCATTCCATTTCATTTCATTCCATTCCATTCCATTCCATTCCATTCCATTTCATTTCATTTCATTTCATTCCATTCCATTTCATTTCATTTCATTTCATTTCATTCCATTTCATTCCATTTCATTCCATTTCATTCCATTTCATTCCATTTCATTCCATTTTATTCCATTTCATTCCATTACATTACATTTCATTACATTTCATTCCATTCCATTACATTTCGTTCCATTACATTACATTTCATTCCATTACATTACATTTCATTCCATTACATTACATTTCATTCCATTACATTACATTATACAGCGGACGATCACTCTTCACATTACACTCCGTTGTATCGTAATGTACAACATTACGATACTCTACGCTGTCGCCACAAAACTTGTAAATGTAAATGCACCGTCGTCACATAAAATAGTATATGCGCCAATGAGCACAATTCGGGTCTTCACGTGACTCGCTTACAACGCTCGCAGGACTTATCTCGCCTCGGCTTCGATCATCTTGCGAGCCTTGCCGCTCGTCGCGTAAAGACTCTAATTATGCACCTTGGCGCATAATATACTATTTTCTACTACTTGTCCCGATGAGCCAGCCCACTCCAGCGAGCACACTTAGAACTATTATAAGGCTTCCTATCCTCACTTCTTCTCAAGATTAAGTATTTGTTAATAAAGCAGTTGGGGGCCTCGACTTTTGATCCCGACTTTAGTGTGATTAAGAATTGATATTTCAAGTGATTGGATTGATTTTTCTCCTAAAAATTGGTAAAATTCCTGGTCAACAAATAAATTTATTGTAATTGCCCGGTTTTTCAGGTCTTAAAAAATTCACGGTCATTTCTCGGTCCAACGGCCACCCTGTTTTTTATTATTATTATTGTACTTTACCTCCTTGAATACATTTTTATCACCATGTATTTTAGATTGCTAATAACTTTTTATTTCGTCGTAACAGTAAAAACCTTTCGGGGTGAAATTCGTTTGCGTACTGCCTCATTTATTTTACACGTGACAAACTACGTCGTCGGGCAGAAGTTCGATGATGTCTCCATTCTCGAAATGTCGAGACGGTCGCATAAACACATTTTTATATGACACACGAATTGATATATTTTTTCCCCTGGACACATTGAGATGTGGAACCACCACCCTTTGTTCTGGCAGCGAGCGTCGTCTTTCAACATTGGTATTCCAGCGTCGCGACGCCTCCTTCCTTCTGCGATCTCCCTCGTGTTCTACTCGGTTTTTCCCTTTCTTTCACAGAAAATGTGGACTTTATTTAAAAATCTATTTAGACGCGACAGAAAAGTTTGATGTACCAATATCAATTCAATTAATCACAATAATCTTCGAATTAAATTATTTGTTATTGTCTTTGGAGGGGGTGAGGGTGACTAAAAGTAACGTTATGAACTTGGATACATTTAGTTTCGGAAAAATTCTACTATTTGATTAAAAATTTAATTATTTTGTTGAAAATATAACTATTTTGTATAAAAATCATCTTTTGGGTTGAACTCTTTTGTTGAAAATTCATTCAATTCTATGTGTTTTGTTGATTTCTTGTATTATCAAGAATTAGTGTTCTAAACTGATAATGTAACTATTCCATTTTTGGAAGAAATTTATTCTTCAATCTTTTCTGGTGAAAAATTCAACTGTTAGGTTGAAAATCAATCTGTTTTGGTTGAGGGTTCAACTATTCAGTTGAAAATTCTTATTTTTTGTTTGAAAAATCAACTACTTGGTTTAAATGTGTTGATTTTGAAGATCTTTACAATACATGGTTTATGGTTCGATTATCTTTTAAACAATTGCTACAATTTTTGCAGTATTTTAGTTGAAAGTTAGGTTGTTTTGTAGAAAATTAACATTCTTGGTTAAAAAATCATGTTTTGGGTTGAATTCTTTTTTGAAAATTTATTTTTTGTTTGTTAAAGATTCATAATTTTATTTGAAAATTCATCTCTTTGGTAGAAAATTGTGTTTTCTTTTATTATCAAGAATTAATTTTTTAAACTGTAAATGTAACTATTCCATTTTTTGTTAAAAAATGATATTTTTACTTAAAAATTGATCTTTTCGAGTTAAAAATTCAACAATTTGACTGAAAATTTATTTCTTCTGTTGAAAATTCGTCTTTTATGGCAGGGATTCAATGTTTAATCTTTTTTGGTTAAAAATTTAAATGATCGTTGAAGATCAATCTGTTTTTGTTAAGGATACAACTATTTTGTTGAAAATTCGTATTCTTTGGTTGAAAAATCAACTACTTGGTTTAAAGTTCAAATACTTTATAACAAATTGCTACAATTGATGCATAATTTTAGTTGAAAATTGATCGGTTTTGTAGATATTTCCTCTGTTTTGGTTGAGAATTCAACAATTTGGTAAGAAATTGAACTATTTGGTTGAAAATTTGCCTTTTTTGGTTTAACTCCAGAGGTTGAAAATTCTTTTTTTTTTTAACGAATTTTTTAAACCGAAAATTTCGACAATTTCATTTTTTTACTATATCATTAAGCCGTTACCCTTTCGGGGTAGGCGTGAATTGCTCTGTTGGAAAGTAGTGATGTGTGAATGGGTATATAGGTGAAGGGTAGATAGGTATATATGTTTAAGGTATAGATATTTTAGATTGATCTAGAATTCTCGTGTTTCTTAGTGCGAGAGATAGAGGCAGAAGTGTGATGCAAAAAAGCAAGGGGCTCATGGTATCGCCCTGAAAGACGCCCCTCTGGAAGGTGATGTTGTTCGCTGTCACACGATAATTTCCCGATGAGATAGTAAATCTAGTTTTCCAAAGAGGCATTAATCTCTCTATGCATCTCACTAGTTGTGGATGCACCTACAAGCTTTCTAGCAGACAGGTGATAAGTCTATGAAAGGTAGAATCAAAAGCATTCCGGTAGTCAATCCAGGCCATTGACAGGTTACGTTGATGGGCTGTAGTGTCTTTACTGACCCCTCTGTCAATTAGTAGGTTCTTTCGACAGCCTGCTACACCTTTTTTCGAGCCACATTGTTCATAGATCTTTCGCCATACAGGCTCAATTCGCCGAACAATCCTGTTGTTTAGGACAGCTGTAGAGATCCTATACAGTGTGTTCAAACAAGTTATTGGCCTGTAAATCTCTGGGTTGGATAAGTTGCCTTTTTTCGGTAGGAGTATAGTGCGTCCTAACACCAGCCAGTGCGGAATGGGCGTGTCCGACTTCAAATATGAGGTGAATATGCGGGCCAAATGTTGGTTTGCAGAAGTAAACATCTTCCACCAGAAGTTCTTGATACAATCTCGTCCAGCACCGGAAAAGTTCTTCGTGCCTCTAAGTGCTTTTTTCACCTCTGCCCGTTCTGGATTCTCCTCCTTGCGTCAGATAACAGCCGTATTTTGTCAACAATATGCTGCTTGATGTCAAAATGTTATGTAGTCAATCACACATTGAACTCGGGACTCATTCTGTTTTGCCCATCCAATCTTCTTGTTCAGCTGATGCAAGCGTCTTTTGGTCCATTGATCCATCGTCCGTTTGAGCCTCCGATTTCAATCAGCCAAAGCTCTCACAACACTATAAACTGACCAATTGATGGTCCAGAGGTCGGACTCTTGTGAGATTTCTCCACGAAGAGAGGCATCAATTTCAGCCAGATCTAGGGGCTTAGGAGGAACTTGCATGTTAATGTTCCTTCTAGTCCTGAAATCGTGAACGTCTCTCAGAAGGTGCCTGCTTTCTGCGGTTGGTCCTAATGTCGTTTCCGCATCTTCGGCTGTAGCTTGATCAAGCAGCGGTTAGGGAAGCGCTCCGCGTACATATCTATTTTTCGAGAGGTAGGCACGTTGATTTCGCAACGATTGAATCGAAACGTCCTAGAGCTCTGGATGTTTCTGGCTCCACAGAGTGTGCGTACGTGCCATAAAGCCTCGATGAACAGGGATTGCTGATTATGAATTTGGGGGTGAAAAAATTCAATTCGAAATGGTCTATTTCGTAAAAATACAACTTTTTTGTTTTACAACATTTTTCGGTGAAATCATTGTTCGAAAATGTCACGTATGAATAATAACAAAAATAATATCTTGCTGGCTAGTAACAAAAGTTACTAGTATTAACTTATTTTATAATCACTTATACGGGGGGGGGGGAGGCTCCCCGAAACTGAAGAGACGAGAGTCTCCTTTATTTTTTATGTGGGTCGTTTTCCCTATTCTTGGTCCGAGAATTCTTGTTCTGAAAATCTGTATTTCGCAAGTCAAGGGATTTGCTGAAGTCAAAATAAAAGATTTTCTTGAGTATAAAATTCCCAAAGAAGATCAAATATATTTGGTGTAATCGTCAAGCAAAACATTTCGGGATCATAAAAGACATCAATACAAATGAGTAATTAAAACGATACAGATTACCAATGATATTTACTTATACTAACGCTGGTGGTCGAGCGAAAATCTCAGACAAGAAGGAAAACATGCTTTTTTTTTTTTGTTTTCGAATTTTCAGCCAAATCAAGCGGGCGAGATTTGAAATTTTGGCGCTTATGATCTAACGATAATAAGCTCTAGTTTCTTTACACATTCGCTGCACACACACACGAACACCTAACACTCCATAAATTCGCTTTTATGAAAAATAGAAAAATATCTATTTCCCATGAAAGGGAACTACCCAGATAACAATATGCGCGCACGGTGTCACGCAAGGTGCAGGCACTAGTGCGAATAAATCAGCATGCGTGTCACGCAGATCACCAAACAGATGTGTCCGCATATGCGTGACATATGCGTGGCACGTCGTGCGAGTCGCACGCGTATCGGTGAAGTGCATCCCGTCTACGACTAGCGTAAAATATTGAAAAACATAATGAATTTTACAATAAGAAATTTTCGAAATAAATAAGAACATTGATTTCATTAAAATGCAAATATAATATTTTTGAAATCGAAAAGTAAAGAAAACAACGTGTACAAATTTTGAGCAAAAGTCAAGAAGGAAAGTACTTCTGTAACAATTGTTAGGTTTTCGGCTCCGCTTAGGGGTTATTCCTTCGTGACCATCCCTGGACAATTGTCCGCGACTGCTTATTAATTATTGTAACCATATCGAACAGAAACCCTTGGTACAGGGACCCTCTATCCGCAACCCGAGGACGCGTTCGGTGGCTTTGTCATATAGGCCCTTCGGTTCGATTCCTAAGGAATCAAAACCGAAACCGAAGATATATATATATTATATACCTATTTTCTTTGTATCTGGTTTTCATATCCTAAGATATATTTCCTCATTTCAATGAAATCATTCCATATGTGGATCAACTAATTAAGTTTTCTTTCAATGAAAGAAATATTTTTTCCAGATGAATAAACAATTATTCATTGATTTGAAAATAATAATATGTATTAAAAACATTTTTTTTTTAATTAATGATTGATCTATTTCATTGCATATTTGTTTCATTGTACATGTATATCTCAGAACAAATTCTGCTATGTTTTCGCCATAGTTCACGATTGAACAAACCAATTTAAACTTATAATTATTATTAATACATTAAATTTCTGAACAAATATTTCAATAAATTTTTTTTATTTCCAATGTTCAAACATTTTGAACAGTAGCGGTATTTTTGTAGGCCAATGCAATATTTGTTCCATTTTGTGCTGCGTTTTTTTTTAAATGACGTTTTTATAACAATTCTTTTTTTTCTTTAAATCGAGGACATGGTTATTTGAATCAGTGAATATTTTGTCAACTTTGTTACATACTTATTCTGAACAAAACATCGCATCTTAGGATAACACAAATATTTACTAATATTAAAACTGAAATGAATAATAATTTGCAATAATAATTTGATGCTTTTGGTTTATATAAAACTATTTCCTTGTATTAAAAAAATGTTTTATTAATCGAGTCACCACTAACACTGCTGTTTGCACTAATAGGTCTTCGAGATTCTTTTCGTTCAGAAGGTCAAAAAAGTCCCCTGTTTACGAATATCTTGGTTATTTTTTCGAAATCCTAGTCACTTTTTGTTGAAACCATTATTTTCAGCCATGTCCTTATTTATTAACATGAAAATAAACCGTCTACAATTTACAGCGGTATGAATAAATAAAATAAATGCATAGAATAATTAAAAAAGTGATAAAAATGGGAAAAATATCAAAATAAAATAACGCGATGATGTAACATTTGTAACCCTATTAAAATAATAAGAAGGCCCTATTCTAAAATAAAATTGTAAGCGTGACCTAGCCTGTTTTCATTTCCAAAATATTTCCTTCTGGGTGTTTGCACAAAGTTAAGAAAATTAAGAATTTTTTTTAACTACAATGAATCAATGGGCTATAAATTAATTATGCATATTCAGGGTCCTACTGTGCTACTTTTCAACAGAATTCTGTTTTAGATTTTCCATTACCGGCACGTAGCATCATACTTGGAATCAATTTTTAAATAAAGTCTGGAAGAGTCGTAGAGAATTGAAAAAAGAAGTCTTTTTTTTTTAATCGTCAACTTCATTATTTGTTCCCGGACGTAAGCAAGCTTGGATTTCAACACCTTATATATACTTTATAATGATCAAGCGGTTTTTAGTTTTTTTCCTCTTAAGATATATTTTTAGATTTATTGCGTCTACCATTTAACCCAGACATATTAAAATTTTTAATAATTCTGAATGTTTTGCAGGTAGTAAATCTGACAAATACGACTAATCGGATTTTGAAATTCAGTATAAATAGCACAGAGTGTATTTCAGAAAGTCGTCAGTCATCAGTCCCGAAATCTGTCTATAATCTACATAGAAACAATGAAAATCGTTATTAATACTCTACTTATTATTTCATTTCTGGGTTTTCTCAATAATATTGGTAAGAGTACTATATAAATAATATAATATTAATATTTCTAAGAAATGTTACAATTTTAAAATATTCTCTTTGAATTGGACTTGTTCATTTTTTAACACTTCCATTTATCAATTTTTGATTCGTTAATTTTTCGTCAAGTCTTCAAATGATTGTTTTTGTAGGCTAAGTTCTAAACATGAAATATTTGAAAATTTTAAGCATTTCAAATTAGAAATACATCAACTTGATGTTTTCTTAGTACTTGGTTTAAGTGGTTCAAATGGGAGAAAAACCCAGGTCTTACCTAAGTACAGATCTGTATTCAGACCTAGGTTAAAACATAAGTTTATGTCCGCCAGGATTTTTATATATTTTTTAATTGAGTTACACTTATTATTTATTATTATTCAAGAAGAAATGAATATTTTACTATTTTTAACGAAAATAGCGTACCAACGTCTTCTCAAAAAAGAAATTAATATAGCTGTTTTTCCAATCTGAAATATTACTCAATATTTCGGATCATCCTAAGGTGAAACCATTTATCATTTTGGGTTCCTTTTCAGCAAGAGAGGTTCCTTTTTGTTGCAGCTCCTTTGGAACCAAAAATTAGTTCTGATAGAAACCCTAGTTTTTTCTGTATTTAATCCGTGTATGATCTTCCTGGCATAAATCCACTTCGGATTTTCCATATCTTTCCTTTTTTTATTTTTATTACCCTACGAATAAGTTTTTTTGAGGATATTTTACTTATGGTACTTAATAAGCTGATAATCTGTAATTATTGCAGTTGCTTTTATCTCCCTTTCCTTTGCACATCGGTTGGATAATACTGTCTACATCAGCAACCTTACCATTCTTCAAGTTCTGGATTATATGCCTAAGCGTTTCGCATTTTGTTCCAAAGGGTAAAAGTACATCGGATAATATTTAGGGGTGGCGCAAGGACCATGAAGTTTCCTATTGATTTAACGTGGGAAAAGTCAGCCTTTGTACATCTAATATTTGAACGCGATAATATGTTACAAATAATTCCGTGTTTCAGTGTATTGTTCAGTTTTCCTCCGAGAATAAAAGTGAATCATAAATTTTGAGATTGAAGAATTTCGAGCCACTCTTATGGATCCCCAAAGAATACCCCATAAGTGAAAAATTTGAATTTGACCTAATATTGCAATTTATTGACGCTTTTTAAAAGTTTTTCAAAAATAAATGATCATTATTCGGTAATTCGTGAATACCCAGTAACTTTGTAACTAATATTGACTTGTTCAAACAATGCTAAATTCTTCGAATATTTATTTTTTCAGTCAACTCGCGAAACCAACAGATTTTCTAGACTTCTTGAGTTATATAATTACATTCATTGGAAGGCCAGAAAAATCGGTGCTCCAAACCTTTGATTGGCTTTCAAGTGAAATTCATGAGATTCTATGGTTATCATATAGATTATATAGAAAAAAAAATACTTTTAAAAAGTGGTTGAGCTCCTTGGCTTTTTCTATATTTATCTTCAAAAGATTAAACTTTCCGCCCGGAAGGACTCACGAACCTTTACAGCAGCTCTGAAAAATACGACGGTCATGAGGTTTATCCAGTTCAAACCTAGTAAAACAGAGCCGACTACCCTGCCCAAACCTCCTGCGAACCCAACTACCAACGAACCGGAAAAAGTACCAAACCTCAAGCAGGACATCAGCTGAATCCGAGGAAGAAGACAGGGCCAGTTCTAAACCCAGACGAAAGTTTCCGACCTACGAGCAGCTTGAAGGTAATTAACATGGACTGAGACACAATTGCATCAAGGCTACGAAATCGCAACCCTAGAACCAAAATCACAAAAACGCCCTCCCCCAGGGAAGAGTTCTCTTTATCGTAATTATCATATGAAGAAGGGTATGATGAAGATTCTGTTGTCCCTGTTTCTAGAAAGATTCATTGAATCCTTCCAGACGTAGAACCTGCCCAATCGAGCACCAAAGGCAATAACTGACGTAGAATTGGACCCCCGCTTCTACCCCCAAAAGTTCCGTGGATACCTTTTTTATGCGAGCCGTACGTTGATGTATATTTTACAGGCAAAGTCCAAAGTGCGGTTACACTGCAGTCTGCCTGGTCCTTTCGCGAATTGACTGACCGGTTTCAGGCAAAGTCTGAAGTAGCACTTTCACTCCGGACTCTACCTGGTCAAATCGCAAAGTGCCCGACAGGCTCAGGCGAAGTTTGGAGTAAAAATAAAACCTTTGGGGTTTACTTTTCCCGCTGCACAGTGGGCTGGCTAGGAAATTTACAATTCAAAATAGTCTACAGGTCGCAATTGTGAACGGATTTAACAATATACGTGTAAATTATACTTATACTCTCATCTTATACTCTTATACTCTCAGATTTTTTATTTTTCACTAAACCTTAGTATCATTGTTTAAAAAGTAATTTAAGATGTAAATCATTGAACATTTTAATTGTTGATAAACATTTAGTAGCATCGTCTAAGCAGTGATTATCAATCTCAATAAATTAATATTTTAAATGTCAATAACAAATTTTATAAACAAAACCCCTTTTACTAGCTCTTTCTTACTTAAAATTTTTTTTAAACGAGAGTATAAGTATAATTTACACGTATATTGTATAATTTTTCATCAAATAAATCAACAATGAACAATTATTGTTATTAATAATATAATTATGACAAATAATAGACTGGTGACTTGTATGGAATATCTAGTCTGTAAATTCGCTTCAAATAATCGGCTTTTCCTGAAAAGGCTTGAATTAGGAAATTATTATTTACGCTAAAGAACAATAAAAAAATTGAGAATGAATTATTTATGTTTTCTAAGTACATCTACGTTAAATATGATACATATCGAGTTTACTTTTTTATTTTATTTTTTCCTTCCAGGACAAAGTACGGTTATGGAAATATCCCAGATCTTTAACCACTTCCGAAAAAGGGATAGTAAGATTCTCGATACGAAGAGGTGGAAATCATGCCACTGTTTCAAGCGAGGGAGATGAAGTAGGTCCAACAACAATTGCCTGAGTTTTGCCCAGGTGAAGAGTAAGTCCATTCTTCCAAGCCCAGAGGATAACCCGATCGATATCCTCTTGGATTAAAAGAAGTAATCTACTTAATGAAGAAATTGGTCCCGATAAGTAAATTTTAAAATCGACAGCATACTTATGGTATTTGCAATGTTGAAGTTCACTTCTAAGGTCAGAAGTGAACAAATTGAAGAGGAGGGGTGTCAGAATGGAGCCCTGAGGAACCCCTCTCGTGACCTCCCACCAGTCAGAAACCTCACCACTACTATTAATAATTCTGTGTGACCGATTATTAAAATTGGATTTAAACCACTTGATGACAGAGTTTGTCACGTTAATAGATTTTAACTTTTGCAGGAGTAACTTATGATTGACCATATCAAAAGCCTTCGAGAAATCAAACAGAACAACAATCGCCATCTCCCTATTATCCATTGCTAATTTAAGATCCGTCATTACTTTAAGGGAACTAATAAGAGTGCTATGCTTTGCCCGAAAACCTGATTACATCGGGTCAATGGCCTTAGATAATTCGAGAAATTTAGAAAGTTGCAGGTGAACAGTGCTATGCTTTGCCCGCAAACCTGATTGCATCGGGTCAATGGCCTTAGATAATTCGAGAAATTTAGAAAGTTGCAGGTGAACAATTTTTTCAAGTGGCTTGGACAGTGCACATAAAATAGAAATTGGCCGGAAGTCTTGCGGAGAAGTAGGTTGAGAAATTTTAGGAATTGGGCATATAACAGCCTTTTTCCAGATATTTGGGAAGATACCGACCTAAAGGGATGCATTATAGGTATGCAATAGAATAGGAAAGATAATTGGAAGGACAAGTTTAATCATTTTGATTGATATTCCATCATTTCCAATGGAATTTGATTTGATTTCAAGTGTTTTTCCAAAAGTATTTCAGGTGTGATGTCATCGAAAAAGAAGTCAGAGTCATTAAAGGTTGAATTAAGAGTGGTAGTGGAAAATGATGATGATACGTCTGGAACTGGGAATGTAAAAAAAGTCTTTAAAAGGTCATCAGGCGGAAAAGTACTATCTATAGATTCGTGCTTGGGCGGGATTAGATGTAAACTTCTAAGAGGATGCCAAATGTCCTCTTTTTTGTCTCTATGTGCAATCTCGTTCTAATCTTATTGATTGAACGCATCTCTAATCTTAGTTTGAACTAGTTTTCTTAGTTTACGAAATTCAGCTTGTATTATACTGCTTTTTGTTCTTTTTGTAAGACAGTGCTTGCCATCACGTTCCCTCAACTGACTTTTAATTTCGGATGTTATCCAGGGGGCAGCTTTATTAAAGTTTTTAGGAACGTGTAGCGGAGAAAATTTTTTGAATGCGGAGACTAGGTAATTAGTCAGAGCGTCGATTTTATTATTTATATCCGTATCTAGTAATATTTTTTCCCAATCATACGTCATTAGATGTTGGTGTAATGTATGTTCATCAATTTTAGAGAGATTCCGCACCAGTCTTTGGGTTGGTTTTGAATTTAGATTATAAGAAAATTTAAAGGTAATGTTGATCAAGTCGTATTATCCTATAATCTGGTTGGTTTCGATGGCAAATTTTTTACATTTATTTAGTGTGTCTTTGTCAGTAGGTACGTATTCAGTTTTAGTTTGGAACATAAACTCGTGTTCTGGGAGGAGGGCAAGGTGGATATTTTGTACTTTTTGTGGAATAGGGATTAAATGGTTGATAATGTACTTTTATTTTTCTAATATAGGTATCTTGATGACATATACGAGGGACTTTTTGACAATAGCTACGCTGACCTCTCTTCTGATTTGCTCGGCGTTACTAAGTTCTTGTTTTAATTGTGTTTTTAACTCACCGTAATTAATCGAAGGAGACTCCAATAATATTTTTAATATTTTGGTATATTTTTATAAGGCTTGAGCCATATTTTTATCATTCGAGTATAATTGATCGAATTCTTGGTTGATATGTTCGAGGTCGTTATTACTTGAAGTCCCAAACAGAGTTTTAGCGATATCCCCAATAGCATTAATTAACCCTCTTTTGTGTCATTTGTTACCCATCACCTGGTTGAGTAGTTGGAGTTTGTTTCTGGCCCTTTCGTACCTTTCGCCAGTTAGTCTAACTTCTTTTTGTTCAGCGCAGTTTGAGTTACACGCTCGAATCGCGAGTCTCATTATGTCGCGAACTATATCTAACCTTTGTTGTAGGCTGGTATCTTGACGACACTTTTGTCATCTGGAGACATGGACTAGATGAACTACACAAGTTCTTCGATTTCATCAATCATTTACACTCTAATATCCACTTCACCATGGAAATTGAGCAAATCGGAAAAGTGCCTTTCTTGGACGTACTAGTTTACAAAAGATCTGATAACACATTAGGACACGAAGATTACAGAAAATCCACCCATACAAACAAATACTTACATGCCTCCTCCCATCACCACTCATCTCAAAAGCAATCCGTCATCAATTCCCTTGTATAGCGAGCTGTCTCCATAACAGATAAAGATAACTTACACAATGAATTACAAAATGTTAAACAAATTCTAATGCAAAACGATTACACAAATAAACAAATTGATAAAGCAATAAGAAAATACTCTCAAAAAAACAAGTCAACACAACCCACTAAAGAGAGAGAAAAACGACCACCATCCTACTCTACATTCAAGGTATCACAGAAGAGATATGAAGAATTCTCATCAAACACAACATCCAAACCATATTTAAACCACCTGCAAAAATAGGACAACTTATAAACAACCTTAAAGATAAAAAGGCACCTCTCAGTGATCCGGGAGTATATAAAATCCCTTGTTCTTGTGGCATAGTCTATCTTGGAGAAACCGGGAGAGCGGTGAGCCAACGTGTAAGGGGCCATTCAATAATTACGTAAGGGTCCCGAGGGGGAGGTTTTTTTTTTAAATCTCTACATGACCTTACCTCGGGGGAGGGGGGGGGTAAACCATTCTTACGTAATATCTTACTACGTCAATTATTGTTTTAATTCGAGCGATCACAGTAGCTACATTAATTCTACTCGAACTACCCATTTCACAATTTTAAAAATCGCGTTCTTGGGTTTTTCTAATGTAGGGTTACCATCCGTCCTGGTTGTTCGGCGCATGTCCTATTTTTAAGAAGTCTATCCGGTGTCCTGTTTTTTTCTTGAAAATAGGCCAAATGTCCTGATTTTTTACGAAACCAAGATTTTTGAGAGCAAATATTTTATATTTTTATGATATAAATACCATAATTTATAAGTTTAATAATAAAAAATTATAATTATATTATTAAATTACAATAATTACAATAATAATACATCATTTATATCATTTCCGAGACTTTAGGCAAGGATATCTGGTACATTTTTGTCTTTACCTCTTTTTACATTCTCATCCTATAATGAGAAGGTATTAGATTTGTGTAAAATTTGCCCCCCCCCCCCACTTTTTGTCAAATGTCCACGTTTTGAGACGCCCTCAACCCTAAAAACCAGGTTTTTACCAAATGTCTGTCTGTCTGTTAGTCTGTAGATTTTTAGTTTGTTTGCACGATAACTTTCAAAATAATTAACTTATTGGATTGTGCTCTGGTATACTCTTTAAGTGTCCTAAAATTACCGTAGTTATAGCATTTACAAAATTCCAAAAAACAAACGAAAATGGACATTTTAAGCCAAACAACGCACGATATGAAAAAAAGTCAAGAGAAGAAAAAAGTTTATTTTTGAACACCTTACAATATTGTTATGAGACTTTTTTTAATTTTCTTGAAAAATCGAAGTCAAATTGTTATGGCACAAAAAATAATGAAAAATCAAAAATTCAATTTTGCGGTCAAACTATACAAGATACGGAAAAAGATGAACAGACAAAAATTGTGCACTCAAAAAAGATCTACAAATTTTTTATTAATCATTTTTTGATAAGATGTGTAATTTTTGTTTCAATAGTGAAAAATAACATTAACAATAAAAAAGAAGTTAAAAAAATTTGGTAAAATGACGCAAGGTACGAAAAAAGATGAATAGACAAAAGTTGTTCAACTAAAAAAGATCTAAAAATTTGTTGTAAAAATAACATTGAACATAAACAAATTAAATTTATGGAAAAACGACACAAGTTGCAATAAAATACATAATAACAAAAAAAAATTTCTATAAGATGCGCACTTTTTTCAATTATAAAAACAAGACAAGGAAAATACGTCTGTTTTTAATATCTATGCATATTATGAATTGTCATAATATAGATTTATTGAAATAATATAAAATTTCCACGGTAGCTGAGGATGAAATTAAATGCAAAATCAGGAACAAATATTAAAGTTATCATGATAAATAAAATTTGTACTTTATTTTGCAATATCTGAATTAACAATCCCAGGCTGATCAACAGAAACAAATATAATATACATTTGATATAATAGCATTGAACTAAAGTAGAAAAGTTCGCAATTTGGACAAAATCGAGTGCGAAGCGCGAGACACGTGATGAGAATGTGTTCGTTAAAGCCGAAGGAGCTTTAACAAAAGAGAGTTCACAATCACCAAATTACAGTTGTCGATGCTAAGTATTTCGAGTCGCACAATGTATCTAAAGATGCTGTTGCGTACGGAGCGAGGCACTTGTACAGCGCGTCGGAGACAGTACGTGATGCGCCCAAGATCTTTCTTATATTAAACTATGTACTACCCCTCTGATCGTTCTGAGACTCTGATATGTTATTCTACACTTTTTAAAGATTTTTTTAGACGAAAGATGGTGATAGTTCCTTAAATGCATCCCATAAAAAAAATTCTAAGTTTTTTTACAACATTCTCTCATTGAGACCCATAACATATTTAACATTCTCTCATTGAGACCCATAACATATTTTTTGCACATCGAAATCGGTCCAGCCGTTCTTGAGAAAAACTAATTTTTTTATTTTTCTTCTAACCCCCATAAGTCCCATAAAAATTATTTCTGAAATATAATATTTTGGGAAATTTAGTCTTACAACAGTCCCAACTTACTGTAAAAATCTCAACTAGATCCGAGCGGGGGCAGCACATACATGCTTATCCTGCTATGCCCTTTCATGAGAATTAATTTGATTATATGAGAAAAGAAAATGAATGGATCGATCATTGTTCTCGAAATTTAATTACATTCCAGAATTCCTAGTTGTGGTCGGCGAGTATTGCATTATTCGTTGAATTAATATAGTTTTAATGAGAATAGCGCGATGTATGATTTACTATGATTGAGAATTAATTATTATCTTTTGTTTCGATAGATTAGCAAGTTTAATCAAATTGCTACATTAATCATATCATTGTCCAGGCACATATATCTAATTAAACAAGAGTAAAAATTCGAATTATTTAAAAATTAAAGAATATAAATACTAAATTATTTCTCTGGAAAGTCTCGGGAAAACTGAAAAATTGACTCGTCCCAAAGTTTTTGAGTACTCTCTAAATTTAAATCAGTCGAAATCATCAAGTCTCTTGAATTTGCAACTAAAATCGGTCAATTTTCAATAAAAAATGGTGTAGTTTAATTGTTAATGTAAAAAATCATTTTCCACAAGAAAAACGAATTTTTGACAAAATAGTTCAGTTTTCCACAAAACAGATGAATCTTCAACCAAAAAAGATGAATTTTTAGCAAAGTAGTTCAACTTTCAACCAGGTTGTTAAATTTTTACCCAAAGCAGATGAATTTTCATCAAAGACGAATTTTCAAGAGAATACAAGATTTAAAAAAATATATTTTTTCAACCAAAAACAAAAACGAATTTTCAACCAAATATTTCAATTTTGAAGTAAAAAATGATCAATTTTTAACTAAAGAGATGAATTTTTAACTAAAATGATGAATCTTAAACAAACAAACAATTTTAACAAAGCAGTTCAACCTTCAACCAAGTATTTGGATTTTCCACAAAATACATACTTGTTCAAAAACAACAAAAAACAAGGAACCCAGATAGCACAACAATTTCGGTGAACTGAAACTGACAATATAAGGTTTTTTAATTCAAATTTTTTTAAATATGGAAAATAATCATGGTATACGTATGCCTCGAGGTATTACAGGAGGGCAAAAAAACTTCTGCGCGTTCGTAGGTGCTGTAGAATACTACTTCGCATCGCATTAAATTAAATAAATAAATTGCCAGTTTCAGGAAAACTTCATGGAATTTTTTGTTCTATCTGGAAATTTTCAACAAAATAGTTACATTTCCTACTATAGAGGTAAGTTTTCAAGTAAAATGGTAAATTTTTGAAACCAAGAAAGTTAATTTTTTACAAAGTACTTCACCTCTCAACCAAATAATTGAATTGTCAGCCAAAAAAATGCATTCTCAACGAAAAATGTATTCATAATTGATATATTAAACAAATATATTTTTAACAACAGAATTAATTTTTAACACAGAGCATCGCTGAATTTTCAAGGAGAAAATATAAATTTTCAACAAAAAGTGTAGTAGTTGATATTTAAAAAAAAAATGAATTTCAAACTAAGGGGATATATTTTCTACCAAGAAAGACGAATTAATCTAATCAGTAACGTTCACTGATCGAATCAGTCATTTAGAATGATCTAAACTGTAACTGTCCTTGATTAAATCAGTCATTTTCAATTGCGTAATTAGTAACTTTCACTAATGAAATTAGTCATTTTAAATGATATAACCATTAACTTTCACAAATTAAATCACTTATTTTGATTGATCTATTCCGTAACTTTCAATGTGTTAACCAGTTAATTATTATTATTATTGTACCATTAAGCCGTTTCCCTCTCGGGATAGGCGTGAATTGCTCGGTTGGAAAGTAGTAGTGTGTGGATGGGTATATATGTGTAAGGTATAGATATTTTAGATTGATCTAGAATTCTCGTGTTATTTATTTAAATAACACTTTCATTCCGCAACACAGATGACAGTTGCTCCCAGTGGGACCCTGCGGTGGTTGTTAACCTTCAGTTTTTAATTATATATATATATATATATACAAATTCTATAAAATAACTATAAATAGGTTGTTTGTTCTTTTAGACATGTAAAAATAAATGTTTAATCTTTCCCCTATTTTCCCTTTTTTGTGAGAAAATTACCCCATTTCCCCTTTTTTGAGCTGCTTTTGCGTTGTGATCCCTGCTATCAGCTTCATGTGGGCTAAACTATTTTTGAGTCTGGGAGAATTTCCTTCCTAAAAATATAATTTTCTAATTTTTCTCGTAAACGTTGCAAGGTATCACAAAAGAGCAAGAGGTATTTTTCATTGAACTTTTTTAGACGAATAAACTTTTATTTCAATATTTTTTCGTTCCTGTTGTTGTTTGCGAGAAAAATGACAACATTCGATTTTATGAAGAAAAATTCTCCTGGCCACAAAAGTTATTTATCCCGCATAATACTCATAAGATGTCTTCTGTATAAAAATACAAATTAAACAAAAGCTTTTTTCGCAAATCAGAAACATTCTTATGGCTTACTTTCGTCTAAAAATACCTTATTTCGCCCCCGAGAGATTCTGAAAATTCAAGTGTAGAACCTGCCTGATTTGAAATTAATCCGGTCAACAAAACATTTTTTTGACTTATATCAAAGAAATAATTTGTTTCATGAAAGAAACTTTTTTCGAAGTACAACTACAATTTTGTATAGCATATTTAGCCTAACATGTGTCAAGAAAACTGATTTAACAGACAAGTTTAACGTTTATTATCTTATTTAATATTCTCAGGCGAGAATTAGAGAAGGAGGTCTACTACTAAAGGGTGGATCACTAGTGTCCTTACTCTATATCGATCTTAAATTAACATCATTCGCCGAATTAGGCCTACAACTCTCTTAAAAAACTATATCAAAATTTTATAAACTTTTAGCACATTTGAACTATACACTCATATGCAAAATGACTATTGTTTTTTGTTTTGTTTTTTAAAATAGGATATGTCATTGCGAGGGTGATGCAGGGGCTCCGTTGTTGGCTCCTTGCTACTGTAGCGGTAGTCTGCGTTACGTGCACCAAGCTTGTCTTCAGCAATGGATAAATGCATCAGACACACGGGCCTGTGAATTATGTAAATTCACATTCATCATGCACGCTAAAACCAAACCATTCTCAGAGGTGTGTATCACATATTTTCCGTCTTATTTAAGAAAGAAGCTACTGGCTACATTAAAAAATTTAGTTTTTTACGTTCAAAAAAGGAGTGAGAAACTTGGGTAAAACCCCGTTAGAAAGCTTATTTAATTATGCGTCAAAGCAGCCCTAACAGAGATATTCTTTACCTTTTGAAGAGAATGTACCATGTCAGAAGTTAAAAAAAAAACGCCGGAATTTCTCGAATTTTGTGCATCGAATTAAACTGTAGTATGACCTAGGAAAGTTGTAGTCAAAATCTATAATCAATACTACACAGTTTTTTAAGTCTTATCTTTAATTTAAGCAAATAAAACTGTTAAAATCCTCACGGGTTTCCGAGATACGTCTAAAAATGTCCAAGTCTCAAATGTCAAGTTTCAGTTGGCGATTACTGTTGTCGAGTACAAGAGCGGCGATCGCCGAGAATATCTCAGATTTTGTTTCTTAACTTCAACTCATGCTGTGACTTAGAATAAATATAAGAAAAAAACTGAAATTTACAGGACGTAATCTGTGAAGTCTCATATTTAATTGAAGCCAATAAAACTTCAAAAATATTCACGGGTTCCCAAGATATACCAATAAATGTTCAAACGTGTCTGCGTCGAGTTTCAGTCGGCGATCACTGCAGGTGGCCAGACTTGCTGCTAAAGCGACTGAAATTCGGTGCAGACACGCTTGAACATTTTTGGTTGTATCTCGAGAACCCATAATGATTTTGTAAGTTTAATTGGCTTAAAATAAAGATAAGACTACAAGGACTGTGCCGTATGAATGTAGATTTTTGCCATTAATGATCTCTCCGAAGAATGATCGGACTGAAAGAAGTTGTTGTGCGTTACCCGTTCGGGCATTATTACACAATCTGAAAGAAATTTGACATGACTGGAATTTAAAGTGACGTTAGTTATATGTGGGGAAAAAGCCCGCAGGCGGGAAAAAACCACAAGATCTGATAATTTATTTTATGAAAGAAAAGTAAAGAAGAAGAGTGGGGAGGGGTTAGAGGGGTCGAAAAATTAAAGTTGCTGGTTGACTTATTTTATGAGAAAGTCTTTTGGCATCGCTTGTTTGCGAAGAGGATCAAAGTTATATTTACCTAGAGAGGAAATATGTTCAAAAGGTGATAATGATGCAGATTCGTAAAAAATCATTTTCACCTTTGTACCGACGAAGAACATGAAAATCATGAAAAATTTCTACAATCGCGATTCTCAAAGGCGAAGACGATAAAACGAACACGTATGTTTCATTCCTATCAGCCTGATGCCGGAAGCAACGAAATATTGTGCAAAATATTTTTCGGGCAAAAAAAAGCACTAACGATTACTTACACGTAACACTGCTCTTTTTTTTATCATTTGATTGAATGCACATATTTTTTTACGAACATTGTACGAATTTCTTCGCAATTCTTGAATAAATAATATTAAAATGATCGCTGTGTTTTACTTTTGCAAAATATTTGCACCTCCTTAGGATGGAAAATCACGAAAATAATATGGGTATTTCGAGTCGCACGATTACTGAGGGCGCGTGCGTCTGAACGTGCTCGACCAGCGCTGGAGGTCGGAGCACGGTCACAAAAAAATCAATACCTGTTGAACTACTGCAAAATACAAACTTTTTTTCCACCAAAATTTTCGGAAGAGATTGCAGAATCTATTGGAACGTGGATGAATTCTTTCACATGCGGAGAAGTTTAATTAATTTTCAATTGTTTAAAAGAAACTATTATTTAAACAATAAAAAAATTTTTTACACTACCGCACAATTTTTTAGCGTAAAGTATACTTCGTAACCAAAAATGTTCATTACTTAATTATTGAATTTCGACAAACCGTTCGCGAGTAATCAATTTAAATAAAAATGATCAAGAACTTTGATTGTTATTAACTTTTAAAAAAATAAATTTTTTGCAAAAATATTTTAGGGAAGTTATTTTGATACAAAAACGAATCGTAAACTGTATAAATTGATTGAAAATAGAACTATCGATTTAAAAGTGGCACACTTGAGATATTTTGACCCCCCTAATAAAGTCTAATTAATCTGGAGTTAATTGTTACATACATGGCTTGGTTTTACAATTTCACATATTAGCAAACTACTTATTTGACAAAATTGTTGTCCTTATATATTTTTTATTTTTTTGAAGAATAATTTCTTTACTTTCTTTGTTTTTACACTACGATATTTTTTTAGCTGTCATTGAGAAATGTTTTCATCATCTGAGAGTTTTCAACTGATAAAATTATGTATCATAAACAAAGTTCAACGTTTAAGGAAACAGAAAAAATAGGGGCTTTAGTCATTTTTGTCTTTCTCAAATTATATCTTTCTAGTATTTAGCTCTCTTAGAAAAATACTTTGAACAAATCAGGGTTCTGTGCTGAATATAATACACTGGAAAAAAATTTATGAGAATAGAGAATCAAAATCTATGTACTAATAAGAATACATTTTGAAAAATTCAAACATTAGTATTTTGTAATTCTATCGTTCATATATTTTTGAATCTTTGATCTTCTTGAATTTTTTTCTGATGCATTTTTATCAGTAGAAAGTGCTGAAGTGTTCAACCAATTTTTCAAAGCTAGCAAAAAAATGTTTAAACAAAAATATGATTTATAAGACGTGGAATTAATTTTTTTTATTTCGAGTCCCACCATACCACAGTGGGACAGAGGCACATCAAAATTGGCCAAAACTAAAAAAAAATATCCATGAAGCATAAAACTCGCTTTCTAGTTGTTTTTTAGGTCGCTGATTCCAAATGCACTAACAAAACTTCGACATTCAAAATGGCGGATCCATTATGGCGACGAACTTCTTTAATAATGATGTATTTTTCATAAAACTCATTTTCCAGTTGTTTTTTGGGTCACTGATTCTAAATCTATCAGAAAAAATTCAAAATGGCGGATACAATATGGCGACAATCTTTTTTTAAATTATTTATTTTTCACAAAACTCATTTCCTAGTTGTTTTTTGGTCGCTGATTTCAAATCCATAATCAAAACTTCGAAATTTAAGATATCAGATCCAATATGGCGTTCGAAACTTGTATAAATTATTTGTTTTAAATCAAATTCGTTTTCTGGGTGCTTTTTGATGTGAGTCCCCCGACTCTTACAATTACACTTTTACATGGAAATAAAATGAATTTGAACTGACCTCAACTGAACTGAGCTGAAGGGAACTAAACTGAACGGAACTGAACATTATTAAATCTGGGACTCTGCTTATCGTACAACTTACAAGGAAATTTTTTTTTTTAATAACATATATACATGACAGTAATCTACTTGAAATTAGTTTGGCTCATTACGTGTATTGAGACTACGTTTTGCGCGGAAGTAATTTTGAGTAATTAGTTATCTACTTATCTTTACTCTCTAAATTTGAATTAGTAAAATGTAACTGATATTCAGTTAAATTCTACTAATTGCTGTAGCTAGAATTGAGTCACTGACAATTAGTAGAATTGTATTGATTGGATTAGTTATAGTGTTGATGGCAGAGGATGAAGAAGGGATGACAGGCTTAATTACAGGATTGGAGAAATACTTAGATGGGAAAAGATTAAATTTAAATGCATAAAAGAAGGTTCAAGAAAGATTGAAGAAAGAGAATGTGGTTATTAGATACGTTGGTGTGGCCAGTATTAGGTTGAAAGACGAAGCACAGAGGGATAAATTAAGTACTAAAGCGGGCAAGAGAGCATGGCAATTTGAGACGAAGTTACGGGAGGGGAAGGGAGGGGAGTTAGCGAAAGAGTGTTTGAAGGAGGTAGGAGAAAGGACAAGGAGGACGGTAGAACTAACAAAATGGAAAGAAGAAAGGAGAGAGTTTTTTAATGCTAGAGATATAGGAGATGGGAACGGAGAAAGCTTCGAGGAATTGGAGAGATGAGACAGGGAAAGACAATTAATGGAAAGATAGGAAATGATTGAGGAATCAAAATATAATAAATGGTATAAGATCAGGGTGGCCATTATTTTTTTAATTTTCCTCTCCCGGTTCTCCCGGTAGAAATTCGTGATTTCTCCCGGTTTAAAAAAGATGTATACTGTTGTTGCGAAACGCGCAATTTTTTTACATATGATCGATAGCGGAAATCGATGAGCAATTAGCAAACCCATTTACGAGAAATGCATTGACTTTCAATCATTTAATAAGTAGGATGAAAAAAATGTAATACCTGACAAATGAAAATGCAAAGATGTGTTTTATTATATATTATATATTTATTAAAGGAACATGAAATTATCGAATCAAGTCTAGTTAACAACTATTTGCAAGCTGAATACTTACACGAGACTTCCTGTTTGTCTCTGTTCCAAAACCAGACATTCAGATCCATTTGTTGGCGTTGAGCAATTTTATTCAGAGCTTCATCAAATCCAATCACTATACGATTACATGATTTTAGAACATTTTGCATGCACTTTGTGAGATAGGGAGCAATGCCGTACACAATGCTGTACGCAAATTTTGTTCGTTGCATTTGGAATTTAGAGGCTATTTCGCTGTCTAAAAACAAGAGGAAACAAAGAGGCAACACTGGCCGCACTTCGGAATAACGAGTGGCTAATGACATTCTGCAAGCACCATAAAATCTCAGCTCTGGTGACATTTTCGTTAAGTAAAAATTTTTTCATAACATGGGATGATCTGTTTCGAGAATAATCCTTTGATGGCAGCAATTGTGAATTTACGTTTGCAGTAGTAGAATTAAATTCGCAGGTATTCTCAGAATCGAATATTTTGCTTGCAAAAACACGCATTGTGGTAAAAAACTTTTAATATAAATACAATTAATATTTTAAAAAGTGAAATACAAAGAAAAAATCAAAATACATCAATGACTTGCTTTCAGTATCACCTTGAAAAATATAAGTAGGTATAGTTTCAGTTAAGTACGTAGTAAAACAGTTTCCAAAAGATACAATAAACTTAAATAAAAAAGGATTCTTTGAAGTGATGAAGAATGTCGTACTTTTTACTATATTTTTTTTATTTATAAAAATTGTTGTTAACCTGTTAGACAGATTCAAACCGTTTTTTTTTCTTACATAATTTGCTTATGGGTGATTTCCAAAAAGTTGACCACTTTAAATCCACTCATTTTTCACTTTATCTTGAAATAATACATTTTTTTCTGAAAATAACTTAGTAAAAAATTATATTTAAGCTTAATTAGGTAAAGTTCCAAAATTTCAAACAACTTCGTTAAAAAATTATATATAAAAAAGTAAGAAAAATGTTTTGTCACACATTTGTCCTAAAATAAAATTTAAAATGAAAAATTGTTACAAAATATGAAGATCATTTGTGAAAGTTTTTATATAGCTGCATACACATCACTTATATTAAGTTGATAAAAACCAAAATCAAAAGTAGAGTTCAATATTTTAGAGTAGAGGATTAAAAAGTGACGTCAAACTTTCTTCTCGAAGTTTTTTGTCTGGTCAGGCTACATTGCTATTTTAGGATGAAACTCGAAAATAATTACTCAAACTGTTAATAATTCGGGCTAAAATAAATTGTAAAAGTAGTAATTTTCCCCATATTTTTATCTGTTTTCTTTTTAATTTTTAAATGTTTTTTGAAAATTGTTTGTTTTATCGTAGTCGCATGTCATGTCACGCGACCCTTAGCAACGTGTAATGTTGATATGTATTACAAATACACTTCTTGATTTCTTAGTTTAATATTTTCATACGCTCTTGTGTTACCCGTCATTTGAAAAAATATCTTAGGTAGTTTGGAAATTTGTTTGATTTCTACAATCTCATTGTCTAATATGGTCTACATTTTGGCAATCACCTTTATCTTTTTTTCTAATTTCGAATCCGAAGATGGTTTCAATTTCAGTTAACGTTTACCGAAGATGTTTACACATAAATCTGTCTTGGGTCGTAGTTTAGGACGCACGTGATATTTTTTGTTATAATACGTCATCACAGTACCTCTTGTCGTTTGAAAGGGTGAATTTTCTAAAAATAGGTAACAAAAACTTTTTTCTAAGTTAAATAAGTAAGTGAATCAATGCTGAGTATCCTCGACTAGAACTATTTTTTAAAAATTGCGTAAGTCATAAAATTTCAAAAAGTTCTTGCAGATAAAAAACTCTAATTTGTCTTTTTTACAATGAAAATTAGATCAAACTACAGAAAAATAAATAAAATAATAAACAATACGTAGTGACTATTTTTCCTTCTTTTCAGAATTAAATCCTGTGGGTTATAATTTATTCATTTATTTATTTCAATTACATTCCCTACGACCCAATCAGGCAATTTAAAGGGTAACGTGATAACAATTTATATTTAATAATTTAATAATTAATATTGAATAATTTCGCATTCTACATAGGTTTTTTTTTATTTCTAAAAGATGTTATTATGTAAATTCTAAACTTCTTTGATATAAGTGTTATTGTACTCCGATTTGAAATATCTCCAATGATGAAGAAAATATTTCAAAATAATTTCCTACTTCAATAATTCTACAAATATATTCTTTGAAAATAAATTCATCCAAATCTAAAATATTCCTTTCTAAAATTTGTACGGTTCATATTCATTTTGAACCTGAGTTATCAGAAATTACAAATTTTGTTTATACGAAGTTCTTTTGACCTAAAAAGATTAATTGTTAACAAAAATACAGAATAGTCGATATTTAAACCAAAAAATATGAAACTTGCACTAAAAGAAATCAATTTTACCATTAAAGGACGAACGTTCAACCAACAAGATCCATTTTCTATGAAAAATATGAATTTATAACAACAACAACAGATGAACTTTTGAACAAATAGGTAAATTTTTGAACGAACAGTAGAATTTTTTAAATAAATAGTTCAATTTTCAACCTATGGGATAAAATATAGGGACCTGAAGGAACTTTTTTCGCGCTCAAAGGGTAACAAATTCAGGATAATTTCATGAGACTTCAAAAAAATTCAAGTTGAATTCCAAAGAATTCAAATTGATTGAAAAAAAAATTTCAATGAAAAAATTCCATTGATTTCCCTAAAATTGGAATTAATTTAAAGAAATTCAAGGTAAGTTTTACATGCCGGAAATTAAAAAATGTTTTGTCATAACATTTGGCCCTCTTCCACCTCGAGAACAGACTAAGTAGCAATATATTATGGTCATGCCCATGGTAAGGCTCTTCCGATCTTTGACCTAGCATGGGTACATGCACCACTGATTTTAATGCAGAGAACGTAAGGTAAACAAAGAGCAGTACCACGGGAGAATAGAGACTTAATAAAACATAATGAATTATAGAACATTAAATCTCATATGAATTTCAACAACTTAAACTATTAGTTTGTAATAATGTAAGTTTATAGATGATCTAAAACGTAATTATTAAGTCCGCCATTGTGTATGAATACCGATGGCATTTTAAATTGTAACTTATCCGAATATAAGCAACATTCAATGTTCAAGTGAATGCTCACTGAAATAGTCAGACGCATCGAAAACGAGAATGCCTGACATAAAGTACCACGCATAATTATGTAAAGATATAATATCCATACTTCTGAAAAGGTGAAGTATAGAGGTGCGTGATCGATGGCCACTGCGGTAGCTATCAGTCACCGCATGCAATAACAAAACTCGCGCATATCAAATGACATATAGCCGATCTAGAAATGACACGACTGACCAACGGAAGTATCAGTAAACGGGAAATAAATAATCTTAACTCAAGTAATCCAAAACTCATTAATATCATTTATTTGAAATGCAACAAAAACGTGCTTTGGGTGAATTGTGATAGGAACGTGCCTTGGGCGAATTGTGACTGGAACGTGCCTTGGTCAATTGGTGCCAGTCGATTCTAAGCAAGTTCGTGACTTTATTTATTGGCCTTGCCAATCGTTTTTACCATTCAAACAGTCATACTGTCCACATCGATTTACGAACCGCCTTGATTAAGTCGCGAGCTTTTAACTCATCGTGAAATATTTCTCAACGAAGAACCGCTTTGAGTTAACCGCGTGCTGCTACACGAAAAAAATTAGTTGTTGAAATTAAAAATGACTGAATTAACCACTCTAGAATAAGGCCAAACGTATGGTATAAATCGGAAGTATCGTCGTTAGAAACTTTGATTGATACATATTGAAAAGTAGGAAGAATCGTAGAAAGTACAAAAGACTTTCAATGAAAATGTGAAGACCAGAGGAATAGAGTTCTTGAAACATTCTTTCGTTGTCAAAACTGTTTTCTGCATAATTTTTCTTTTACAACGTCAATTTTCAAGCTTTTAGTAAGTAAGACTATCTCTTTAATCAAATATATTCATTTAATGCAAAGTAGAATTAAAATTGTTAAATAATAGCGATGTTATAAGCAAAGACGCCTTTGCCCCACCGTTCGGCGCTGCCCCTCCTTACCCTACTTATCAGAGCCATTAAACATTCATTTCACTTTCGCCTCTTCCTTTCTAGTCGCGTGTGTGGTATCGATAGATGCATTGATTAGAAGAACAACGTTTGTAATTAAATCTGCACTCCTACGAGTGTGACATCATGTGAAATCGTGTCTTATCTTTTTGTAATATCGCTGATTGTGAATGGAAAGAAAGAAGTCCAATTCTACAATTGATGTATGTTAAATATTTTCCAATTCAAACCTATTTTAGATTAAACATCATGTAAGATTTTATCATCTGAATTTGAAATTATTACATAAATGGAAAATGCAACACATTGTTCGCGAAGCTGTGTTACAAATAGAGTTTAAAAGATTTATTATCCTTTCTCAGAGTTTGAGATGGAATACTAAGTTTCTACAAATGGTTATCCTTCTTCGAAATGTTATGAGTATAATCCTCGTTATATTCCTTTGTCTCATGATCCCTGTTTTACTGGAGCCTTCATAGCGATGAAATTCTCACATACATTTATTTGTCCCGTTATCCAGCTCGGCATTTGATGGTATATCGAGATCGATAAACGGCCAGAAACGATAGGAAGAAGGCGTAATCACTAAAATCCAAACCTATGCTTTATGGGGCTGGACTCGTAAAACGCTGTTTTAAACACGTGCAAAATGGTCATGGCGATCCACAAAGATCGGCATCGGGGTCGTGTGAACTGTAAAAGACCATAATCTAGACGTACAGATAGACAGGACGATCTCCTCGGCATCTTCGTTGTCAAAAGAGAGCAATTTTTGTCAAAAACGAAATGTCTCTCTTTTCGTGCTTGTAAAGTGTGTCGAAAGTGGCGTTATTTCTAGAAAGGAATGAGAAAAAAATAATAAAACCAAAAATGTTACAAAAAAGTGCCAAGACTAAAATACCAATTTTTTCTCATCTTATGTTAATATATTATGAGAATATAAAATAATTATAATCTTCAAATTCATTCATTCATTTTGTCCTCATTGAAGCTTCTAATTATGTTTCCGCTCGCTTTTCGCCTATTTTCAAAATTGAATTTTTTTTCATTTGAAAATGTTCCAATATATTGAATATTTTAGACTCGATTTAAAAAAAATTAGAATTAGAAGGTTTAAAATTGTGTATCTTCAAACGTTGGAATCATATATATATATCAATCTTTTATTGTATTCTTTTTTTAAATTTCCAATGTAATATCTTAAAATTGCCCTATTTTTAGTGGAAGATTAAAAAAATGAATAATTTAAAATTGATAAATATTTCACTGGGAAATTTCAAGAATGAATAATAATTCTAAATTAAGTGTTAGAAATTAAACGATTTGAAATTAAAAAGTTAAAAATTGTGTTTTTAATATCAAAGTAGAAAAAAATGTAAGCTATCTGAAATTGATACCCCAGTAATT
The DNA here is from genome assembly GCA_011634705.1 of Andricus grossulariae. Lineage (NCBI taxonomy): Eukaryota > Metazoa > Arthropoda > Insecta > Hymenoptera > Cynipidae > Andricus > Andricus grossulariae. Next base: position 103,337,141 of record JAABKJ010075445.1, on the reverse strand, counting down.
AATTATTTTCTTTAATGAATGGTTAAAATTTTAGGGTTTTGAATTTTTTGTTAAAAGCTAGATTTTCAATCTTTATTTAAAAAAAAATTGTAATTAATTGAAATTGCGCCAACATAAAATTACAAAGTAACCTCATAATCCCCGCAAAGTGTTTACTCAATACGTGAATCATTCAAATGTTTGACAAAAAAATTAACTTCTTTGTTGCAAATTCATAAAAATTCATGCGGTCACATTTTTCGATTTCGAACGGTGAAAATAAATTTTTTTTATTCAAACCTCCGTATGGCGCAAACTTAAAATTATGTTAATGGTGCTGGACTCAGAGTAGCGGCAAGATTTAAAACTGATTTTTTTAGATGATGCAAAATTCTATGAAAGATTTGTAATCTTATTGATTACAGTTTGCGTGTTATCCAAATTTCACTGATACACATAAAAACTATTCGCACCGTTCGATTGTATGGAAAAAAGTATAAAATCCACGTAATGGAATTTTTTTTCAGACAATTTCATATGTAGTATAAATAAATAATCACATTGTACTACGGCACATGATAAAATTTTCGTTCAAAAATTAAATTGTGTTATTTTTATTGTTTAAGTTAAAGCATTTGATTCTAGATTGAATAAATTAATAACAAATCAACAAAAAATCAAACTATAAACCATTTATTTTAATAAAACTGATGTATTTACCAAATTATATCAATAAATTATTGATAAACAAAATTTTAAACTTGGGAAAAAAGATACCTGATTTTGTAAACTTTACACAGCTCTTGAAACAAATCGTTCCTTGAAGACACTTTTTCGTAACTTCAATGTTGAACAGATTTTGCAAACGCAAAAAACGATGTATTCACAAGAAAATCACCTGTAGAGGCATTTTTAATGCTCATACTTTTACGTACTCTATCAGCGTTTTAGGGGGAAAAAATTCCATGCGCGCAGAATATTTAAAAAAGATTAAAGAAAGAAGAGATTAATGAAAATAGTAACTTAAACATATGATTACGTAATCACTCAAACAATACCCCCTCCCTCCATGTAATTATTAGTGATCATATAAATGACCCCCTATCCCCCCTATGATGATTACGTAATATATGGACGGCCCCTAACAGGCACCGATCTTTCACACGTAAGTGGAGGGCGTGTAATGCTCTCCATTTCCGTGTAATCTGCTCAAGAGGGTTATCCCGCTTGCTATTGAAATATGGGTTCAGTTGTGTGATTTGCAAGGCACACAATCAACGGAAACCCCTCTGCCTCCCCAACAACGGGGTAGGACTGTCGGTTTTAGACCATTTGATGAGTCCGAAAGAGTAGATGAGAAGCGAAATTGCTTAGGTGTTAACCGCCTTGATCTTCTTGGCCGAATTGAGGCTAGTTTTTAATATATTAAAAAACATGAAAACCATAAACCACCTGAAAGCCATATATGGCTTTCGGAGGCTTGATAAAGGCGATCGTAAAACTTTCTTAATAGTAGTGTACAGGGTCCCCTCAACTAAAGACTGCCTATCGTCGCAACTCAAGTGCAGCCGGCTCAGGACTGGCGCTTATCAGCTATCCAGGACCAGAGACAGTTTTAAGTTCGATCAGCAAATTTTTTTTGGCATATTTCGAAAAAGTTACAGGTTGTCTAAAATGATAGAAAATAAGAAACTAACATTATGAAATGAAGACTTTTTTCTTATCGCCTTGGCAGTCTGGTCTGGTCCAGGTTTGGGGCTGTTAAGCCAATAAGACCGCTACGAATAAGACCGTTTCCCCTCATCCTTGCTCGAGCTCGCCGAGGCGCTTCCCCCACTCTCACGCTGACTTCGAAATTCCAGTCAGCCGCTCCTAATAGTGCCGCCGTAGAAATCACAATTTTTATGGTTTTTAGGAGAGTTTTTTTATATTATGCAAATATATCGAATATTTATTGTGATATTTTCATATTTTTAAATATTTTTCGATATTATATTTAGATAATATAAAAAACTCTCTTAAAAACCATAAAAATTGCGATTTCTACGGCGGCACTACTGGGAGCGACTGACTGGAATTTCGAAGTCAGCGTGAGAGTGGAAGAAGCGCCTCGGTGAGCTCGAGCAAGGATGAGGGGAAGCGATCTTATTCGGAGCGGTCTTATTGAGAGCTTTGACTGTATAATTCGGTAATATGAAAATTGTGACAAATGGTAATTCCGAAAAATAAAGCTGATGTCCTATGATAATTAAGTATAATGAAACTTATGCCAAATGGTAGTTAGGAATAATAAAAATTACGGCAAATGGTAATTTAGGCTAATGAAACCTATGTCTAATGTTATTTAGGAATAATACAAATAAGGACAAATGATATTTCGGGTAAATACAAATTACAGTAAATAATCATTCGGCAAGATGAAAATGTTGACAAATGGCAATCATGAAAAATAATACTTATGCTTGATGGTAATTCAGAATAATGAAACATGCCTGTCACGTCCCGAGTTTAAGGCAAGGGTAGTTTGGGATTATGAGAATGAGAGAGACCAGTTTTGCTAATTACGTCCGCTGGGCAAGACCTGCCAAATTAGTACGTTGTCACTAGCGCTCCTATAGGGAGTGTGTCAGTGTAATTCTTGAAATAAATTATGTAGATTTCAGATTGAAGAGCGTTTATTGCAAAGCAAAGAATAGTCAAACAGTTAAAATGATACAATAAAAACTTACATTTACCTATCTATTCCAGAAAGGGCTAGAGAGGTTGATTTGATTGTATCCCCAACTCTTGTGGAAGGTCATATGAATTGAATTGCATGAAAACAAACTTAGAAATCTCATAAAAAGTAAGGAAATTTGAAATTTTTTGAGGACATTGAATCTTAGAGCATTGTTTATTCACGAAGATACTTTAAATATTTCTCAATCAATTGCAGTTGGAAATTTCCGAAATAGAAGTTTTTTTGACATAAATATACAACCATATTATCTTTAGTTCTAATAAAGATATTGAAGAAATTTGATAAAAAGAATGTGAGCGGAGTGAATGAAGCCTGAAAAAAAGACCTTGGATACTAATGGGCCCAAGTGGAGAACCACACATAACAATTTTGTGAGACTCTCCACGTGGGGTGACTCGACAAAAAGTCGTTAACCACAATTTTTAACAAAATGTAGTTTAATAATTGCATAATCTCAAGGAAATTTTCCTGCAAGCTTATAAAACTTTCACTCAATTATTAAAAACAACATTTTAAATCAATAAACTAACTTTTTCATAAATAATTTATGTTTCAGATGAGAGTTTTTAAGCTTATGCCGTGAATGATACGTTATCAATTTTTTTCTTAAATTTCAAACTTTTAACAAATATACAAGATAAAAAAAATGTTAAAGATGCTAAAAAAAGCTCAACATAGTCTTCAGCGGTTTTTTTCCTTCCTATATAATAGGTAAACAGCGACAATTCATATATATTAGATATAGATTGAATACTCACCAGTTTATTTTTATTTAATACATGTATTTTTCGTTCTAGAATAAGCCTCGAAAAGGACCTGAAATTACAGGTTGAAACATGTCGGCAAATTTTCATTAAAAAAAATTTTTAACACCAAAAGAAGCGGAATAGGCCCTAATGAACATTATTTATTACATACCGCAAAACTACATTCATCTATATATTGGCCTTAAAATTTAAACATCAAATATGGACAATGAAGGATTTTACAAACGAATAAAAGAAGACCATGGAGATTATGCAGTCTGGATTATAAAAAAGTGGAAACACCTCACTTTTTATATGGAAAAAAGAGAAAACCAACGTAGATTTTTGTACAGATGTTAGCACGAATATAGTTTACCGAACCATATTATTTGTAACATTAAACCTAATCTCCGTTGTTTTTCCAGAGAAGCCTCCTCAAAAATTGAGAAATCTATCTACTTTCTTTGTAAAATAATATTAAATAATGAAATCACTGATATTTCTTCGGAAATTAGCGACATCGCTAAAGCCCTATATTATTTCAAAAATCAAATTATAATGAATTTCTCATATGATTTCTTTAATAAGCTTTTAATAAAAACTACAGCAAATATCAACAATTCTGTTAAAAAGTTAATTAAAAAGTTACTGAATAAAATTGAAAACTTAAGATATCAACAAAATCCAAAAATAACCACAGACTCTAAAAACTGGGTTTTAGCTTATCTAATAAAAATATACCAAATTATGTAAAAGAAATAATTATTCTGGGCTGAAATTTCGCTCTACCATATAATAAGGAAAATTTTCCTGTTGCGAAGTTAATAACTAATGCTGATAAATGTAACAAAAGTGTCATATTGAATAAAACAGACTACAACAATAAAGCTCTACAATTATTAAATGATAATTCAACATACAAGATTTCAAAAAAAGATCGTACAAATAAATTTCAAATTAAATTAACACAACTTTTAACTAGTTTCAAAAACAATAATATAATAAATGATAACACCTACAATAGGGTGGGTCGAAAATAAATACTTTTGGAATTCGAAATCGCTACAGCGCGGAAGACTAGCGTATTGGGGTCCTAAAAAAGTATAATTAATTTGGAATCAATCGTCACGCAGCTTGGTTATCCGCGCTCAAAAAAAATGGTTTCGAAAATTTCTCGTTTGCAGAGTTTTTAAATTCTATTGAGTTTCAATTTTTGTTACATACCTGAATGTAAGAAAAGTCTTCTCAAATTTTTCTGATTTTAATCTATCTTTTTCTGAAAGATAATTTCTATTTAATTTACCATTGTTTTCGGAAATTTTTTAATGCCTTTGCAAATAGGAGGAGAATTATTTGAGGTACATAAAAACTTTTTAGTGACAAAAATGCATTAGAAAAAAAATCACCAAGACCCAGGAATTGAAAATGGCCATAGAGCGCATTTTTTAAATTTTGATTTCGGTACTTTATGAATTTCGATTCCTGGGGCTTGATGTTTTTTTTTCTAATGCATTTTTGTCACTAAAAAGTTTTCATGTACCTTAAATAATTGTCCTCCTATTTTCAAAGGCGTTGAAAAAAATTTCCGAAAACAATGGTAAATTAAATAGGACTTATCTTTCAGAAAATGATAGATTAAAATCCTAAAAAAATTAAGAAGACTTTTCTCACATCCATGTATGTAAAAAAAATTGAAACTCAATTAAATATAAAAACTCTGCAAACAAGAAATTTTTTAAACCTTTTTCTCGAGTGCGGGTAACCAAGCTGAATGTCGATCGATTCCAAATTAATTATACTTTTTTAGGACCACAATACGCTACTTTTCCGCGTTGTAGTGATTTCGAATTCCAAAAGTATTCATTTTCGACCCACCCTAACCTACAACTATCTTAATTGCACTAATGGTACAGCTCCACGCTTTCATGGACTACCAAAACTTCATAAAGACGATTATCCGCTCAGACCAATTACATCTTTCCCAGGTTCACCGTTGAATAATCTGTCAAATTTGAACCGCATCTACAACTTGTTGGTGTTTTGGTGGTGCCATTGTTGTTCCCACGAGCAGCTAGGGAAAGGGTTGGGCCATCCTTGTAGAGCCCCGCGTGCAAAAATAAGGCTGCACACTCAGAGAGGTCGCCCGGTATCCCAGAGTCACCGTTTAAGACACCTCACCCAGGTGCCATTCAGTTTTCGGCACGGTTACTACGCCTCCGCTTAGGGGTTATTCCTTCGGGACCATCCCTGGACAAGTGTCCGCGACTGCTTATTAAAGATTTTAACCATATTCAGCAGAAACCCTAGGTACAGAGACCCTCTATCCGCAACCCGAGGACGCGTTCGGTGGTTTTGTCATAGTACATTTTTGCATTTAAAATATGAAATTTTACAGATTTATTTCGTGGTGTCGAATTAAAAAATGTTACCTTTACCCTGCATAAAAACTATTGCCGGTGTAATTTTTGTCAAAGGTAAACGTATCCCATAGTCGATTCATTTTTATCCTAGCGTCGATATCCAATAAACAACTAGAAATAAAATATAAAGTAAAGCAGCAAAGCAGTAAAGTAGCTGTAATCGTTCGCTTACCTGGAATACTGTATGTTCCTGTGATGCCCTGTGCCAAGTGTTTCTACCTGTTGGTCTTCTTTACATAAGGCAGATAGCTACGAATCAAAACATATCGCATTTGATATATTTATCAGCATGAAACAAATAATGCGAAAATCTATCATTCAAAAAGTCGAGGGATTTATTAACAAAAAAGTTCTCTTGCCGCTCCGACGTGTTGGGGAAAAAATGGTCAGTGGTGAAGGATCTTATGTCAGAATGCACTGCTTTCTTTTGCCTGCCGCATCTTGACTGGTCCTGAGCAGTTTGGTCCACATCTATCACGAAATGTTGGAAAACCCGAAGCAAAAATGAGAAAGAACAAAATGAGAAGAGGCAAAACGAGAGAAGAAATACCGGGACAGCATGTATGTCTCATTCCCGTCTCTTCTAATCTCTCGGTTTTTCTCGATCGCGGCAACACTAGTTGATAGACTCTGTTTTCGAACATTTTTCTGAAATTATTTTTTTCGGGAACAGTCGGGACCAAACGAGATGGAGAGCTGTACGCCGATCGAACGCGACGTGGTACATCTACAACAACCTAAGCGCGACGTGGAGCAGTATGGAATGAAGGCGTCGAAATGGTCAACTAGAAATTTCCTATAATACAAATTTATTTGATCTTGATAGAAATGTATTTAAACCAAATTGAAATCAAATTTGTTTGAATCCAACAATTACTTTTCTCAGTGCATATGGAATCAAGTATATTTTTTATCGATTTTGCCATTTCTTTTGGGGCTAAAAATAATCAAAGCAGACCGTTCTGCAATACATGATGAAATTTTAATAAGCGATTGCCAACTAGTGCAATCAGCCGAAGGCAAAGGATGTTATCACACGTATAGCAAATGCGGTTACACACGTGTATTTTTATTATCAGAGAAGTTTTAGGCTGCGGAGGCTACGATCATGGTTCCTTAAAGCAACAAATCCCGACGCAACTGGCACGTGTAGGTCATCTACTTCTGCTCCTTCTGTCCTAGAAGATAAGCAAGAACGGGAAATTTACGCGGGAAAACATCGTTCAACACTGTTCCTTGGAGTCAGGTCTCTAGCCGCGGATGACCTTACGCTACGGCTCTTGCAGTCAGCCAGGTTGCATTGTGCTAACCCCCCAATGGAACAAATTATGCCGTTACGTCACCAGTATCACGCAGTGCCACACACAATAGGCCTCTCTCGGATGGAGGCCATGGGTTAGTTGGGAGTGGCAATAGGACCGAACCGAGGCGACGACCAGGCAATGGCCCCGGACAAACGCGAGAACCTAGATTTAAGTGGTCGGACCAACTCCGGAGGACATCCTTACCTGTTGGCAAAGAAGTTCACCGGCGCGAAGAGGATTCATGCAAAGGTTACATGAACGTTGGGTAAATATGCACCCGGAATATGATCATAAAACGCCTCAGTATTTAAGAGATTAGGTATCCTTTTTGCGCAAAAACGGATATGAAGCTCTTTGTCGGCAAGAAAAAGAGCATCATCCTCCAGCGAACATACCACCCGTTCCAGCAAGACCACCTTCACCGATAGCCCATAATGTCATAATGGACAAATTATCTAAAGCTCATAATGCTCTCCCTGATTTGCTTACCGAAGATGTGAATCTCTGAAATCTGAACTGTGTAGTTGACGAGAAAGCGGTGTCCCTGCTTAGCGACAATAGAAATAACGACACTTCAGTACGCCTCAGTAAGACTCGCGAGCGTATTGCACAGCTTCAGTTTAAAATTGAAACGGCGAGATGGCATGCTATATATATATATATATATATATATATACATTTCTTGAGTACAGAGGAATACTGAATCTACGTCTAAGTTAGCGAAATATTATTGAGTTATTCCTTATTGTGAAAAAAATTATTTCGTAAGATAGTTTTGTCGGGACGGATGGAAAAGACCCAAAGATTTTAAACAGATTGGATAATAAATGCTCCTCTCACAGCTTTTAGCAAATTCCGGGATTTCCCTTATGATTTCTCAAACACTGCTAGCGAATAGTGTTCGCAGGTTGTTCATTTGCAGATCAATGTTTTTATGGGCACTCTGACAAGCGTGACAGCTAGATGAATAACGTGACATTGGTACTTGAATCATTAGTCACGCCTTTATGCACGATTAGCAAATCATGAGAAGTTACAGTGCTATTTTCGACACGTATACTTTTCCAAATAAATACTGCCTAATAATATAAATAAGAAGCCTAATGATATTAGACAATCGACGTGTTTGAGGTAAAAACAACAGCAGTAAATATTAGAAATAAAATTGTAACTTTTTCTCAAATCAAGAAAGTTTCTGCTGCATGGATCTCCAAAGTAAATAACTGCATTGTTTTACATCAAAAAATAAACACAGATTATGTAGTATAAATAGAAATTTATTTATGAAGGTAAGTCTTACGATGAATAACTTTACAGATTTGTAGAAAAATCTCACTGGGATCCAGTAGATAAAAGAGCTAATAAAACGCTCGTCGCTCCCACAGAGAATACGTAATTAAATGCAGGTGTCAAAGTTTTGAGGATGTAAAATGACGAGAGAATGACGAGAGCTAAGAAAAGAGCATTGTTGTAGAAGATGGAGAAAGTTGTAGCTTCATAATCAGCCACCTCGTTCTTCTTCCATAGAATTCTGGAAGAGAGGCAATTTATTTGTTACTTTTTATTTATCACATAATTTAAAAGCAGTGTCACGATAAAACAGATATTTGCAATTACCTCTCGTCCTTTTCTTTCTTGCTCATCTTCTTGTCTTCAGACAACTTTCGACTCATTTCTCGCGTCACTGCATCTTCCCGCTTTACTGCAATCTATAAGTAATAAATGACTTAGTTAAACAAAGATTACAGATAACCAGAATTTTTCATGTTATGAGAAGTGTTTTAATTACCTTGTGCTTCAAGATGAACTTTGTGTTCTTGTAAGCTTTGGAAAGAGCGTAAGTACTCAACAGTGTTATCAGGACGAAGGAAATCAAGTTGGCGTAGAGATCAATGAGGTGTATCCGCCAGAAGAGCCCTGAAACAAATTAACAATTGAAATAGTGAATTACATATTTTTATGTAAATGGTGCAAACTTCTGTTAACAAACAACAAAATAATTATGCGACTCCTGATAGCAATTAGTAAGTGAATTCGAATTTTTTATAAAGAACCATTGACATGTTTGAAGAAAAGAAAATATTTTTTCATCCACATTTTTTAATTCTTATCAGACTTAATTCTCAGAAATCTCGTTTAAAAGTTATGATAATAATAAATAATAAAAATGTATTATTAAATAAAAAGAACTACAACAGTTACGACGTATGCAATTTAGCTTTTAAGATAGATTTATATGATGAAATAATAGAGAACTTTCTGCACAAGGAGTTAAAAATTATTACGCCATAAGAAAGAGTCATGTTAAAAATGATCATAAAATTAATATACCTTTAATACACGAATGTATGTGAATTTTAATGAACGTTGGAATGTGATTTGAAATAACTTGGAGCAGATGGCTTGAATTTGATATAGAGCTTGAATTTGAGCCACCTGGATTTCTAGAAAACTAAAACATGTAATAGGTTGGTGACAATGGGAACTGAATGCACTTCAGTGTAGTGGCAAATAGTGACAGCTTCACTGTTTTATTCGCTTCACAAAAATTTTGAGACAGAAAAATAAAAAATCGGATATTCCGAGTGCATTCCAGATAAGTCTTAAATGTCTATTCATTATTTCGGGTTTTTCCCAATAAATGTTGTATGTAGTAGTGAAGTAGGGTTAGTAAAATAGTATTGCACTGTAGATATGGAGATGCTTCAGTTTAGGGGTTATGTTTTTTAAACATGAACATTTTGTACCGGGTGGCTCTAATTTGATATTGAGTACGGACATGACCTTGATATTTACAGGATATGACAGGCAGCGCCCGCGGCGGCCAAAGCCTAAAATCCCTGAGGGATAGAAATTTGAAATTTACATAAGATTTTGAAATATAGTAAATGCATAAATGATTGCTTCAAAAACGTATATAAAATTTTTCAAAACGAAGCAAAATAATAGAGGAAACTTTCCCGCAAAAAGATTTCGTGAAAAATTTGTCTTTTCATTCCAGCTAAACCCGAAGCCAAGTGGAGGGGGTAATCAGAAAAAGGGGAAGTTCGGGAAGCCAGGCGGAAAGCCACGAAGTGGTCCGAAAAATAGCGAGAGTTGTAAGAGCAGTTTTCCTTACAAATGTCATCGATGTTTGAAGGTCGGACACAAAGCTAAGGATTGTGAAGAGGTAACTGATAAAACTTCATGAAGGGCAAGTATGGCAGAAGAATTGAGCTTCCTTGCAATTCTTCAAAATGAGAATGCTCTAAGCGTAGAACAATGTGGTACTAAAAGCAGATGGTGCCTTGACAGTGGCTGCACGTCACATATGGCTCGTGAAGAGAAACTGTTTGTGAACAAAAGCCAAAGTGATGCAGTGAAATTGAATTTGGTAAGCCACGCCTCGACTATGGTGCTGGGAAAAGTAACAGTGAAGCTCTCAGTTATCGACGGAAAAAAAGAGAAGATTCTCCAGTTGGATGACACACTTCATGTACCAGATCTCAGAATGGATCTAATGTCTGTAGGGAAAATCACGGACAAAGGATTCAAAGTGCTATTTAAAAAGGAATGTGCAGTGGTACTCGACGTGAATCAAAATGTAAGGATGACCGCAGATCGGATAGGCAGATTATATTACGTTCGGGAAAGTTCTGAAGTCGCGAGTGTGTCAAGTGAGAATCAATTTCCGTCAAAAACCAAATTGTGGCACAAGCGATTGGGACATTCAAAAGAAAAGTCTCTCAAAAGTATTGTCAGTGAAGAAAAAGGTGTTGGTGTCGAATTCAATGTACGGGATAAGCTGTCAGTGTGTGAAAAGCACAAAAGTTCTCGAAATTGTGCATAGTAACATTTGTGGTCCGATGAGATCGTCCGCAACAAAACGGTATTGCCGAGAGGAAAAACCGCACTCTCGACGAAACAGCCAAGTGCTTGATGGCTGACTGTAACCTACCACCTTCGTTCTGGGGAGATGCTATTGCAGTTGCAAATCATGTCCGAAAAAGATGTCCTTCTATGATTTTGGAAGGAAAGACTCCTTACGAAGAATGGAAAGGAAAGGTACCGGACCGATCGCATCTCAGAATTTTTGGATGTTAGGTATTTATCTACAACAAGGATTCAGTTAAGGGGACATTTGAATCTTGCGGAAAAGCAGGAATTTTTATCGGATATTCCGATATTAAGATAGGTTATGGAGTATGAATACCAAAAGAAAGAACAGTAGAAGTTTCTAGAGATGTAGCCTTCATCAACAAGTTCAGCTTGAAAGAAAAGCAGGAAGACTTTTTCTCAGAAGATATTTTTGATAAAACAAATCTGGATCAACCTGCTGATCAAAATTGGGTAGAAGTAAATCCAATACAACAACAACCAGCGTTTGGTCGCGAAAGGTTACTCTCGACAACTTGGTGTTGACTTTAACGAAACCTTTGCCCCAGTGGCACGTTTATGGCCAATTCGACTCCTGATGGCACTGGCAGTGGAAGCGGGCATCGTCATTCATCAAGTGGATGTGACAACAGCTTTCTTGAATGGAACTGTCGAAGAAGAGATTTTCATGGAGTTACCAGAAAGTAAAGTAAGTAAGTAAGTAAAGTAAAGTTACCAGTTACTCTTGTGTCTACATTTCACGAAGAGGATACGATTACTTGATCGTGATAACGTATATGGACGATATGCTGATAGCATCGAGAAATGTAAGTTGTATCAGCGGTTTTGAACAAGAATTGAGTGAGTATTTCGACATAAAGGATTTGGGGAAGGTGAAACGTTGTCTAGGGATGGAGTTTAATCAAACAGATGACCTCATCGAGATCTCGCAGAAGATACACATTGAAGAAATACTGAAGAAATTTGATATGATGAATTCTAAACCTGTCTCGACACCAATTAGCCTAGGAATAATGTTGGCTAAATCTGAACAATGTTCCAAGGAGGAGCAGAATCAGTTTCCATTTAGGGAACTAATTTGGAGCACTTATGTATCTGGCAGTCGGAACAAGACCAGACAGTTTGTGTGCAATGAATTGGCTGACGAATGATCTCTTACTATTATAGTTTATCAGTTTACAATAATTATTGATTGCTCAAACACATTCATCCAAAAAATTCATTTTATGAACAAATTTGTATTTGAATATGAACTGGACCATTTTTTTACCACGGAACTTTTTTGAAGTCAAAAAGTCAAGCTTTCTTTTAAGACTATCTAAGAAAAAAACCCTTAGTTGCGAAAGAAGTTAAATAAACAATTAGTGAGTTAGTTAGGTAGTTAGTTTTAGGACGGGCGAGTAGCCCATGGAGAGCTTATCTGGCGCTCAAGCTATAAAGCCTATTGTGCCACACCCTTACTTATTCGCTCTCAGCAGTTGACCCCAGACCTCTTGCTATCTCTGCGGAAAAGTGTGTAGTGATCAAGTGCTACGAGGCTCGAAGGAATGTTTGGCGTGAGCCATGTCTCAGACACGGCTATGATATGATAGGAACAAGACATAAAGTGATATTTAAATTCAAGGTAATGGGCAGGCAAAGACTGAGCGTTAACGTGGCAAATATTTAAGGTTTCAAAACGCTGTAACTTGGATATGCAATTTGTATTGTGTAGTTTGTGGTAGTAACAGTGACTCCATCTTGACTCTGTTCGCGATTTCAGCTAGGTTCAACAGGGAAAACGAAGAAGACCCAAATCGCGCGCAAACCCTGTGAAATGAATAACATCTTCTCTTGCAAGGCTAGTAGAGCTCAAGAACTACATAGAGAGCAATGGAGACGGAAGGGGCGAGAAGACGAACAAGTGAAAGAAGAAAAAGAAGAGATCGAGGAGAAAGAAGGAAAAGGGGTTCCGAACGTTCGATTATTGCACTAGACGACTAGACTAGTCACTAGAGAGCACGGAAGAGCGAAAGAGAGATAGGAGAGACTGCCTTTCGCTTGTTCTTACGCGTACAAAAGAGGGGAAAGGAGAGCTACAGCGAAAGAAAAAGAGGGGGAGAAAGAGAGAGCGCTAGTGGAGCCCAAGACGCAACAGCGATTCGGAAAGTGGGAGCAGGGAAAGGACGATGAGGCTGGGAAGCAAAGAGGGAGGGTTGGAATGTAACTGAGTGAGGAATTCCGGCCCCTCCCGCATATTTATCGGAACGCGACTTGGAGCTTCGTGGCGCGGGAGCAGAGAGGCCCCTTTTATTGTGTGGGGTTGCCATTGTCCGGAGGAGCATGGATCGCAAGAGCGAGCGAGTAAATCCAGTATGGTTATGCTAGCCAAAGAATGAAGGCGTTTGTTGCAATTAGCTATGGACTATACGACTATAGATTCAGAGAACCGAGAGTTTTCATCTGGATACAACCTGATGATCCAGAAATTGTATTTTTCAACTTTGTAAAAACCTATGACCCTACGTAACCAAAAGAAACTCTTGCCAAGAATCATATCTTCATAATGAATTATGTTAATTATCAGTCGTCTTTTAAGAGTCGAGCAGATTTCAAACATTGCAAAGTATATCAAGGGATTTCATTTTTCATGGGATTTCACAAGAATGCAATATTATTCAAAAGATTTAGGGGATTTTCAAAGATTTCAAGTAAGGTTGACCCGTCATGGGCCTGATGGGAAATTTACATATAGTCTATATGGGTTTTAATTGATTGAAAAAAAAAACTTTAGGAGATATCAAATATTTCGTAAGATTTCAAGGTATTTCCGCCAATTTCAAAGGATTTAAAAAATATATCAAAATAAGTTTTTCAAGGGATTTCCGAACGTTCGAAAAGATCTCAAGGGATATCAAAAGAAGACGACATAGTTCGAAAGATTTCAAGAGATTTTTTGAAAAATAATTAAGGCTTTCACACATGCAATGGCAGCAAATTCATATCTTGAAACATCTTTCACAATTTGAAATCTTTTGAAATCCCTTGAAATATGCTGAACTCTTCGAAATCTTTAACTCAGACGTTCGCTCAAATTCAAGTAGTTAACTGATCTCTGAAAATGCAAAGCTTTGAAAGGATGTTAAGTTTATGAAAAGGAACGCTGGTGAAAAAATGTGCGATCGATTTAACACGCGTATCGGCGGAATTATAAAAAGTGGTAGCTATCGAGCACAATAATTTTCGACGTTTAAACCTTTCGGAGAATTCAGACTCTATCTTAGAGTGGATGGAAGAACCTCGAGGGGTTTGGTGAGCCTTGCCAACAATAAAAATGTAAAAGAAGGAAAAAACGAATGAACCGCTCTCTTGAAGATTAAAATAATTAGGTTTCGGGTTAGAGATCGCTACTAGGCGCTCACGTGATCGCTTTGTGGCTACCGAATTCCGTGAGAGATCATTTGGGCCTGTCATGCGGCGTCTGCAATGGGATACGTTTGCTGACGCACGACGCAACGCGTACACTCGGTACTATAATAGGGATGAAGCGTACGCGTTGCGTCAGCGAACGTATCCCACTGAATACAGGGCCTCGTGTCACAAGGATAGGGGCTCGTGGGTTCGAACCAGGGTATATTCTAAGCCGAATTTGTAACTAACCGAATGTATAGTACCCGAAAACTAAAAAAACTAAAAAAAAAAAAAAAAAGGAATCCACATCCGAAATTTCCGATTTTTTTGTAAGAAGACTTATGTCATAGTATTTAAAGCCTCTATAATAAAAATAAATAATTTTTCTTCTCCACAATTATCACAATTATTTTGTCTCGGAGATCGGAGTATGCTAAATCATTTCAAAATTTACTTTTTACAACTAACCGCCCTATCGTGGCATCTTGTTTACGTATCGTTCTATTACTCAAAGACATATTAATTTGCCACTCTGAAAATTGGGCCCCTTATAGGAAAAAATCTCAGCTTTATTTTAAAACTATTTTGAAGGAAAAAAAAGTGTCGAAATTTGAAAAAAGTCAAATTTATTTTTGATTTTCAAAAATTAGGGTCAAATTTTGACTGTTTTTGAAAATCGCTATGATCGCCAGAAAGTTTGTGAAAAAATCTATCAAAAACATTTCCAGTCAAATTTTGTTTAAGGTAATAGGAAAAAAGTTACAAATGTTTGAAAGTAAGGCTTTTCTTCAAAAACCCAAAAATTGAACACCCCCTACTTTGATAAATAATTATCAAAATGAATTAATTTTTGGTGTGAGAAGTACTATATAATAGTACTATAATTAGGCCAATTTTTAGCCTAATCAGACAACTTTTATTGTGGAGGTGGGTACACTTGAGAAATTATGCCCCATATATACAATCAAACTTGTTATTTTTAACATTTTAGGTGTGCATACCATAAGGGTGGTTTTTAGGGGTACTGCCAAACATTCTCATCCGGTTTGTAAATGGCAGTATAAAAAAAGACGATTTTTGGCGTTTTTCTTTTTTTCAAATATCGACAACCACACTTGTTATTTTTAACATTTTATGTCTGCATACAATGAGGGTGTTTTCTAGAGGTATTGAATAACATTTTCATCTGTTCTATAATTGGTAGGATGAAAAAGAAGATTTTTGACGTTTTTCTTTTTTCGCATATATACAATCAAACTTGCCATTTCTAACATTTTATGTCTGCATACCATAAGGGTGGTTTTTAGGGGTATTGCCGAACATTTTCATTTGGTCTTTAATTGGTTGAATTAAAAAAGAAGATTTTTGGCGTTATTCTTTTTTCACATAAATACGATCAAACTTGTCGTTTTTAAATTTTATGTCTGCATACCATAAGGGTGGTTTGTAGGGGAATTGCCGAACATTCTCATCTGGTTTATGATTGGTAAGTATGAAATAGACGATTTTTGGCGTTATTCTTTTTTCAAATATCGACAATCAAACTTGTCATTTTTAACATTTTTGGTCTGCATACTATAAGTGTGGTTTTTAGCGGTATTGTCGAACATTCTCATCTGGTCTGTGAATGGTAGGATACAAAAAAGAGGATTTTTGGCGTTTTTCTTTTTTAAATTATCAACAATCAAACTTGTCATTTTTAACATTTTAGGTCTGCATACCATAAGGGTGGTTTTTAGGGGTATTGCCGAACATTCTGATCTGGTCCTTAATTGGTAGGATAAAAAAAAGAAGATTTTTGGAGTATTTCTTGTTTAAGATATCAACTATCAAACTTGTCATTTTTACCATTTATGTCTGCATACCATAAGGGTTGTTTTTAGGGGTATTGCCGATCATTCTCACCTTGTCTATAAATCGTAGGATGAATAAAGAAGATTTTTGTCCTTTTTCTTTTTTCACATATACACAATCAAACTTGTCATTTTTAACATTTAAGTCTGCATACCATAAGGGTGGATTTTAGGGGTATTGCAGAACATTCTAATCTGGTTAATAATTGGTAGGATAAAAAAAGAAGATTTTGGCGTTTTTCTTTTTTCGAATATCGACAATCAAACTTGTTGTTTTTAATATTTTATGTCTGCATACCATAAGGGTGGTTTTTAGAGGTATAACCGAACATTCTCATCTGGTCCTTAATGGGTAGGATAAAAAAAGAAGATTTTTGACGGTTTTATTTTTTCACACATATACAATCAAACTTGTCATTATTAACATTTTATGTCTGCATACTATAAGGGTGGTTTTTAGAGGTATTGCCGAACATTCTTAACTGGTCTGTAAGTGGAAGTATAAAAAAATAAGATTTTTGGTGTTTTTCTTTTTTCAAACATCGACAATCAAACTTGTCATTTGTATCAGTTTAAGTCTGCATACCATTAGGGTGGTTTTTAGGGGTATTGCCGGACATTCTAATCTGGTCTATAATTGGTAGGATAAAAAGAGAAGATTTTTGGCGTTTTTCTTTTTTCGCATGTATACAATAAAACTTGTCATTTTTAACATTTTAGGTCTGCATCTAATAATGGTGGTGTTGATAATTTGTTTGATGTTATTGTTCCTCTTTTTATTGACCTTCAGCTTACGAACTGACTGTGTGATTGTTTGCAGCATTGCAAACACCTCAAGACGGGCTCTCAGGCATGACCGACATATTGATTATGAATTGTTTGCAACATGGCAAACGCCTTGAGACGGGCTCTCAGGCATGACAAACTGACTAACTGACTGTGCAATTGTTCTCAATATTGCAAACGTCTCGAGACAGTCATATCATGGGTCACGTCATGTGTGAGTTCGCGTGTCGTGTCATGTGTCATATCATGTGTCATGTCATGTTTCGTGCCTCTTGTCATGTTATGTGTCACGTCATGTGTCATTTAATGTGTCATGTCATGTTTCATGTCATGTGACATGTCATGTGTCATATCATGAGTCATGTCATGTATCCTGCCACGTGCCATTTTATGTTCCTTGATATGTGTTATATCATGGGTCACGTCATGTGTGACTTCGCGTGTCATGTCATGTGTCATATCATGTGTCATGTCACGTTTCGTGTCTCGTGTCATGTTTCATGTCATGTGTCATGTCATGTGTCATGTCATGTGTTATATCATGTGTCATGTCATCTATCGTGTCACTTGTCATGTCATGTGTCACGTAATGTGTCATTTCATGTGTCACGTCATGTATCATGTCATGTGTCATATCATGTTGCATTTCATGTTACATGTCATGTCATGTGTCATTTCATGTGCCATGTCATATGTAATGTCATGAGTCATGTCATATGTCATGTCATGTGTCATATCATGTGTCATGTCATCTATCGTGTCACGTGTCATGTCATGTGTCACGTCATGTGTCATGCCATGTGTCATGTCATGTATCATGTCATCAGTCATATCATATCATGTGTAGATTCATGTTTCATGTCATGTGTCGATTCATGTGTCGTCATGTGTCACGTCATGTGTCATATCATGTATCATGTCATGTCGTGTGTCATGCCACGTGTCATGTCTTGTGTCATGTCATCTGTCATGTCATGTGTCATGTCGTATGTCATGTCATGTGTCATGTCATGTGTCATGTCATGTGTTATGTCATGTGTCATATCATGTGTCATTTAATGTTTCATCTCATGTGTCACGTTATGTGTCATATCTTGTGTCATGTCATGTGTCATGTCATGTGTCATGTTATGTGTCATGTCATTTGTCATTTCATGTGTCATGTCATGTCGCATGTCATGTGTGATGTCATTTGTCATGTCATTTGTCGTTTCATGTGTCATGTCACGTGGCATGTCATGTTTCATGTCATGTGTCATGTTATGTATCATGTGAAGTGTAATGTGATGTGCCATGTCATGTGCCATGTCATGTGTCATGTCATGTGTCATATCATGTGTCATATCATGTGTCATTTCATATGTCATGTCATGTTACATGTCATGTGTTATGGCATGTGTCATGTCATGTGTTATGGCATTTGTCACGTCATGTGTCATTTGTCATGTTTCATGTGTCATGTGTCATGTCATAGGTCATGTCATGTGTCATATCATGTCTCAGGTCAGGTGACATGTCAGGTGTTATGTCAGGTGACATGTCATGTGTCATGTCATGTTGCATGTCATGTTACATTTTATGGCGTGTGTCATTTCATGTGTCATGTCATATGTCATGTCATGAGTCATGTCATGTGTCATGTCATGTGTCATGTCATGTTTCATATCATGCGTCATGTCAACTATCGTGTCACGTGTCATGTCATGTTCCATGTCATGTGTCATATCATGTGCCATGTCGTGTATCAGTTCGTGGGACATGTCATGTGTCATGTCATTTGTCGTATCATGAGTCATGTCGAGTATCCTGCCACGTGTCATTTTATGTTCCTTGACATGTGTCATATCATGGGTCACGTCATGTGTGAGTTCGCCTGTCATGTCATGTGTCGTATCATGTGTCATATCATGTTTCGTGTCTCGTGTCATGTTATGTGTCACATCATGTGTCATGTAATGTGTCATGTCATGTTTCATGTCATGGGTCATGTCATGTGTCATGTCATGTGTCATATCATGAGTCATGTCGTGTATCCTGCCACGTGTCATCTTATGTTCCTTGACATGTGTCATATCATGGGTCACGTCATGTGTGAGTTCGCGTGTCATCTCATGTGTCATATCATGTGTCATGTCATGTTTCGTGTCATGTTGCATGTCATGTTACATGTTCTAGCGTGTGTCATTTCATGTGTCATGTCATATGTCATGTCATGAGTCATGTCATGTGTCATGTCATGTGTCATATCATGTGTCATGTCAACTATCGTGTCACGTGCCATGTCATGTTCCATGTCATGTGTCATATCTTGTGCCTCGTCGTGTATCAGTTCGTGCGAAATGTCATAAGTCAGGTCATATATCAGGTCATGCACCATGCCATGTGCCATTTCATGTGTCATGTGTCATGTAATATGTCATGTCATGTGTCATGTCATATATCCTACCACGTGTCATTTTATGTTCCTTGACATGTGTCATATCATGGGTCACGTCATGTGTGAGTTCGCGTGTCGTGTCATGTGTCATATCATGTGTCATGTCATGTTTCGTGGAAAAGCAACCCCTTGACACCACGAAGATATGACTTTGTCAAAAAATAATGTTTTTCAGAATTTTACAGTGTAAATATGGTTAAATTTTCAAAAAAAGTAGTGGAGCCCAAAAATCGGCAATACGGCCCAAAAAAAGCCTAAAAAAAGCCGAAAAATTCTTATACAAAGAAATTTGAGAATTTCGATTGTGGAGGTGCTAGCTTGATGGACCTGTTTTCATGGCCTTCAGGAAGGCGTAGTATAAGAGCAATATTTTTCTTAAATACCGTAAATGGGGCTAAGCGAGGACAAAAATCTAGTAAAGGGTGACACACGAAATCTTGAATATCGCTAGTTATATAGCTTTCTCGGATCAAAAAATCGGTCGAAACACTACAGCGTGAAGTCAGACACAAGAACTCTTCGCATTTAATGATTTAATAATACTTTCTTTAAATGAAAATCGTTTGTTTTGTTTTACAACACATGCAACGCTCAAATCTGCTTAAGGTATTTCATTAAAAAAATCGAAGACCTATGTGACATTTTGCGTAGGAACAATCTATAAGTTTCACACATAGATAATGATATAAAATTCCAAATAGGTTGCCATACAATTGCACACCTATCTTCCCATGTGGATTACCACCTAGGTATCTATCGCATTTTCTGTCTCCATTGGCTCACACGATTTTCAAAAGGAATCCATGTGGACAGACGCATAAATTACCATGTAAGAACACCATTTGGATACCCATTTGGATATCAGTTACTATATAGGATACCCGCGTTTATTATATTCCTTGCACATGTTGCAATGTGAAATGGTAAAATTGACTAAATTCCGAAAAAAATGCGTTTAGAGTTTAAATGATGCACGAAAAACTGGCAAATTTAGCCATTCACTTTTTTCCGTATGTGGAGATTTACAGCAAGGGCGACCTGAAAAACACCCTGATATGTCAAATTCCGAGATGACATGAACCTTTATAATAAGTACTTCAGAAAATTTTATTAAGTATTCACCGTTATATACCTTTATACAGGGTGATCCTGAACAAAAATGCAATTGGAACGCATATAAAAGCATTGAAATGTCTGTTACTTGGAATGATATTCTATGCGCTCCAGTCAACTCATTCTTACCAGGATGCGACAAGGAGAGTTGGCAATGTTTATTTCTAAGAATATCTGCTTATGGGTAACCTTTTTTCAACTATTGTTTATTAGAAAAGATGACTTGAAATTTAAAGTGGAAGTTGATTGATTGACGCGACGTATCGCGTGTGACGGCCAGTTTAACCTCATATCCTCGGGCCAAGACCAATAATATCGCTTGGCTGTCTGTGTAGATTGTAATCTGCCTGTTAAGGGTGTTTTCCTCCTCTAGCGTTTTATCTCGGCGGAGGTCGGTCTGGACCTGCGCCTGAAAGACAGTGTCATATATACGTAGAATCCTGATCTTCCTACTCTCTACATTGTCGAACATTCCTTCTCCCGACCTTTGAAGTCAACTGTATACCAGAATTTCTTTTGAGAAGGGTTCTCCAAAATCCCTGTTCGGGATGAGGAGTAAGGACGCGCAAAGACTTGGTGAAATTGAAGCGATTTGTTATCTTGTCTTTTACTGATAATAAAATAATTAATTTAAATTACTCAGCTCCAAGATCGCCATTACAAAGAAAAAATATTTGTCGTATTTCTAAAAAATTGAAGTTTGGAAAATGTGCTACATGAATTGTTTCCGAAAGTTTTGAATACAATTTTTGCTCAAAACTTTATGGAAAATATTAACCTAACAACACTTTTAAGTGGTCGACCTACATTTTGTATAACAAAAAACAAGACATTAAATTCAATATCGAAAGCCATAATTGAAAACAAACATCTTACCTCAAGTAATAGCTGCAACGGAGCAATGGGATTTAGCTCATTAAAATCCGTTAGTGCTTGAGCCACACTCTTGAAAAATTGCATCCTTGTAGACACTGAAAATGAATATTACATCTGTATTATTTCATAAATATAATAATTTGCCATTTCTTTTATCTATCTTAATGTAATGCAGCAGCAGGTTATCTTGGTAATTACGAGTATTTAATGCGTTATCTAAAAACCAATCAACTCATTGTTTAAAATATGAATTATCTTTAGAATAAGCTTCAATCCACCGTTAAATATCCTTCATATGAAAACTCGTAACCTCCATTGTAGTTTTATGGAGGAAGTTTTCTTAGTCATCAATTTCTAAGTACTAGGGTGACCTCTATATTAAAATTAGAATCAACTGAAATAAAAAAGTAGGTTTCTCATTTTATCGATCGCCGATAATTATTTCGATTTATTTATTTTTAGTATTACTTTCAATGTAAGTTGTTATTATTCGCGGCTAAGAAAGCAATTCCTCATCGTACAGGGTAAGGTTCCGGTACTGGAATAGTAGTTGAGATTAGAGAAGCTTAGGTCATTCGTTTTATCATTTGAAGTTCTTCCTCAGTTCTTCTCTTGTTTTTTCCTTGAATTGAGAAACTTAAGTCATTTGTTTTGTCATCTGATTTGTTCGCCCGACCCCGAGATTCTTTTGTTCTATCTTCGGGTTTTTGACTGACTCCTAACACTATAGGGAAAGGTTTTCGTTGAGGAATAGCTTCTCTTATCTCATACATTGCTGATACAAAAGAAACAAGGTTGTGAGAACCAACCAGGAAGCCGACAAAAACAAGAAAAGATCGAAATAACAACTTCAAATGAGAAAACAAATGAATACGACAAGAGAACAAGTTCAGGCAACACGACTAAAAGCACAAGTAGCGTGTTCAACTCAAAATAATGACAAATCTCGAATCCAAACCACTGTTCCTCGAAGAAAGCCTTTCCCTATACTGTGAGGAAACAGTAAAATAACCCCAAAAAAAAACAAAAGAAGATTGGGGTCTTCATGCCGTGCAAACGCTCATTGGCAGGCGGGTTGAGGATCAAGGACTATCTGGCTATTTTGGGGTCGGTCAAGGCCATACGCGCAAACAGAAAATCAGGGTATTGAAAGAAAGCTGACGAATCCGGTACAGTTTCAACACCAAAACCTTTGTTCCGTGAGGAACTATCTAAGGAGCTAGAAAAAAAAGAGAATATCATAGGAAGAAGTTCAGGAGACAAAATAAACGAAATATAAAAGAACATCAGATGTGAATATTGGACGATTTGAAGGTACTATTAGTTTCGGGACAATTTTTGTCTAATTTTCGAGCATTTCGAAAGTTTTTCATATCTAAAGCTAGCGTAAGTTTGCAGACTCCTTATTATATATCAGAGGACGTGCATTTAACGTGGTACGCTGGAGATTTTTAATTTTTTTAAAAATGAGCAACCTCTCCGATTGATCTCAAACCTTCACATATTGTTCGACTTAATTCAAGGTATTTTTAGGCAAAAAAATGTGATTGTGCCTCAAGAATTTCCCATTTTGGAAAAATTGAAAAAATTTGTTTGACCTTTTCTTTTTGTCTAAAATGTCTCATATTTTTCTCAAAACATTACTACATTGGGACCCATAACATATTTTATTCCCATCAAAATCGGTTCAGCCGTATTCGAGAATAAGATGTTTTTCGATTTTTTTACTCACCCCCATAACTCCCATAAAAACGATTTCTCAGATATAATCTTCCGGGAAATTGAACCTCATATTAGTAACAACTCACGGCGAAAATTTTCAACAGATTCGTCAGGGGGCAGCTTATACATGCATATCCTGCTATGCCCTTTGGTGCCCACTGGGTAGTTGCATTTTCAACAAAACAGTTGAATTTTAAACCAAAAAGCATGACTTTTTATCAAAAATTTTTTATTTTCAACCGAATAGTTGCATTTTTATTCAAAAAAGATGCACTTTTCAATGGAATGGATGAATTTTTGCATTAAGAAGACACACTAGAAAAAGATGCATTTTAATCCAAAAAAAGGTCGGTTTACTTTTAAAAACCGAAATATGAGTTTTAACCAGAAAGTAAAGTTTTTACGAAAATAGTTAAATTTTCAACTCAAAAAAGACTAATTAAAAAAAATAGTTGAATTTTCAACCAAAAAGGATGACTTTAACAGAATTGTTGCATTTTTAAACAAACAAGTTTTCAATTAAGAAGACTAACTTCAAAAAAATAGTTGCACTTTCATCCATTCAAGATTGCAGTTGACTTTTCAACACCAGTTAATAAATTTTATTCAATTTTCAAATAAAAAAGGAAGACTTTTTAACAAAATTGTTCAATTTAAAAACAAACAATAAAATTTATAACTAAGAAATAATCTACAGAAGGAAGCAACTGCAAAAAAAATAGAAGTATAAATACAAGGCAAATAATTTCCTAAGAAGATTATTATTATAGCAGGGTGACCGCAAAATTTATTTTAATTAAAAATTTAATAACTCGGACGTTAACATCTTTAAATGGCAATAACATCTTCCAAATATTAACTAGATTAAACATACGTTGATAAAATATGGTACATTTGTCGCAGTTGAGAAATACGTATAGTACTTCTCTGCATAAAGGTAGCTATGAAAAACAAGAGAATATCTGCTGCAGCCTCGGTGACGTAGTTGGTTAACGCTGCACTCATGTAAAGTGGCGTTCCCGGTTCAAATCCGGGCTGAGGCAGATTTTTTATTGTTTCTCAAATTTTATTTGTCCGAAGTAATCGTTTTAACATCAAAATTTATATTAATTAAATATTTAAAAACTCGTATACCCATCCACACATCACTACTTTACCACCGATCAATTCACGCCTACCCCGAAAGGGAAACGGCTTAATGATATAATAATAATAATAATATGGAATTCAATAAATTAATGGAATTTACGAAATTCATGTATTTGACGGAACTCATGGAATTTACGGAACTCATGGAATTTGCAAAGTTCATGTAATTCAAGGAATTCACGAAATTCAAGGAATTCAAGCAATTCATGAAATCCAAGGATTTAACGAAATTCATGGAATTCCTTGAATCCCATGACTTCTTCAGACTCCTGGAAATCAATTAATTCCTTGAATTTCTCAAACTCCATTAAATCCTTGAATTCCTTAAATCCCATAAATTTCTTAAATCCTATGAATTCCTTTAATTTCATGAATTACTTGAATTTCATTCATTCCGTGAATTCCTTCAACTCCATGAATTTCGTGAGTTCCATAAAGTTCTAGAATTCCATGAATTTCGTGAATTCCATGAATTCAATGATTTTCTTGAATTCCGTGAATTCCATGAATTCCTTGAATTTCATGAATTCCATAAATTCTGTGAAATCCTTGAATTCCATTAAGTCCGTAAATACAGTGAATTTCGTGATTTCAGTGTATTTCTTGAATTCTATGAATTCCGTGAATTTCATCAATTCAGTGAATTCCGTGAATCCAGTGAAGTCAGTGACTTTCGTGAATCCCATAAATTCCATGAATTCCGTGAATTCCATAAATTTCGTGAATTCCTTAAATTCCATGAATTCTACGCATTTCGTGAATTCCATGAATTCCTTGAATTCCGTGAATTCCATGAATTCCATAAATTCCGTGAATTTCATAAATTCCATCAATTCCGCGAATCCCATATACACCGTGAAGTCCTTGAATTCCATTAATTCCGTGAATTCCATAAACTTCGTGAAATCCTTCAATTCCATGAATTCCGCCAATTCCATTAATTTCGTGAATTCCTTGTGCACAATTTTCGGCTTATAAAGGCTACAATACTTGTATTGGAATTCTCGACGGTGATTCCACACTTCACAACACTTACAATACATGTATTTCTATTTGGTCATTCCAATACCGTGTTTTCAATTTTAGTTTACGCTTGTATTTTAAAACTGTTGGAGAATTCCAAACATTTTTAACAGTGTAGAATAATTCTAGAAAGTTGCAGTTTTTTCTATCATTTTTCAATTTTTATCCACTTTTCAATTATTGTAAGGTGCTAATGGACGCAATTCAACAAACGTAATTTTTTAAACAAATTATTATTGCTTACAACTGTCTTCTTTAGTAATGCTAGATAGTTGTGTTTTTTTTCATTTTTAACTTTTTGTTCACATTTCACATTTGCATTAATTATTATCTCACTCTGAGTACAAAGTGGATTATAAGTTGAAATTTTCAGAAAAACAGCAGCTATCTAGTATTATTCAAAGAGAATATTATTTAAAAAAATACTAAATTGTTTAAACGTATATATTTGTCAAATTAAATTAATTATTACCTCGCTCCAATCGAAAAGTTGAAAGTAAGTTGATAAATTCGCAAAAACCTCGATTTCCAAACACTATTCTAATTGAAAATTCCTAAAATATTTAAATAAATTGTTTAAATGATTTATATGAACATCAAATCATTAATGGAATGTAGTTTACGAAATGGGAAATCCCATTTTTAAATTCACGGGGCTTCAAGAGCACATTGTAAAATAGCTTTAAACAAAATTTAAGAAAATCAAAAAGTGTTTTTTTCTTCAAAAATTGAGTTAAAACATTAGTTTATAAAAAAACCTATAAATTTACTAAACTTTTTTGTTTGAATTTTTTTTTTTTTTACAACTGCGTCTTATTATGACTAATTAAAAAATTACATCTTAATATCTTCAAAATCATCAAGGTAATGCAAGCTTCAAAAAAAGGAGAAATATCTCAATTGGAGAATATTTATTACACACTTTGCCTGGTCTCTTCTGGGCATTATATCTAATGCCTAGGCAATCTGTATAATAGAGAGTATTACATACTTTGCGTGAACTCTGTTGGGGATTATATATCATGCCTAGGGATTATATATTATTATATCATTAAGCCGTTTCCCTTTCGGGGTAGGCGTGAATTACGCGATTGGAAAGTAGTGATGTGTGGATGGGTATATAGGTGAAGGGAAGATAGGTATATATGTTTGCGGTATAGATATTTTAGATTGATCTAGAATTCTCGTGTTACTCATTTAAATAACACGTTCATTCCGCTACACTGCTCCGAACCAGGCTGCTGATCAATCTCTCTAGCGATCACCCCACGTGGAGAGTCTCACAAAATTGTTATATGTGGCTCTCCACTTGGGCCCATCTCAAACAATGCCTCAAGGCTCGCATACAATAGTTACATTGAACGAAGTGGACAATCTGCTGATATAATTCTGCAAATTATCAGTGAGTGGCTTTTCATCGTTTTTAGTGCTCCGGTGAGCGTGTGCGTGCGTGTGTGCGCGCGCGCGTGTGTGTGTGGGTGTGTGTTTTCTCAGGACGAGATTGATAACGAGGATAAAAATAACTGTTCGAGAAGATAGTTCCTTAGTTATACTGTTCACGACGATGTCTGGGATGACGTCCTCTCTAAATATGTTGGATATTATTCGAACTTCCCAAACAAAAGATGCGGTAAGTTTTTTTCTCAATAAATATGATTAAAAATGGGATATTTTTCAATACTTAAAAAGGTGATATTTTTTAACTATTAAAAATGTGATAAACTTTTGTAACACTTAAAAATATAAAGATAACTTTAAACAAAAATATCATACAAAAATGTCGTTCATCTTCATTTTCGTTCAAAAAATAAAGTCTTAAAATATATACAAGAATATAAACAACAAATCTAATATTGAAACCTTTACGAAATCTTTGAAATCTTTAAAAAGCTTTTGAAATCTTTAAAATATTTTTAAAATGTTTGAAATCTTTTGTGAAATCATTGAAGAAATTTGAAATGTGTGGGGTTTTTTTTTAATCTTTGAGATTTTTCTGTGAAAGATTTGAATTTTTTTTTAATATTAAAAATCTTTATGAAATCATTGAAATATTTTGGAATTTTTTATTGTTATTGTATCTTGTAAAATCTCGGTGAAATCTTTGTAATATTTGAAACAAAAAATCATTATTGAAATCCTTGAAATCTGTTTAAATCTTTGAAACCTCTGCGAAATCTGTGAAACCTTTAAAATATTTGAAAATATTTTCAATCCTTCAAACCATCGAAATCTTTTAAAATCTTAAAAATATTTGTGAAATCTTTTAGGTTTTTATAAAATCATTTAAATATTTTGAAATCTTTGTGATTTTTTTTTCTAAATCGTAAAAAAGCTTTGTGTAATCTTAGAAATATTTTTAAATCTTCGAAAACTTTGAAATCTTTTGAAATCTCAGTAAATCCACATAAAACAATTAAATTTTCCACAAGATTTTCAACACATTTTTTATTCTATTCAAGTGGAAAAAAATTTTTTTACTAAAGAATACTTATATTTCACAGAAAACAAAAACCTAATGGATCTGGTTGATGTCGCCGATATCGAGAGGTTACGTCATCCCGAAACAGAGACTGAGAAGAATGAAGAAGAAATGATACAGCAAGTTGGAGATGGCGCTGCAGCTAGCGCGAAGTATCAGAACTACCACCAACAGCAGAAGCAGAACCAGCAAGATGAAGGACATCAAAATCAACAACAAGAACAACAACAACAACAGCAACAAGAAAAACAAGAGCAGCAACAACAACAACAGCAGGAAATACCTGATGAGGCGGAGAATTTTTTCCAAATAGGACGAGGCTAGTAAACTAGCGTATCTAAATGAACACTCGACAATCAACTGTTTATACCACACTCCTGATTGGTCCAGCCTAAATATTTTATAGCTCAAAAACTAAAGCTTCAACAGATTTTTGGAAAAGGAATTTTCAATTTATTTGTTTCTTATTTTTATACAGCTATATAAGTGAGGACACTTGAGCCTGGGAAACCCTATATAGAGTTATTAAATTATGTGCACGGGGTGCGTGTGTGCGTGTCAATGAAAATAATCTTATTTTATTTATTTATTTTTTTGTTTTTCATTACAGAAGCCGCAATAACAACAACAACAAGGACATAAATATTCCAAGGGGTAGAAGAGGTCGTCACCATGAACATATCTATCTCTAGAAATGTTAACATTCTTCTTAGTGAGTATTAATTTTTTCCCCCATGTTTCAAAAAAAGAATAAACTCTGTTCAAACAAATATTTGATACTTCTCTTATTTATTTTTTTCCAGATTTCAAAGTATATGACGGAGAGGACCTCGTTTTTGAGGTTGTAAGACCCACAGACGACGACGATGTTCTGGAACCAGGCGAGGTCTCTAGAAATCAGAGCTACGTGCGGATCTCCGAGGCAGCTCTAAGACATCTAAACGAGGCGAGAGAGGAAGCTGCTGCTGCTGCCACCACTGCCTGTGCGACAAAACGCACAGTTGTAATAGATCTTACGAGCGAAGTCGATGCTGATGATGTTCACGATATTATAATAATAGAAGAAGTCTCAGATTAACCGGCGTGCAAGAAGAGGAAGACTCGTTTTTTTTAAACATCTTTTTTAAGAAATTAAATGAAAATAAATATTTATTCAGATTTTTGTAATATTATGTAAATAGTTTTAGGTGTAGGATTGTAAAATTTTTACAGCGAAATTGGATTGAGCGACCCAAAAAATTATAAAGGTATGGTAATTAAGTTCACTAGACATAAAAAGCTCCATTTTTACCCAAGAAATACAGCAAAAATCGCTGTTTTTGTCATTTTTACGTCGGATTCGGCGACCGCGAAAACATATAGATATGCTTTTTCAGTTTACCGGGCATGAAGACATTTTTTTGCAAAAATATGTAAGAAAAATCGCTTTTTTCGTCGATTTTACGTCTATTCTTGCGTTTTTCGGAAAAATATGAGCCAACTTGGGTATTTGGTCCCCGGATTCGGATCCAGCTACCACAAAAACATATAGATAGGCCGGTGTAGCCCGCCGGACAGTCGAATCGGAGAAAATCGTAGAAAAATAGAGAAGAGCGTTGAACTGAACTAAAACTTGTAACTGACCCATGCTGGTCTTTCGGGTATATCTTTTTTTTTGAGTATATCTATAGCTATGTCCTCCAGCTTCCACGTTCTTCTATGCTCTATAGTTTCTGGCTACACAGTACTCGCTACAGGTTACAACGTTCTTACTATAGTCTATACATTTACTCTCTTGCTGGATGTAAATAGTTATATTCTACACTCTACAGCGTACAGCGTGCTAACTATCTATATATAGGGTTAGTATCTACACTCTGCAGTGCGCAATATTCGCTGTATATTTATGAAGTATTTATTGTTTATATAATCATGCGAATATATAAATATATTAATAAATATACTAAAATATATATATCAATATATCAAGACCTTAAAAGGGAGCTGCAACAACTGTATCCAAAATATTCGGTACGAGTAATTGTCCTTGTGATAGGTGCTCTCGGAGGTGCGAAACTATCACTGGTTCGTAACCTTAAAGCCATACCCGCGTGCCAAAAATATGCCACGGCACTTCCGAGATGGATGCAGAAAGCTGTCATCCTTCGGTCCCTTCGTGTCCTCAAATCACACGAGGGTTTCGCCGGCCTGTTGTTGTGATCTCTTCGTGTTCTGTGATCACCCATCTCACGGTTGTGATACGTGGTCATGAGTGGGATTTACCGCGGTCCTACTGGGAGCAACTGCCATCTAAAAATGACATCGGCTCGCAGTAGGACCGCGATAAATCCCACTCATGGCCACGTCTCACAACCTTTAGATGGGTGGTCACTTTCGAGATCTTGTATACCGCTCTCCAAGAAGTCTCTACCTCTATGGGCTTGGGTGGATTTTTGACAGGAACAGGGTGATCACTGAAGAGGCGAGATGGGTCAACGAGAAACTTGTGATTCTCCCTGATCCATCTCTCCCTCTTCTGTACTCTCCTTCTTGCGTCAGATAACAGCCGTATTTTGTCAAAAACATGCTGCTTGATCGTCAACAATGTTCCGCCAAGATTTGGCTGGACGTTGGCAAGACCACTGGCTCAGTACTGCGCCAGATGTAAGTAACGGTTCAATGCAAGCAATTCCCATTGGAATTCCGTAAGCAGCCAATCATTATACCGATTACCCTATATTTATTGACATTATTTTGTTCGAGTACCAGAATTTTGTAACAATGGTATGTTTGAAGACAACAAAGATTTGTAATGATCCTAAATAAAAATTGAAAAGAGGAACTGAAATAATAATCGTTTTACTTCAATAAAGCTGTGCAGAGTTGCTAACTGCGGATAGAGGGTCGAGCCTCTCGAAATTCATCAAACGCATGATCATGCGTACAAAATGCACCATAAATTTAGATCATTCCATGCAAAGTCGAAATCACCCGCGCATATCGAAGCTTTGTAATATTATGAGGTAAATTTTTTACGATTTTTCCCTCGTTTTGTCCAATTCAAGGGGAAAAATTATGTTCCGTAAACGAGCATTACACGCGCGAACGTCTGTTATTTTAATTAGTTCATCCCACCCGAGAGACAACTCAAAATCCGATTTGCGGTTCATGCTATTTCATTTATACTCTTATTGCGTTCCAAATAATCAGTATTGCTTATATAAAAATAAATAATTGCTGTTCGACATTTTGCACTGCCAACAGTGTTCTTAATTTTTATTATTCTTTCCAGTTGTCAAAATGTTTATTTTGTTATTTGGTTGATTCATTATGATAATTTTTCAGTTAGGTCATTTGAGGTTGAATAAGTAAACAGATACTTCTGGAAATCTTGATAAAAATTGTATTCTCCATTAGTTATTTGTACCCTTTGTCCCCTTCGTACACTGAAAAAACTATATTCTAATTTTTATAATTTCCCACTAAGTTAAAAATTATTTGCTACTTGAATAGGCGCCAAGAATATATTCTTAATGTACGATGGAGGCCCTCTTACCTTAAGAATATATATTCTTGTCTAATTTTATGAATTTTCAACAAAATACATAAGTTTTCAACCATATAGTTAAAGCTTCTAACAAATTGTGGAATTTTCGCTCCAGAAATAGAAAATTTCTACAAAACATTTCAATTTCCAACAAAATAGTTAAATTTTCAGTTAAAAAGTGGATTTTCTACCCAAAAGACGAATTTTCGGAAAATTTCAATCTTTAATTAATTTTTAGTTTAAATTTTTTTCGTTTCTACATTTTTAGTAAAAAAAATTGATTTTTTACAACAAAAAAAAAAAGACAAAAACAAAAAAGATGAATCCTCAACCAAAAAAGATTACTTTTCAACCAAATAGTTAAATTTTGTTTCAAAATAATATAATTACTATTTTTACAAAATACATACATTTTTAACCAATTCATTTAATTTTGTACCAAAGCGGACGAATATTTAATAAATTCCACATTTTACCTAATTAATTTTTACTTTATGTTTTTTTTTTTACATTTTTAGCCAAAAAAATTTATTTTCTACAAAAAAACGAATGTTCAAGAAAATACATAAATTTTCAACTAAATAATTCAAGTTTTTAACAAATTGAGAAATTTTCAACAAAAAAGTTCATTTTCAACTGAACCAGACGGTTACATTTTGTACCAAAAGAAATTTTTAAGCCAAAAAGAAGAATTGTGAACAAAACAGTTGAATTTTCAACCAAGAAGATTAATTTTCTGCAAACAAAAAAAAAATTCAACAAATTCCAAATTTTATTTAATTAATTTTTAGATTATTTTTTTGTTTCTAAAATTTTTTAATTTAAGAGTTTAATTTTTAAACTAAAAATTAGCATTTTTTAACTTAAAATGAAGTAATTAAGTCAGGTTAAATTTTCATTAGGGAGAATCAATTTTCAACTGAAAAAACTAATTTTCTACAAAACAGTTTAATTTTGTACCAAACGGTTGAATTTTTAATCCGAAAATATAAATTTTCAACAAAAAATGTAATTTAATACCAATCAGTTGAATTTCAAACAAAAAAGTTCAGTTTTCAGTTCAAAAAATTTATTTTCTATCAAAAAAGAAGAATTTTCGACAAATTCCAAACTTTATTTAATTAATTTTTAGTTTAAATTTTGTTCGTTCCTACATTTTTAGCAAAAAAAAAAAAAATGATTTTTTTTACAAAAAAAAAGACGAATCCTAAACAAAGTAGTTGATTCCTCAACCAATACAGTTTAATTGTCAACCAAAATGTTGTATTTTTAATAAAAAAATATTAACTTTCTACTAAAAGATATAAATTTTCCAATCAGAAAGACAAATTTTCAACCAAAAGAAATTTTCAAACAAAAAAGATTGATTTTTAACAAAATACACAAATTTGTAACCAAATAATTAAGCTTTTGAGCAAGAAGATTATTTTTATACAAAAAAATGTCAAGCATTTCCAAATTTTATTTAATTAATTTTAAAATTATATTTTTTTCATTTCTAAAAATTGTTATTCAAGAATTTTATTTTTAACTAAAACAGAGCAATTCTTAACCAAAAGCAAAGTAGTTAAATTTTCATTAAGGAGAATTAATTTTAAATTGAAAAAAAAAACTAATTTTCTACAAAACAGTTTAATTTTCAATTTAAAAAATTGATTTTTTACCAAAAAAGAAGCATTTTCGACAAATTCCAAACTTCGATTAATTTTTAGTTTAAACTTTTTTCGTTTCTACATTTTTAACAAAAAAAAATTCTTTTTTACAAAAAAAAAGACGCTTTTTAAACAAAATAGATGAATCCTCAACCAAAACAGATTAATTTTCAACCAAATAGTTCAATTTTGTTTCAAAATAATATAATTATTAT
Organism: Andricus grossulariae; assembly: GCA_011634705.1. Taxonomy (NCBI): domain Eukaryota; kingdom Metazoa; phylum Arthropoda; class Insecta; order Hymenoptera; family Cynipidae; genus Andricus; species Andricus grossulariae. The sequence goes on along the minus strand of JAABKJ010075445.1, from coordinate 103,303,855 downwards.
TTTTACAAAATACATAAATTTTTAACAAATTCATTCAATTTTCAACCAAGAACATTAATTTTCTACCAAAAAAGATGAATTTTCAACAAAGTACATAAATTTGTAATCAAACAGTTGAGTTTTCAACCAAGAAGATTAATTTTTTACCAAAACTGACGAATATTTATTAAATTTAACTTAATTTTTACTTTATGTTTTTTTTCTCTACATTTTTATCCAAAAAAATTTATTTTCTACCAAAATAAAAAGAGAAATTTTCAACAAAATTCATAAATTTTCAACCAAATAGTGAAAGTTTCTAACAAATTGTGAAATTTTCAACAAAAAAGTTCATTTTCAACTGAAACAGATTAATTTTTAACCGGAAGGTTGCATTCTGTACCAAAAGAAATCTTCAAGCCAAAAAGACGGATTTTTAACAAAATACACAAATTTGTAACCAAATAATTGAGTTTTTTTACCAAGAAGATTAATTTTCGACAAAAAAAAATGTCAAGAAAGTCCAAATTTTATTTTAATAATTTTAAGATTATAGAAAATTCAGCTATTTTGTTGATCATTTATCTTTTTGGTTTGAAAATTCATTTGGTTGAAAATTTAAATCTTTTGTTGAAAATTCAACTGTTTTACACATAATTTCGTCTTTTTGTCTTGAAAATTCACAAATTTAGTTGAAAATTCGTCTATTTTTTTTTTGGTAGAAAATTAATCTTCTTTATTGAAAATTCAACTTTTCGTTTGAAGATTCCACTATTTTGTTAATAATTCATATAATTCGTAATTTTGCCTCAAAAATTCAACAATTTGGTTTATAATTTGTGTATTTAAAAAAAATCGTTTTTTTCGGTAGAAAATGAATTTTGTTTGTTTAAAATTCAACTTTTTGTTTGATTATTCGACTATTTTGTTAAAAATTCATCTTTTTTGTGGAATTCAACTGGTTCAAAAGTCGTTTTTTTCAGTTATGTTAATAATTAATTTTTTTAACTGAAACCTTAATGGTTCCCTTTTCCCTTTCTATGTGAAAATTCAGCTATTTTGTTGATCATTTATCTTTTTGGTTTGAAAATTCATTTGGTTGAAAATTTAAATCTTTTGTTTAAAATTCAACTGTTTTGTACATAATTCAACTGTTTGTCTTGAAAATTCACAAATTTAGTTGAAAATTCGTCTATGTTTTTTTTTTTGTAGAAAATTAATCTTCTTTATTGAAAATTCAACTTTTTAATTGAGGATTCCACTATTTTGTTAATAATTCATATAATTCGTAATTTTGCCTAAAAAATTCAACAATTTGGTTTATAATTTGTGTATTTAAAAAAATCGTTTTTTTCGGTAGAAAATGATTTTTGTTTGTTTAAAATTCAACCTTTTTTTTGAGTATTCGACTATTTTTTTTTAAAATGCATCTTTTTTCGTTAAATTCAACTGGTTCAAAATTCGTTTTTTTTTTTAGGTAGAAAATTAATTTTTTTTTAATGCGACTTTCTGAGTAGAGGGTCTTCCAGAAATTCGACAGCAGTTTGCTGAACATGATGGCTGGTGGTCTTAGCGGTAATTGACAAAAAATTAATTATCTTAGTTCGCGGAACTTGAAAGAATACATTACGCCGTATACGTGAACCCGCAATACCCACTCGCAAATATTTATTAAAGTCACGATTGATCGATCGATCGATCAATGTTCGGTCGTCCTTGAAAATCTCTGCCTATTAGCAAAATAATTTGCAATACAGAAAAAAAAAAATTTCGATTATTTTTCTGCAAAATAGATTCATTTTCAACAAAATAATTAAATTTAAAAAATATATATATAAACTTCGACCAAAATGCTTGATTTTTCAATGAATGAATTAAATTTTCAAGAAAATAGTAGAATTTTTAATCAAGAAGTCGAATTTTCAACAAATTATTCGAATTTTTGACCTATTCAGAATTATTGTTAAAAGTAATAGTTGATATTTCAATTTGAAAAAATGAAATTTCTATCTGACTGGGAAATATTCTTCAATGTAGAAAATATTTTCTTTCGATGTCTGTATAAAACTAATAATTTCAAAATTAAGGTATTCCCAGAAAATAAATTCAAATTAATTTTTTTTTTAAATTAATAAATCAGCTGATTTTTCCCTGATCAATTTTTCGTTTTCTCTTAGAAGGAATATTCAAAGAGCAGAATTTTAATCATGTAAATTTTTCAACATAGAATCTTTTATAAAGGGAATAAAACAATTATTTCAAAGTTTTTCTATTTTGCATTATGAGTTTTCAATCCGAAAGGACGAATTTCCGATAAAAAATTGAATTTTCGACCAATAAAAATGATTTTTAAACCAAATAGTTAAATTTTGAATAAAATAACACAATTTTTAACAAAAAAGTTTAATCTTCGAACAAAAGATTGTGCATTTGCAATAAAATAATTGAATTTTTAGAGGACAGTCGAATTTTCAACAAAAAAGATCAATTTTTAATCCAAGAGGATGAATTTCCCAAAAAAAAGTTGAATTTTCAACCAATAAAAATGATTTTTTAGCAAAGTAGTTAAATTTCATCTTTTTGTTTCAAAATTCAACTATTTTGTTAACAAATTTGTTTTTGTTCAATTCAACTGATTGAAAATTCTTCTTTTAGCAAAAAAGTCATCTTTTTTGGTTGAAAAATCATCTTTTTGTTTCAAAATTCAACTATTTTGTTAAAAAATTGTTTGTTTTTTTTTGTTTAATTCAACTGGTTGAAAATTCGACTTTTGGTAAAAAAAGTCATCTTTGTTGGTTGAATATTCATCTTTTTGTTTAAAAATTCAACTATTTTGTCAAAAAATTTGTTTTTGTTCAATTCAACTGATTGAAAATTCTTCTTTTAGCAAAAAAGTCATCTTTTTTGGTTGAAAAATCACTGTGGGTTACAAGTGGATTACTTGAATTAATTAAAAAACTCCGAATTATCTGAATTACAAATGGATTACTGTGGATTACTGTGCATTACTGCGAATTACAATTAGATTACTCAGAATTACTTGAATTAATCGGATTAAAAGTGGATCACGGTGTGTTACAAGTGGATTACTTGAATTACTCCGATTAAACTGGATTACAACTAGACTACATTGTATTAATTATCTTAATAGTAGATTACAACGGATTAAAACTGGACCAGTTCTTGTTATATCTGCATTACAAGTGGATTATTCCGAATTGCTTGAATTAGGCGGATTACAAGTTGATTATAGTGGGTTACAAGTGTATTAGGTTACATTACTCCATTTAGCAATTGGATTACCATGGATTACAACTGGATTAATTTAAATTATAACTGTATTTCAAGTTTATTTCCGCGGATTATAAGTCGATTATTCCGGATTACTTGAATTTTTTGTATTACACCTGGATTACTGTGAGTTACAAGTGGATTACTCGGATTAATTAAATTACTTCGAATTATCTGAATTGCAAAGGAATGACTGTGGATTACCATTATATTACTCAGAATTACTTGAATTAACTGGATTACACGTGGATTACTTGAATAACTGTGATTAAACTGGATTACAACGGATTAAAACTGAACCAATTCATGCTATATCTGAATTACATATGGATTATTCCGAATTACTTGAATTAGCCGGATTACAAGTTGATTATAGTGGGTTACAAGTGTATTAGGTTATATTACTCCATTTAGCAAGTGTATTACCATGGATTACAACTGGATTAATTTAAATTATAACTGAATTTCAAGTTTCTTTCCGCGGATTTTGCGTCTGTTACTCAGCATTACTCGAATTTTTTGTATTACACCTGGATTACTGTGGGTTACAAATGGATTACTTGGAATAATTAAATTACTACGAATTATCTTAATTACAATTGTATTACTCAAAATTACTTGAGTTAACTGGATTACAAGTGGATTACTTGAATTACTGCGATTAAACTGGATTACAACGGATTAAAACTGGACCAATTCATGTTATATCTGGATTGCAAGTAGATTATTCCGAATTACTTGAATTGGCCGGATTACAGGTTGATGAGTATGGGTTACAAGTGTATTACGTTAGATTACTCCACATAACAAGTGGATTGCCATGGATTAGAACTGGATTAATTCAAATTAAAACTGGTTTTCAAGTTTATTTCCGCGGATTATAGGTCGATTACTCAGCATTACTTGAATTTTTTTTATTACACCTGGATTACTGTGGGTTACATGTGGATTACTTGGATTAATTAAATTACTTCGAATTATCTGAATTGCAAATGAATTACTGTGTATTACAATTGTATTACTCATAATTACTTAAGTTCACTGGATTACAAGTGGATTACTCCTATTTCTCGGATTACAGCGGATTACCAGTTCAGATAGCCGAGAGGTTGATACGATTTTTTAACAAAATAAGTACATTTTTAACCAAAAAGATGAATTTCCAAATAAAATGATGTATTTTCAAACAAAAGGGTGATTTTCAATCAAGAAGATTAATTTTGTACCATAAAAGATGAACTTTGAACTAAAATGATGAATCTTTCACAAAAAAATGAAGTTTCAACAAAAAATTTTCAAATTTTAACCGAATTTTTAATCAAAGAAGATTTTGATCAGGATTCATAATAATTCAATTGATAGAGCTTTTTATACATTTTACATACGAACTAATTATTATTTTATTGTTATTCTCTAATTTCCCCCGGCGTTTTTAAATAATACGATTAATGAATTATTTCATTTCTTATAAATTAAGATTGAAAAGAAATCCATTTTATCATGAATAATTTTTGCAGAAAAGCAATAAATTGATTCACAATTTAAAAATAAATTTCCCAAAAACGTTCTTTTTATACTACGAGGGGACCAACATATTTCGAATTCATTTAGACCCCCTCATGAGGGATTATTTATAGGGGGGAATAACTAAAGGTATGAAAAACCAATAAAACCTGTAAAGAAAATATATAAAAAAGTGTTGATACAATATTTAATTAAGTTTAATGTCATCAATTATATTTATTGAGAAATTGATTGCTTTACACAGAAGAAATTTTTCTGTTATCTAATAAAAAAAATTATTGTAACCAGTTAATTACTCTATCCATACTTTGCTATATCTTGAGAGGTTTTTTTTTTAATTAATAGCCTTGTTTCCCTCTCTCTTTATGAATAACATCTCCATGAATTCCCTCTTTTTCTGATTTTTCTCATGATAAAGAATTTTAATATCATTCCAATTAAAATCATGACCATGTGTAATTTTATGACGAAAAACCGAAAACACCTTTGAATTCGTTTCGGAAATATCTGAATACGCTTTTCCTTTGTAAACAGTTTTAAAATGATTAAGTCATTTTCTATTAATTTCAAACTTTGCAAATCATCATAAACAAAAGAAGGGTTCGATCGAAAAACCGAAAACACCTTTGAATTCGTTTTGGAAATAATATCTAAATGCGCTTTTCTTTTTCAAACCATTTTGAAAACAATTGAATCATTGTTAAATAATTTCAAGTTTGCAAAGCATCCTAAGCAAAAAAAGGGTACAATAAAAAAAGCTGAATAATTTCAAGCTTGCAAAGCATCATAAACAAAAGAAGTGTCTCATCGAAAAACCGAAAACACCTTCGAATTCATTTCGGCAATAATATCTAAATGCGCTTTTCTTTTTTAAACTATTTTAAAAACATTTTAATCATTATTCTATAATTTCAAGTTTGAAAAGCATCATAAACAAAAGAAGAGTACAATGAAAAAGCCGAAAACAAGTTTGGGATCGTTTTGGAAATATCCAAATACGCTTTTCTTTTGTAAACATTTTTCAAATCATTAAGTCATTTTTTATAAATTTCAAACGTTGCAAGGCATCATAAACAAAAGAAGGGTCCGATCGAAAAACCAAAAACACCTTTGGATCAGGCTCGGAAATATCTAAATACGCTTTTCTTTTTTAAGCATTTGTAAAACCATTAGGTCATTTTTTATTAATTTCAAACTTTGCAAAGCATTATAAACAAAAGAAGGGTCCGATCGAAAAATCAAAAACACCTATGGATCAGGCTTGGAAATATCTAAATACGCTTTTTTTTAGCTCTTTTTAAAATCATTGAGTCATTTTTTATTCATTTCATACTTCGCAAAGCATCATAAACAAAAGAAGGGTCCAAACGAAAAACCGAAAACACCTTTGAATTCGTTTCGGAAATATCTGAATACGCTTTTCCTTTGTAAACAGTTTTAAAATAATTAAGTCATTTTCTATTAATTTTAAACTTTGCAAATCATCATAAACAAAAGAAGGGTTCGATCGAAAACACCTTTGAATTCGTTTCGGAAATAATATCTTAATGCGCTTTCCTTTTTCAAACCATTTTAAAAACAATTGAATCATTGTTAAATAATTTCAAGTTTGCAAAGCATCCTAAACAAAAAAGGTTACAATAAAAAAAGCCGAAAACAACTTTGGATTCGTTTCGGAAATATCCAAATACGCTTTTCTTTTGAAACCATTTTTAAAATAATGAAGTTATTTTTTATTAATTTCAAACTTTGCAAATCATCATAAACAAAAGAAGGGTCTGATCGAAAAACCGAAAACACTTTTGAATTCGCTTCGGAAATATCTGAATACGCTTTTCTTTTTTAACTATTTTTAAAATCATTAAGTCATTTTTTAATAATTTCAAACTTTGCAAGGCATCATAAACAAAAGAAGGGTGGTCCTATCGAAATATCGAAAACACCTTTGGATTCGTTTCGGAAATAATATCTAAATGCGCTTTTCTTTTTTAAACCATTTTAAAAACAATTAAATCATTGTTGAATAATTTCAAGCTTGCAAAGCATCATAAAAAAAAGAAGGGTCTGATCGAAAAACCGAAAACACCTTCGAATTCATTTCGGCAATAATATCTAAATGCGCTTTTCTTTTCTAAACCATTTTAAAAATAATTAAATCATTTTTCAATAATTTCAAGTTTGCAGAGCATCATAAACAAAAGAAGGGTCCAATAAAAAAGCCGAAAACACCTTTGAATTAATTTCGGAAATATCTAAATACGCTTTTCTTTGTTGAACATTATTAAAATCATTAAGTCATTTTTTAATAATTTCAAACTTTGCAAGGCATCATAAACAAAAGGAAGGGTTCGATCGAAAAACCGAAAACACCTTTGCATTCGTTAAGGAAATATCTGAATACGTTTTTCTTTTTCAACCATTTTTGAAATTATTAAGTCATTTTTTAATAATTTCAAACTTTGCAAGGCATCATAAACAAAAGAAGGGTCTGATCGAAAAATCAAAAACACCTTTGGATCCGGCTCGGAAATATCTAAATACGCTTTTCTTTTTTGGCTCTTTTTAAAATCATTAGATCATTTTTGATTAATTTCAAACTTTGCAAAGCATCATAAACAAAAGAAGGGTCCAAATGAAAAACCGAAAACACCTTTGAATTCGTTTCGGAAATATCTGAGTACGCTTTTCCTTTGTAAACAGTTTAAAAATAATTAAGTCATTTTCTATTAATTTCAAACTTTGTAAATCATCATAAACAAAAGAAGGGTTCGATCGGAAATCCGAAAACACTTTTGAATTTATTTCGGAAATATCTATATACGCTTTTCCTCCCACTATAATCCAATATTGCAAAAACGTCACCACTGGATGTTGATAATACAATATATTCTTGGTTTGGCCCAAGCTCATAGGTCGTATGATCTAGTCGCATTCGAATTGATTCATAGGCAGGAAAAACGTATCTTCGAAATTCAAATCTCTGGTTCAGGTTTGTGCAAGGAATAAGCCGAACATAGCCAAGTTGTTCTATTGCACATCCAAGTACACGAACAGAAAGAGGCCTTACCGCAGAGAACCTGGATTTGGCAAGAAGAGAAAGCTCCTGAGGTAAAGTCCGGTTAGGTGAATGTTTTCTGTCAGAAGAAGATGTACCAGGGTTACGCTCGCTACTAGAATTCCATTTGGACTTTAGTGAATCGTAATTTGCTGATGCTCTAACAAAACTTTTGAGAAATATTGGGTGCATGTTGCCTACTGGACAATCTCGAATTTCATCCGGGGTCAAAATATCAATTGCGCCGCTTATCATATTTACTTTAATCCTCGATTTAGTTTTATTTGTCGTAGAAATTGAACGAAGAAACCCGCTAGACTCTAATATAGCAAAAATGTCATCATTTGATGTTGATAATACAATATATTCTTGGTTGGGCACGGGAATTAGGTTCGCTCCTGATCGCAACCTAATTCAAAATTTGTCTCAATTGATTGCAAATTCAACTCTTTGCTTGTATGGAAAACTTTTCGGTGAAAAATAAAAAAAGTACTTTCTTTATGTTGTACTGTCTGGCCGAAACTGATTCTTCATTGGTCAAAAATTATCTCGTTTTTCTAAATTAAGCTTTTTAGTTTATTAATTCAATTATCCTCGAATAAATTTGACTTTGCAGGTTGAACATTTAACTATTAGGTTAAAAATTCTATGCACAAAGTGAAAGTAGAGAAACATTATTGATACATGTATGTTTTCAGTGAGAGCCGTAGGAGCCGACTTCAACAGATGCTTTTCAAGTTCATTGGTATTTAATTGTATGTAATGCATCTATGTCGTTATGGTGCCGTCCGAGACGAGGAATACCGAGCCTAGCTCGCTTTCGCCTCGTTCCTTTCTCGGTTCCGTCTCGTTTTCTCGAGCCTATTCCAAGGTTTTTCAAATCACATTCTTCCTCATGCTGTCTCATCCTTCCTCGTTCTCGCCTCGGTTTCTCGGAGGAATGAAACAGATGTGCGCTAGTGGAGCGACACCTTGCATTACCTTTTTTTGATAAATAGTTAAATTCAAAATCTGATTACAAATTATACTTGTTTGTCCATTACTGTTTAATTTGATATCAAACACGACTATGTTAAGATTTTTTCAAAGATTTAACTTCACGCTGTTTGTATGTTTTTTTCTTCTCATTAAAAATTTATTTTGTCAATTATAACAATAGAATGCATGGAAGAGAAAGGTAAAGATTTGGTATATTCTTAAGTCATTTGTAGTTTGAAGAAATTAGCACTAATTTATTTTTTTATATTTGAAATTAGAATTTAAAAATATTGTTGTGTCTTATGTCTACGTTTGGTAAATAAAATATTTTTGACAGGACATTTGAAAAATCGTATGTGCGTTTCTATTTCAATCACTTTGACTACTATATATTTTTCAAATTTTATGAAATTTGAATGCATAATAAGTAATAAATAAGTAAGTTATAAGACTCATATAAACTCATACAATAATCACATAATTGATTTTGAAATTGACTCTTACGAATTATATGTATGTATGTTTGTATATTCATGTATGTATATTCAAATATTCATGTTGTATATTTGTATATTCATCTATGTGAAAAATCTTATAATTCGGAAATGCCTTAGCACTGAAAAGTTTTCTTTTCGGTCCGTCATGACGTGTATATCTTAGGTTTTGGCTAAGTCAAAATAAAATGAAAAAGTGCTTTAATTGCAGAGTTGTGCAAAAATCGTGAATTTTATCATTATTTCTGATATTAATCTGCATAATATGCTTAACTTTTTCAGAGATGCTATTTAAGTTTACATAGAAAAAATTTAATCTCTTGTGGAGTCCTGAAAATGTAATAAATATAGCAGCTCCAAAATTTATAAATAATTTGTTTAGCATAGAAAAACTTTCTTATGTTCAAAATGTACTTCTAAAAGAATAGAATAACAAGATCATTAAGAAAGACGAGTTAATTTGAAAACTTCAGCGACTCGTCATTTTCACTTATCTGATATTCTCGCATTTTTCAGAAGTACATTTTAAACATGAGAAAGCTTTTCTATGCTGAAAAAAATCATGTGCTCGATGATGTGTTCACCTCACGCTACGCGCTCGGTCTTTGTATTTTCCCCACATTTGCGCCCAGACCTTTTAAAATTAAAGGTCAAATCATCGACAAAAAAACTAATTTAAAAAAAAAAAAAAAAATGAATTTCAACCAAAAGATTGACCTTCTACTAAAAAGGACCAATTTTTAGCAAAAAATTTCATGAATTTTCAACCAAAAAGTTTTATTTTTTACCAAAAAAAGTCAAATTTTTAACAAAATAGATGAATTTTCTACAAGAAATAGTAAAGGTTAATTTTCAGTTAGAGAAATAAGTTTTTAAGAAAACAAATTTTCAACGAAATAGTTAAATTTTCAACAAAATTGCCAAAAAGATTAAAGGTCTAAAAAAATTTGACAAAAAATGGATCTAATCTTCTAATTAAAAAAATAATTTTCCCAAAAAAAGAAAATAATTTTCAACCAAATAAATTAATTTTCAAACAAAAAGATTAATTTTCTACCAAAAAAAAAATTAATTTTCAGTCGAAAAAATAATTTAATAAAAATTGTTGGAAAATAAACCGTTTTTTTAAAAAGAAAGTGTATATTTTTTTCTAAATCGACAGGAATCACATATTTTTACTGGGAGAACCGGGAGGCGAAAATAGTAAAAATAGAGGCCACCCTGAATATTTTTTTTCCTATTCTCCAAGAATTTCGTGCTTAAATTTAAATTCGTTCTGTTTTTATTTATTTTTGCACTTTTACGATTCTAATTCTTTAAAAATTGTAATAAAACTATAAAGAAAAGTTCAAAATCTTTATTTTGAGGTTAGAAAATGTTAAACTCGAATATGCTGTCACTATTACATTTAAAATTGATTTGTTATGTTCTCAAATAATTTGTATGTGATAAATTAATAATAAAAAACACTCACTGAATTCTGAAGGATCCCAAAGCGGTTTAATATGAATATTATACGAGGCCACTGCAATCACTCCCACGAAACACGCGACAAATATTTTATACTGACTTTTATTCATCTTTTGGAATTCCTCCTGAAAAAAAAACCTTTTTCCACATACATTTAAGTATTTATGAATCAATTTTCAAATAAAAAATACCACATACTCACCGACAAATTAATTTTTATCTCGCTCCAAAAATTATTATCCTCTCTTCCTCGTCATAGAAAAAAAAAATTATAACATGATTTCAATTGTTAATCGTTATTCCTAAAAAAGTGCCAAATTCTCTGATGAATCAAATATTTACGTCGAATTATTTCGGAGCATCGGCAGATCGGCATGTAACAGACCCAACCTCCCTGACCTTGACACCCGGCAAACATAACCTACAAAATTCGTGTCCTAGAATCTGTCAGACATGAAAAGTGTTGAGAGATTTGGTCAAATAATTATAATTTTTTGAGTGATTTTACGATGAATCGTGTGTAAATTATAGTTCGGAAACGCGACTCCAATTCCGAATGTAGAAGAAAAGAAGAAAAATAGCAATGAAGTATTAATTGTTCGATTAAAATAGGTTGAAACTGGGATTTGGAAAAATGGTGAAAATGTTGAAGAAGGAGTGGTTGTTTTATTACACATTAGGTAGTTTTATAAGGTTTTCATTAATGAATTCGAGATATCAGGAGGTTATTAGTGACCGGGTTGAAGTTTCGACAGCTCTCAATTCCTGGAAAAGAGGTGAGTTTTTTTCTAATTTTAAGTTTATACAAATTCTTTTACTTTATATCAATCTTTTATTCTTCATTAATATCTACATTTTATACTATAGTAAATTTTTATTATCCTTTGAATCAATTCTAAGTGTAAAATTATTTTAAAAACTCGATTTTGAAATTTTTTAAACGTTTGTCTTAACTCTTAGGAAAAAAATATTTTTATCGAATTGAAATTAATATAATTTATTTATTTATTATCTTATTTTATCTTCTTCATGGAATCAAGTGAATTCAGGGCATTTCAAGAATTCAGGGAATTTAATTAACAATTCAAGAAATTCAGGTCATACGATTTTTCAACAAATTAAGTAAATTTTATAACAAACATGGAGAAAAAAAAGAATTTTCGGTAAAAAAAAAGAATTTTCAATAAAATTTGTTAAATGTTTAACCAAAGAAATGAAATTTTAACTAAAATGATGCATCCATAATGAAACAAATAAATTTATAATCGAATAGTTGAATTTTCAACCCAGAAGATGAATTTTCTTCCAAAAAAATACAAATTTTCAACAAAATAGATGATTTTTCAACTAAAAAATATAAATTTTCAACAAACAATACAATAGTTTAATTTTAAGTTTAAAAATACGTTTTTAACCCAATAAAATAAATTTTCAACAAAATAGATGATTTTTCAACTAAAAAATATAAATTTTCAACAAAAAATACAATAGTTTAATTTTAAGTTTAAAAATACGTTTTTAACCCAATAAAATAAATTTTCAACAAAATAGATGATTTATTTCGGTATCATTTTTGTTGCATATCAAAATGATGTTGATTTCGGTATCATTTTGAACAATTTTTTTTACTGTGATGTGTCATATTACCTCATGTGACATATTGCATTATCTGCCATATTCCCCATATGCCATATCATCCCATATCACATTACAGCATTTTTTGCCGCAATGAAAAAATACACCAAAAATAAACCCTCTAATTAAATTCAGAAGTTAATTTTTAAATCTAATTAAAATGATGAATTGATCACTTCATAAAAAGTCTGTACTCATCCTGAAGATCGAAAATTACACTATTTTAGAAATTAAAGTGAAAAAGTAGCCCAAAAAAGTGGCAACTGGGTAATTTTTCCACGGAAGTATAAAAATAGGGGATAGATGAAACGTTTATTTTTACACGTACAGAAAATTATCTTTTAGTAAGAAATTTTATATTTTTAAATAATGCTAAATGAATTTTTGATGATTTCTACCATTAACATATTTATTTTTATGTAATACAAAAAAGTCCGAAAAAAAATATTGTTTGGTATAAACAATGTTTATATGTTAAAAATCGTTCTCACAATCAAATACTTTTTCAAAAATATCATGAAGAATAATTAGATTTTAGACTTGAAGGTTTATTTAAATCTTAAATTTTGCAGTTTAAAATCCCTCAAATACACTTTTGTACATTTTTTATTGATGAGAGTTAAAAATTAATTTGAGACTGCTCATCACAGTTGATCAATGTGACAAATTCTAATTTTTAATTATTTAGCTTTGTAAATTTCAATTAAAGTATTCACCTTCTAATACTTCTTTCTAAAATGTCTATAAATTTATTTTATAATGGTTCCAATTTTATATTAGATAACAACTTCTATCTCCGGTTTTCACATTTGCAACATGATTTAAACTGGTTCGGCTTCCAGTTTTTTAAATATTGTCTTAATACAAACTATAGTTTTCAGCAGTTGAAACTTGTTACACTTATATAATTATATTTGTGTTACAATATATTGTCTTTTTTCGATGAAATAACAATAACATTTTGAATTTAAATTTTAGAAAGTTAAATTAATTATAATAAATAATTCTGGAAGTTGAAAGAATATTTAACTTTCACTACAACGTACATTCACGCACATAGACTTCATGGAATAATTAAGTTATCACTATATCAATTTTCAATTGCAACTTGCCTTTTACTTGAAATTGCTCAATTTTTAGCTTTTCGGGTTCAAATTGCATAATTTATATTTTTACATTCTCATCAGAGAATTAAGGATATGGAGAAGAAGTTAATAGGAAAACGTTGATTTTTGAAGCCCTACAATGTTATCATAAAAACTGTTTCAATTGTCTTGAAAAATCGAAAATTCAAATTTTGATCGCACAAAAAAGAACTAAAAATGAAAAATTTCATTTTTTACTCCAACTATGTAAGATACGAAAAAAGATAAAATTATGCACCAGAAAAAGATCTACAAATTTGATCCAAATCACTTTTTTACTAGACGATCAGTTTTCTTATATTTTTAAAAAACTGCATTAAAAATAAAAAAATAAGTTTTTTTGGACAAACGACACAAGCTACGAAGAAACAATTCAACAATAGTTGTTAACCCAAAGAAAAACTACAAATTGCTCATCATTTTTTGATAAGATGCGTAGTTTTTGTTTTAATCGTGCAAAATAATATTCAAAATAAAAAAAAATAAAAATATGTGGAAAAGCGACGCAAGGTATGAACAAAAAATTAATCAACAAAAGTTTTACACCCAAAAAACATCTCTAAATTTGTTATTGATAATTGTTTGATGAAACGCGTCGTTTTTGTTTTAATCGTAAAAAAATAACATTAAAAATAAAAAAAAACTTTTTTTTAAAAAAAGCGACACAAAGTACGAAAAAAATTTGAAGAAAAAAAATTCTTCACTCAAAAAGGATCTAAAAATTTGTCATTAATAATTTTTAGATACGATTTGTAGATGTTCTTCTGATTATAAAAAATAAGATTAAAAATTAAAAAATTAAATTTTTGGAAAAACGACATAAGATATGGTAACAATAGACTCTTCTTGTTATAAGAATACATAAAAAATAAACAAATTAAATTTCTGAAAAAACGATACAGGTTGCAATGAACTATTTAATGACAAAATTATTTTTCATGGAATGCGCACTTTTTTTCAATTATAAAAATAAGAAAATGAAAATACATTTGTTTTAATACCAATGCATATTATGTATTGTAACAATATACATTCAATTAAATGATATGCATTTTCAGGGGAGTTGAGAATAAAATTTAATGCAAAATAAGGAACAAATATTAAAGTAATCATGATAAATAAAATTTGTACTTTATTTTGCTTCAACAATTTGGTTGAAAATTAAAGAAGCTTCGCCACTTGGAATATTCGAGCGTAAGGGACTTTGAATAAGTGAGCTTTCGAATAAGTGAGCGTTGGAGTAATTGAAAGTTCACTGCAATCTCTTTCCGTTAAAAATTCTACTATTTGGTTGAATATTGAACTATTTTGTTGGAATGTCGTTTTTTCTCTTTAATTGATTGTTTTTAGTTGAATATTCAACTACTAAATTTTTCATTGAGAATTCGTTGAAAATTGAAATATTTTGGTTAATATTGGTTCATTTTTGTTCAAAGTTAATTTTTGAAATGAAAGTTCATCTATTACATTATTGTGTTTAGTTGAAAATTCAACAATTTGGTTGAAAATTAAAGAAGCTTCGCCACTTGGAATATTCGAGCGTAAGGGACTTTGAATAAGTGAGCGTTGGAATAATTTAAAGTTCAATGTTATTTCTTTCGGTTAAACATTCTACTATTTGGTTGGATATTGAACTATTTTGTTGAAATTCAGTTTTTTTCTTTAATTGATTGTTTTAGTTGAATATTCAACTATTAAATTTTTCATTGAGAATTCGTTGAAAATTGAACTACTTTATTTGATATTTGCTCATTTTTTTCAGAGTTAATTTTATCAATGAAAATTCATCTATTACGTTATTGTTTTTAGTTAAAAATTCAACTGTTTTGTTAATAATTCGCCTTTTTGGGTTGAACAATCTATAATTTTCGTAGAAAATTCAACTTGCTTAAAATTTATGTTTTCGGATGGAAACTGAAAATTTAACTGTTTTGAAGAAAAATAGTCTCTCTAGCTCGAAAATTCAACTATTTGGTTGAAAATCCAAATATTTGGGTAAATATGAACTCTTTGTTAAAAATTCACTTGTTATGTAGAAAGTTCAACAATTTTGTGAAAAAATCATATTTATCAGTTAAAAATTTAACTGTTTGGAAGAAAACTGTTCTTTCTAGCTTGATAATTCAACTATTTGGTTAAAAATCCAAATATTTGGGTAAACATTAACTCTTTGTTGAAAATTCACCTGTTACGTAGAAAGTTCAACAGTTTTGTTAAAAGTCATTCTTTTTGGTTGAAAATTCAACTGTTTTGTGAAAAATCAATATTTATCAGTTAAAAATTTAACTGGTTTGTAGAAACTTCGTCTTTTGGCTTAAAAATTCATCTCATTTAGTCAAAATGTTATCTATCTTGGTTAATAATGCAACTCTTTGGTTAAAAATTGATCTATTTTGTTTGAAGATTCAACTATTTCTTGGAAAATTCATCTTTTTTGATCAAATTCAACTGTTATTGATTGAAAAATTAAATTATTTTTTTGTTGAAATATGAAATATTTTGTTGAAAATTCGTCCCTTATGCTTGATAGTTCAACTTGGTTGAAAAATAATCGTTATTGGTTGAAAATTCATCTTTTCGGTTTTAAAAATAAACTATTTTCTAGAACATTCGACTTTTCACCTTCAAAAATTCAACTGGTTCCTTGCAAATTTATTTTATTTATATATTTTTATTTATTATATTCAAACAACTATTTCGATGAAAATGTAATATATTTCGAATTGAAATCTTATTCGTTTTACCTATGAATTAATTTTATTTGAAAGATTTTATTTCCCTATTATTCCCCTATTTTTGCGAAAAACACCAGATTTTCTTTGTTTTGAGAGCATTTTGGGCTATGAAGTCTGTTGAATTATTATTTTTGTATGTTTTTTCAAATTTTTTTCGTTTATCAAATAAAATAGAAAAAACAAATTTTGACACAGAAGGAGGTGGGAGGGTGGGTGTCCGTATTTGTGACGTGGTATTTGAACTGCCCCTATAAAAAGATTACATTTTTTTGTTAAAACTAAAAAGTACCTGTTGGCCAAGATCGATATAATTTTTTGTTACATTGAAACGAAGTTTGTCTGCAACTGCACTGATTTTTATAATTTCCGGAGAACCAAGTACAATTTCACACATTATTTGGGCTTCAATTTTTAGTGGCTCGAATCCATGAAAAGCCAAATTTGTATATTGCTTCGTATATGGCAATAACATCCCTTCCTGAGGTGATATTTCTATTACCTAATTACGATTTTTATTAGAATATGAGAAGTATGTATTATTTTTTTTTTCAAATGGCTCTTTTAAAAATTGTTTCTTTTGGTGCTAAAATGTCCCCTGAACTTTGGCAGAGTTAAAAAAATATTTAGAAGTCTTCCAAGCCCATATTACTGATATATATATAATTAAAAACTAGAGGTTAACAACCACCGCGGGGTCCCACTGGGAGCAACTGTCATCTAAAAAAAAATGACATCGGCTCCCAGTAGGACCGCGGTAAATCCCATTCATGTTCCCATTTTTGATTATAGTAATTGCCGTATTGAATTTCTTCACATATAAATAATAACAAATAATAAATTATTTACGCAAATTACTGATAAATGTACATTGATAATAATTAGATATCAATTTTATTTCATTTGAAGACAAAAAAAAACAAAAAAACAGTTCAGCATAGGGTATGTCCTAACAACTGAACCACTTTTCTGTATAAAAAAAACCTTTTCTGGTGGAAATATTTGTGTCTAACCGCGTTTTACTAACATTTACCGCCACAACCAGGCATTACTGCTTTATTTACATTGTCAATATGTTTTGACAAATTTGCGTACCCAGCAAAGTCTTTATTGCAGGAAGGGCACACAAATTTACCGTGTTTTTTTCCAAACAGTGCACTTTTCTCTAATGTCTGTTTAAATTGCTTGTAATGGAAAATGTTAATCTACAAATAATGCACAATTTATGTTGGACTTGCTCTGTTTCCTGTTCGCACACTTCCACTGCTTCCATTCCATCCATTTTCAACAATTCCAGACCTCACAAAAAACGACCGGAATCTAAACAATTTCGAATTCGTATCCTATTCGTATTCGTAATTGTCCTCCGTCGTACTCTGCGTCATTGCGCGAGCATGCTGGTGGGAAAAAGGATAATAATAATGGTCAGATTGCAGAATAGGGGCGTCAACACTATTTTGGCTGGAAAAAATTGTTTTTCGGCAACAAACTATGAGAATCTTTAATTGAACGATAAATGAAGCGATTTGGCAAGGCAAAAGTTTGAAATTATTATTACTTTTGTTACTACGATGCCTCAAATCTGGCTCTTTCACTATATCGGAATGATCATACTATGATCGAGATTATTAACATTATTTTTGTCACCAGTCAAAGGGGTGCCTTCTCGCCCCCCACGAGACGTTGGAAGGGGGTAGGGATTTTACCAACATTATTTTTGTGACTAGTAAAAGGGGGTTCAATTAATCACTTGCAGTGTTTCTGGTACCATAATAATAATAATAATCAATTTATAAAAGTCACGCTTCAATATAATTATTTAATTTCCCCCGAAATTTCAACAAATAAAATATTTGAAGTATCATTAGTGAAAGTATAAACATCAAATTTCGTTTCACATTTACTCATCTTGACCTAATCTGCAAACACATGATTGTAACCATTTAATGTGCATAATAATCCAATTTAAATTTTACCGCTCATGCGCGAACATGGTTCAGGGATCGAAAAGCCAATTTGAGCAGAGCTGTTATGATCCGCTCGTGGGATGACAACTGGTGATGAGTACTAGTTATGAGTACTGAAATAAAAAGAGATAAGTAATGGCAATTGAAATCTATTTTCACATGTAAAGTTTGAGCTCGCTGATCTCCGCGAAAAAATTTAACTAATTTTTAATTTAAATTTAATTTATTTAATTTAAATTTAAATTTAATTTGTAACCGACACAGAAATGTACTTTTACAAGATTATGATAAAGTCACTAGGTATGTGAAAAAAACACAAAGGTAGTTTCTAATTATTTTTAATTCTTAAAAAATGTATACATTTATACATGTATACATTTAGCCAAGATTCGTTTAGGATAAATTCGATGTTTGAAATATACATATATAATGAAGTTTGAAGGTCGAGCCACATCTTTGCTGGAGTGTTCAATTTAACATTTTCTAATTTGAATCACACTTTCTGAAACCTAAATTAACGAAATTCATGTGCGATATATAGAAAAAATGTATGGGTGCTGCTAGATTTTTGTATACTGTCTGTTGACTTTTCAATTAAATAGTGAAATTCTACCGTCCTGAAATTTAGGTTATCGCAGTTTTTCTGTCCGCGTGTAATTTTACTGCGTAGCATTATTTTCACGATGTTTCGGTAAAATTACCACGGCAATCAGTGGTATTTTTCTGTCCAATGATCGCCGTGGTATTTTTGCAACAGGATTTTTTACAGTGTTGTCGATTTTCGATGGACGTTTTTAAATGTATGCCATATTACAATAGAAAGGTACAATACTTTTTTTTTGGGCGCTATGCGCGCGAGTCACTTTGCTCGCCAGTTTCAGCGTACCTAGGTCGCGTCTCTGCCTGATCTCGCGCTTCGCATTGGATCATTTTCGGGCTTTCCGTCTTGACTTTTTTAAATCTATTGGACGTATTGTTCAGTTTCTTCGACAGAGTTGAGTTAAATTTTTTTTTTGTATGTCCTCATTCTTCCCAAACAATTTGGTGACCCGATCTGTAAAAAAAAACTTTTAATCTTAGTATCACGAAATGTGACGAAATTCTTGATAATCTGAACTTGCCACGCATCGCCCCAACTTTCGTTGGATCAAGAATAGGTTTCGAGGGCAACCACACATAACAATTTTGTGAGACTCTCCACGTGGGGTGATCGCTAGAGAGATTGATCAGCAGCCTGGGTCGGAGGAGTGTTGCGGAATGAACGTGTTATTTAAATAAGTAACACGAGAATGCTAGATCAATCTAAAATATCTATACCTTGAACTTATATACCTATCTACCCATCGCCTATACACCCATCCACACATCACTACTTTCCAACCGAGCAATTCACGCCTACCTCGAAAGGGAAGCGGCTTAATGATATAATAAAAATAATAATAAATGTTAAAAATTTGTAACAATCACAATTTTTTATAAAATGAATTGATTACATTAGCAAAATAAACAATGGAAAAATATGAGTACAATTCAAATTGCTTTCAAAATACTCATCTTTGTATTCAATTTTCTTAATAAGAAATTACATGTCTTCCTGAATTTTTGTTATGACTAATTACAGCTGCTCTTATTGTTACTGAAAACTATGTTCTTCTTTTATATCCATAAAAAGTACTAATTTCTTATATATAATTTATTATAAATGAATTGTACAAATATATTTGTTTATCGTTAGAGAAGAAATATCAAGATGAAATAATGAAAAAGTATATTATAACGCTAATTATTAAGGTTTAAATATTATTTTTACTATTATTGATTCAATAATATCAATAATCAGTTAAAATATGTAACATTTACAACGCTTTATAAAGTGAATTCATTCCATCAATAAAATAAACAATACAAGAATATGAGTACAATTCAAACTGTTTTCAAAATACTCATCTTTATATTCAATTTACCTAATATTGAGTTACACGTTTTCATGAATTTTTATTATTACTAATTACAGCTGGTCTTATTGTTGTTGAAAATCATTTTCTTCTTTTACATCCATATAAAGTATTAATTTATTTATGTATAATTTATTATCAATAAATTGTATAAAAAAAAATATTTTTTAGGGAGGAAATTTCTGGATGAATTAATACAAAAGTATATTATAAGGCTGATTATTAAGTTTTGAATATTATTTTTACTATTATGAATTCAGTAATATGAATAAATGTTTAGAATTTGTAACAATTAAAATTATTCATAAAATGAATTAATTACATCAGCAAAATAAACAATAGAAAAATATAAGTACAATTCAAACTGTTTTCGAAATACTTATCTTTATATTCAATTTTCCTAATACTAAATTACACGTTTTCATGAATTTTCGTTATTACTAATTACAGCTGCTCTTATTGTTACTGAAAACTATGCTCTTGTTTACATTCATATAAAGTACTAATTTAATTATATATAATTTATTATAAATAAATTGTATGAAAAAATATATTCATGTGTTTTTAAGAAAGGAAACTTCTATATGAATTGATAAAAAAGTATATTATAAGGTAAATTATTACGGTTAAAAATATTATTTTTACTATTATTAATTAAATAATATCAATAAATGTTCAAAATTTTAAACAATTACGATTGTTTATAAAATGCATTAATGACATCTGCAAAATAAACAATAGGAAAGTATGAGTACGATTCAAACTGTTTTCAAAATACTTATCTTTTTATTCAATTTTCCAAATATTGAATTACATGTTTTCATGGACTTTTGTTACTACTCATTACAGCTGCTCTTATTGTTTGTGAAAACTATGATCTTTTATTTTCATCGAAAGTACTTTTTTATTTATTTGATTTATTATTAATAAATTGTATAAAAAATATATTTATGTATTTTTAAGAGAGGGAATTTCTAGATGAATTGATGACAAAGTATAATATGAGGCTAATTGTTAAGGGTTAGATGTCATTTTTATTATTATTAATGAAATAATATCAATAAATTTTTAAAATAAGTAATAATCACAATTTTTCATAAAACGAATTAATTGCATTAGCAAAATAAACAATATAAAAATATGAGTGCAATTGAAACTGTTTTCAAAATACTCATATATATATTCAATTTTCCCCAAAATTAAATTACATATTTTCATGAACTTTTGTTATTACTAATTACAGCTGCTCTTATTTTTGCTAAAAATTATGTTCTTCTTTCACATCCATATATAGTAATAATTTAAAAATATATATTTTTTATAAAGAAAATTTCTAGATTAATTAGTAAAATAGTATATTATATGGCTAATTATAAAGGTTTAAATCTTATTTTTACTATTAATAATTCAATAATATCAATGAATGTTTAAAATTTGTAACAATTACAACTGTTTATAAAATGAATTATTAACCTCAGCAAAATAAACAATAGAAAAATATGAGTACAATTCAAACTGTTTTCAAAATACTCATCTTTATATACAATTTTCCTAACATTAAATTACATGTTTTCATAAATATTCCTAAATGTTATTTGAATATGACACACATTGATTTTTATTTTAAAAATTCTTGTAAATAGTTGGTCATTTTATAAATTGTACGACATTTTTGTACCACGTTTGACCTTATAGAATAGATTTGAAGAATGAAATTATAAGCATATCTCCATTAATTAGTGTTTAATTCAAAATTATATTGTTTTTTTAAATTTTCATTTGACATCTGAAATATTGAAAAATTTTGTGAAATATTGTCAAGAATCATGTGAAAATTATATTTATATAACCTTTAAATGAACAAACAAAATACTTTTAAAAAATCGTTATTCCAAATTGTTGTTTTGTATACAAAAATATTTTTCGCCTTAAATTATAATTTGGTTGAAATCTTCCTTTTTCTCTGACTAAAAATCATTTTTACTTGAGCATGTATTTATTTTGTTGAAAATTCATTTTTTTAAAGGTAAATTCGACCGTTTTTTTAAATATTTTTTTATTGAAATAGCAATTATTACATTTTTCGTTGAAAATTAAACTTTTTTGCCTGAAAATCAAACAATTCGGTTGAAACTGTTATTTTTTGTTCAAATTTGGATTTAAAATATCTGAAATCTTAGAAAATATTTCGAAATTTTCTCAAGAATCTCATAAAACTTATATTTATTTTTACAATTTTATTTTAATTGTAAAATAATTTTAATTGAAAATTTATTGTGAATAATTGCAAAATAAATTTAATAAAATTAATTTTATAATGAAATATCCCATGATTTTAAAAGGACAATATAATTTTAAAGGTAATTCTTTGTAGTATTTTAATAACTAATGAACATATTTTTAGAATATTTTTGCTTGATTCTGTCCTAGGGTCAAAAATGGTACACAAAAATGTGAAATTTCAAATAAAAACTGTACTCTGTATACATTAATTTAAAAAATAAAAAATATTAATACTTTTTATAAATATCCCTAAATGTTATTTGAATATGACACACATTGATTTTTGTTTTAAAGATTCTTGTAAATAGTTGGTCATTTTATAAATTGTACGATATTTTTGTACCATGTTTGACCTTATGGAATGTATTTGAAGAATGAAATTATAAACATATCTCCATTAATTAGTGTTTAATTAAAAATTATATTTTTTTTTGAAATTTTCATTTGACATATCCGAAGTATTGAAAAATTATGTGAAATTTTGTCAAGAGTCATGTGAAATTATATTTATATAACCTTAAAATGAGCAAACAAAATACTTAAGAAATAAATAGTTATTCCAAATTTTTATTTTTTATACAAAAATATTTTTCGCCTTAAATTATAACTTTCTTGAAATTTTCCTTGTTTCTTCACTTAACATTTTTTTTTATTTGAATTTTTTATATTTTTTTATTTAAAATAAATTTTTTTGTATTGAAATAGCAATTATCACATTTTTTGTTGAGAATGAACCTTTTTGTTGGCAAGCATCCTTTTTTGCTTGAAAAGTCAACTATTAGGTTGAAAATGTTATTTTCTTGTTCAAATTTTGATTTGAAATATCTGAAATCTTAGAAAATATTTCGACATTTTCTCAAGATTCTTAGAAAACTTATATTTATATTTATTTTTACAATTTTATTTTAATTGTAAAATAACTTCAATTAGAAATTAGAGTAAATAATTGTAAAATAAATGTAATAAAATTTATTTTATAAAGAAATATCCCATGATTTTAAAAGGACAAGTCAATTTTAAAAGTAATTCTTTATAGTATTTTAATAACCAATGAACATATTTTTCCTTGATTCTGCCCTAGGGTCAAACAGGGTACTTAAAACTGTCGTGAAATTTCAAATAAAAACTGTACTCTGTATACATTATTCTTAAAAATGAAAAATATTAATACTTTTTATAAATATTCCTAAATGTTATTTGAATTTGATACACATTGATTTTTATTTTAGAAATTCTTGTCAGTAGTTGGTCATTTTATAAATTTTACGGCGTTTTTGTACCATGTTTGACCTTAGGCTCAAATTGAAGGATCTGATTTTGCGCTAAATATAAGGCAGACTAAAATAAGGTCAAACATGGTAGAAAAATGTCGTAAAATTTATAAAATGACCAACCATTTACAAGATTCTTTTTAATAAAAATCAATTGACCCGCCAGATGCTAGAACCAGCCCGACGCTCGAAAACGCGTAAAATTATTGTCCGATCGCCTCAAAAAAAGAAAATGTTCAAAATCCAAAAATCAATTTTTTGAAAATGTAGAATTGTAGAAGATAAGGATATGAAACTTTTTCCTATTGGAATTTTAGTTGCCAAATGTTTATTTTTAATAATAAAAACAAAATATTCAAAAAAAGTTTCTCCCTGATTTAATTAATAACTCATGGTGCACTTGGCAGCGTGCTTCAGCAATGAACAATCTTTCATCATATAAACATGACTACGATCCATTACCAAGTGAGGTTTCATCAGCTATTAAGCCTATTTATGAAGAACTCAGCAAAGAAGAGCTCTTGGAGAGGTGTGTTGGTGGCTTCACGCAAAACAATAATGAAAGTTTGAACCAATTAATTTGCAAAATTACTCCAAAAATACTTCCTGCTGGTTCAAAAATAGTAGAGATTGCTGCATTTGTCGCTGCTGGCACTTTCAACGAAGGAGTCTCAGCTTTATTGCTTTTTATGCATGGCATGGGCTTGAAACTTGGACGAAACAGCCACGAGTATGCCCGAAAAGAGGATGAGAACCGCATACTCATTGCCGAAAAGAAAGCTGACTCTGCGACTCGTGAAGCAAGAATTCGTCAAAGACAAGAGCAAAAGGATGCCCTGGATATTGCAGCAGCTGCAGGCACTTTGCTTTATGGTGCCGGAATCGATGATTCTATGTAAGTTAAAACAAAAAATTTTGTTTGCATGTTATTTCAATTTAAAACTTTAAACGCGTTTATCTCAAAACTCAATTTTTTAAGCCCGGGGACACGATTTCTTGAAAAGTTATGAAGCGATTTTGTTCAAATTTGGCACGCATATTTGAAATAACATTATCTAGTCATTGAACGAAGGATTTTTATTTATTTTTTATTACAACTAATTTTTTGGAGCCAATACATGGCGAAAATTTGACCAAAAAATGTGTTTTTTTTTTGTTCAAAGTCTGTCAAAAATTCAAATTTCAATTTTTTCTTTTTTCCTTCGTCCAATAACGAGATTTATCCATGTACTAACGAAATATTTTTGGTTTTTTGATTTCAGATAAACCAATCATGAGTTATGCTGTCCACTGCAAGAGCATTTTTTTTAGACGTCAAGGGAGATGAGGTACCAATGGCTGAGTTTTCGATATTTTTAAATAAAAATTTCACAAAATACAGTTTAAATATGGTGCTTTCATATGCTGTATTGTTTAAATAAAATATATGATTGCACATACTTAAAAAAAATAGTAAAAATACCCTTTTTTTGAACCTCTGAAACCCACCTAACCCCTTAATTCACTTTATGAAAAAGCGAAAGTACCTGCTGTGAACATTTAGCTACACGATAAAATGTAGACTAAAGCAGTTTTTTTTACTTTGTCTTGTACCTGTTAAAAAGGTAGATCTTTTCAAGACTATAAATTACACCTGATACAATTGAAGATTACGTGATATTCTATAGATGGAAAAAACCCTGTGCAAACACCGTAACTGTTAGTTCCCATAACTGATGTAGGCTAGACAAAGGTGTGGAAAATTTCCTATGAAAAGTTTGACCACCTCGTAAGCAGTGTCGATGAACGAATTTCAAAAGCTCACCGGGCACCTCCATAAAAACAGCATAGTATGTTAGGTACCGATGTCTTATTGTCCTAAGAAGTTAAACTCTTTCGAGCCGGTGTCGGAGATGCAGTGGACAAGTTTCAAAAGTACGGGGGTGGAGGGGTGTGAAACACAAAAGTAGGTAGTAGGAGGGATAGATATTTTCTGTTCTTAAATACTTACCCTTCGATTCTCAGGGATTAGTTTTTGCTCAATCGTCTTGAGTAACGTACACGTTAATTTTTAACCTTAAAAACCCTGAATAATAATGATGAAAATCGAGGAGCTAGTATATAGCCTGATGGCTATAGCTTATCGGCCAACAGACGCGGAGTGTCTGTTATATCTCCAGAATATTATGGCTACCTGTGATGAGATATTCCGGATATCTCAATTACTAGTTTCGAATAGTGCGCTACGCTTAGCGTACAACATGTTCGTGGAGCAAAGTGCTCAATTAGCTCGTGATATTTTAGGTGTGTATTTTTAATATAGTTCTCAAACTTTATGATGTGTTTGTGTGATTGTATTTCTACGAATTAAAATTTTTTAAACATGTCATAGTTCGTGTATCGGATTCAACACCTCCCCAAGTACCAACAAATCCTGCCGACTACTCGCCTGCATATAGGGATGCGGTTGAAACACCCGCTTGTGGGCCTTGGCCCGAGCATGAGGAGGTTCGTCAAAACGAGCCCGTGCACGAAGATGAGCTACCCATGCATTGAAGAACAGGTACGAGACCACTGGTGGAGGAAGGTTCATATATAAACCCCCCATAAACTCCAGCGAGCAGTGTGTTTTTAGCGCAGACTTGATACAGTCCTAGTTGAGTCGCGACTAATCTTTTTAGATAGTTTTTAGCTCGGTCTGTTATCCGACGGTTACATTTTACGGTTGTAATAAAACATCCGTTCTGTAGAATTCCAACGATTGGAAACTATATATATATATATATATATATATATATATATTCAGGGTGGCCGTTTTAATCAAGGAAAACAATTTCCGGCCATTTCCTGGGTTTTCCCCGGTTTGCAAAATTGTTCATGGTCATTAAAATAAAAAAATTCGAACTCCTTAAGCTGAACATTTTTTCACTTTATTAAAACTGAACTTCAAATTAAAACACTCGAAGTGGACCTCTTTTAAATTTCAAACTGTTTAAAAAATGTTAGCGTAAAAAATGGTGAATTCCGACATTTTTAATTCAAATGCTCAATAATTCACACGTATAGATTGGAATATTTTAACACTTTTTAGTTGATGAAAAATTAAATCCCGTTAAACTGCAAAATTTTTAATTTTAAACTTTTATAAATTGAACAATTCAAAGAATTCTGGTTACGAAAAAAATAAATCTGAACATGTTCAAAGCTATATCATATAAAAAAATGTTAAGTTAGAAGCATTGAAACTTCAATTTCGAATTGTAACAGTTGAATTGTTAACGTTAAAATCGGCAAACTGTTTAATTTTAAACACATTCAGAATCTTCTTGTGAAAACAAATTTTTATTCAATTTTTAATACCGAAACTACAGTTCAATTTTAAAAATCATTAAATAATTTATATTTACAGTTGATCAACTTAAAGCGTTTTTGATCAAAAAATAAATTCACTGTCATTTTCCGGTTTCACGGTTTAGCGGCCAATATAACTGTATTTTCTTTCGAAAAACTAAATGAATACTGTTATAAAGTTAGCCTTAGATTAGATAACAAAATAATTTCGAATTAAATTTGTCACGCGAATCATGTTTTTATGAGAATTTTTATACAGAAAAGAAAGTCGTAAGAAATAAAAAGAAAACGATGTTTTACTTCTAAAAAAATTGATAAATATTTTTACATTCAACCATCACACAAATCATTTTAAAAATGAAGTGATTGTCAAAGTTAAATATCAAATTAAATGCAATATTTTTGTAGATTACGTCAAATATTTTGTTCTATTTTAACCTAAAATTTAAATAAAATTTTTTTCATTACTTTCTTTTTAAAATCAAGTTGTCATTTATTTTCATTTGGTTACAGATTTAAATAATCCCGTCCATACGCATATTATTAAAAACAAATGACAAGCGTTGATCCAGAATGCATTGCGTCTTTTAAATTATTATACAACAATTAATGAATCATTTATTCGCATATTACCAAAAAAATGACATCGACATATTATACAGCATAAAATTTTGTTCTTTATTTTCTATAAATAGTTCAAACGATCTATTTAATTGAATTTTATTAGTTTTTCTTACAAATCCCACGCAAAAAAAAAAGAATAAAGTTTGCCCGCCATCCCCACCCCGAAGCATGCAAAAAAGTTCGTTATTGAAAGATTTCGTGTTGTTAAAAAATTTGCTCGCCGCCTCCTCGCCCCAATTCGTCGGAGAAGTAATGCTTGCAAGGTCACTAATCCCCGATTTCGCGGAATTTTTCTGAGACAGGATTATTGTTTCGTCTCGTGGAGTGACTTTTACCGTCAAAATTTATTACCAGGGACCCTAATTTTTGGTCAATTTTTTGTCACTTTTTCAAGGTAAAGTCAATTTGTTTTTTTTTTTTTAAATGAAAATATCACTTTAATCACATTTCTTTAAATAAATTAATTTAACCACTATTGAATTCAGTACATGTATATATATACTTTTTTTTCTAATTTCTTTAATTCTCTTGAAATCTTTTAGGGCAGTATTTACAAAGATTACGAGAAATTTTTAATAGATTTCAATACTTTCAGGGTGCACAGTCTTCCTCTTTTTTTTCTTAGTTCCCTCTTTTTTCTGAAAATTCTCCTTATTCCCTATTCTCAAAAAACTTCCCCTTTTCCCCTTTTCTGTTTAAATATACGATATTTGAAAATACAATATTTGGATTACGCGGGAAAATCTCTGAAATTAGCAAGTGTACCCATTATTGAATAATAATTAAGGCAATTTTAGCACTTAAATAAATTATTATTGAATTTAATAAGGTACACGTTTCAAGTGCTGAACCATTAAAAATAATATTAAAAAATATGCCCGCTGCGCGGGCACGTTCTCATGGCGCGCTGCGCTCGATAATGTATTTATCTCGCGCTACCCACTCGGTCTTTGGATTTTCCACACATTTGTGGACAGACTCTTTAAAATTAAAGGTCGAAGCGTTAACAACTGTAATTTGATGGTTGCGAATTCTCTTTTGTTAAAGCTCCTTCGGCTTTAACGAACATATTCTTATCATGTATCTCGTGCTTCGCACTCGATTTTGTCCAAAATGTGAACTTTTCTACATTATGTTCAACACTATCATATCTAACGAATAATATTTAAACCTTAATAATTAGCCTTATAATATACTTTTTTATTAATTCATCTAGAAATTTCCTCTCTGAAAATTATTTATTTATATATAATTTATTTATAACAAATTATATATGAGGGCCTTTAAAGTACCCCTAAGCGTTAAAAATGCAGTAAGCCCTTGAATTATAAAAATAATCGTTAAAACTTTACAACGATGATGTAAAACTGCCACGTGAGAAGTAAGAAGCCTGACAATATTTAAAAAAATTGAATTTACCCCTAACTTTTCCAAAAATCACCCCTTAAGGCACTGAAAAGTAATTTTCAAGTATCTTTTCTAAATTTAATGAAGTAAAATAAAAATTTTAGTGAAAAATGATATAAAAAAATTTATTATACATATATGAAAAATATTTCCCTTCAAATAAACATTTTCCCCCTTTTCACCCTTAATAATCCTTAAAAAATTACATTTTATTTCTTCAAAACTGATTATTAAAAATATATAATATAAATTTCTTTATATTGAAAAAAAAGTTTTGAAGAAAGAAGGGGTAATTTTTAATGGATTATTAAGGGTGAAAAGGGAGAACAAGTTTATCTTAAGGGCACTATTTTTCATATTTGTGTAATAAATTTTTATATATAATTTGCCACTTAAATTTTCATTTTACTTTCATAAAATTCAGGAAACACACTTACGAATCACTTTTTAGTGTCTTCAGGGGTGAGTTTTGACATAGTTGGGGGTAAATTGAATTAAATCTCTAAACAAATTTTTCAGGCTTCATACTGCTCACATGGTAATTTTACATAATCGTTTCAAAGTTTTCACGATTCTTTTTAAAATTCAAGGGTAAGACTTCAAAAAATCAGAAAAATAATTTTTTTGGACCACCCTAATATATAATTTTTGATATATAAATATATATTGTTCAGAGGAACAATTACAATTGCTTATAAAATGAATTAATTATATTAGCAAAATAAGCAATAGAAAAATATGAATACAATTCAAACTGTTTTCAAAAAACTCATCTTTATATTAAATTTTTCTACTATTAAACTACATCTTTTCATGATTTTTTTTATTACTAATTACAGCTGCTCTTAATGTTACTAAAAGCTACGTTCTTCTTTTATATTCATAGAAAGTATCAAGTTTTAAACGAATTTTAGTATTTTTGCTATACATAACATTGCAAAAACGGACAAATTTGATCGGAACGCCATTTGTTGGATTCATTTGAACTATGATACCCCTCCGGATGCTAAGAGAACAACTACCTCATACACATACACGGGCGATGCATGGGGCTGATTTCAACGTAGTGTTATTGAAGCAAGCGCCGAGGTGGGTTAGCTACGGGAGAACAGCGGTCAGTACACTGCATTGGGACTCCCGGTTACCCACGCGCGACTGCTTATACCGCGCTCCTGATTGGTCCAGTTTATATATTTAATAACTCAAAAACTAAGACTTCAACTCATGTTTGGAAAAGGAATTTTCGATTAATTTTTTTTATTTTTATATAGCTATTATAGTCCGTACACTTGAGTCTGGGACGATCTCTATAATGACAGCAGCTTTTAAAAGATTAAAAATTTGTCGGACAGATACTTTTTTAATTTTGCAGATTTTTATGTCCGCGCGATCCAAGATACATAGTGAATTAGATTAAAAAAATGACAAACTGTAAATTTCAATTTGTTCTCATGACAACATACAATGACAAAAAAGATGAAATTCAATTTTTCAAAAACATAAATCCTTAAATTATGATATAATTTTTTTTTAATGCATCCATTTTTAGTATTTGCACTTTAATGTATTTCTTGTTTGTATTGATAAATTAATATTTTGAAATGTACAATTCTTATTAAATGGAAAACTACTATGTATTAATCAAATTCTTATTATCCACTTTCTATTATCTGAGATGAGAAACGCTCTATTAAATCATGAAGGGGCCGTCCCATGTGGGCAAAAAACGTCACTAGAGTCAGCAGCGCGCACAAAGTACATACTGAGCCAGGCCTATACGACTTTGTGTAATAGAAATTGTCAAAGAGTGGACTTGGGCGGGGCACAGAGGGGTGCAGATTAGTTCAAAAAGTGGTGGTAGGTGGCGCAAATTGTTTTGATGATGAGGGACGTAGAGAGGCAAGAGGATTGCGCATTCATAAAAGTGACATAAAACTGAGCTTATGTTTTGTTATGGCTTACGTGTTAGTCGTGTTATTTTTAAATGATTATTATAAGAATAAATAAAATGTCAACAATTGATCGCAAGGAATGTTTTGTGCACGATTGTAAAAGAAGACAAGTGCCTGGTCAAGAATCTGTAGGTCACCAGTTTCCTATAGAAGAAAAAGTCTGTCTTTACTTCCAAATTTTTACTAAATAAGATTAGTATAACTATAATCATTAGATTATTTTTTTATGCTGGAAAATGATACTAAAATTCAAATATTTTTTACTTATAATACAACTGACAGTAATAAATCCTTCAAATTTTGGAGCTTTACAATGTGAACAGAAATCACAAATTAAATGAATATTTAAATTAAACATTTAACTATTAAAATTTAAATTAATCAAATTCAAATATTATTATCACACATTTTTAAAAATCACTCATTCATAAATAATTTGGGTAAAACAAAAAAATATTCCTCCGTTAGCCCTGGCTTTTCAGCGAGAAAGCTTAGCTGAGATTTTGTCGATCAAATCCAAGCGATACATTGGCGTAATTAGCTAGAGCTTGCGGTTCAGATTTAAGTTGTTTAGGTAGGGTTCCAATCCCCAGCTTGAAGCGATATTTCATAGCGTTGTGCGTGCGATTATGTTTGTAACTGTCTGTTGTGTGTGCAGTTGCGTAATTTAAAAAATAAATCAAGTGCAATTATTTTAAATAAAACAATTTTTTTTTTCAAATGTATTTATCTGTTACAAGCTGCTGTAATAGATAGGGCAATGTGGGTCGCGGAAAAATTCCGCATAAAGCCGGATGAAAAACCAGATAATCCAAATTTATTACACCGTATAAGAATCCGTATAGAGCCCGACAAAATACCGCATAGAGCAATATGTACAGCGGAAATATTCCGCATAGGGCTGGATGAAGAACCAGATAGGCCAAATAAAATAGGGCTGGACACCGAAAATATTTAGTATACAACCGGATAAAAAACCGGGTATAAAATGTTGTATACACCGACCAAGTTCCACATAAAACCAGATTTAAAACCAGACACAAATACCGTATAAAAATCCAGATAGAGGCGAAGAAATTCCGAATCCTATCCGTCTCTATCGGATCATATCTGTTATTTTAAGCAGGGTTGAGTTGTACAAATTTACAGGTGCAACATTTCAGATTTTTATTAATTTTAATAATAATATTCTCAAAAAATGATCACATCAGATAAATTCTATAATAATACCCATAACACGATCGTACTCTTCGTGCAAAAATACATCGGAGACGTGTATCGCAGTTTGAAAATAAAATTATACGTTTGGTTATCAGACCAAATGATTTGCTATACCTAACTAAGCCGGGGGCAGGTGATTTTCTCTAGAATCCTCTCGATTCTTTCGAATCTAACAGCATTTTAAAACATGTAACATGTGTTTTCCACGTATTTTTTCACGTAGAATACGATGGTGGTTTGGTTTTGTCGTAGAACCTGAATGGAAAGCACTATAAACGAAAAACCAGTTTTTGCAATGTTTATCCGCTCCCAGAATTTATCCGGTGGGTTATATAAAAAAACCAATACCCTCATCGTATTCTGCGTAACCCCAAAGTAAAATTGTGAAATTCCTTGGACCCAAAATTTGGCCAGTTTTAAGAAAACATCCTTTCAAGGCTTGTAGTTTTTCCCATTTTTTAATTTTTATTTATGAAAATATTTATACATTAGATTCCCTTCTAATAAATTTTGTAATATATGCGAAAATTAATATTTCAAATGCCTTTTTTTAATGAGACTCACTTTTTTGAAAGATCGTCATTTTTCAATTATTCCGCATTAATTAATCTATTTATTTATTCATAAATAATTAATATTTTTATATTATTTTATTTTTATTATTATATTATTCCATTTATACTCTCATGTTGTTAATGTATACAAATTTTCAACCAAAATATTAAATTAATAACATTCATAGCGAAATAAGTTCAAAAAAGTGAAATGTTTTTCATTTAAAAAAAAGAACATTGACAATTTTTCTTTTTGCATGATTGAATTCAAGTTTATAAGGAAATTGAATATATAAACATTGTAATAAATAAGACCAAATATTGGGGCCCAAGTATTTCCGAATTTTACTTCAGAATTATTATCCAGTGATACTTTTTAACAAAAATTATGAATCCACACAAAAAACACACTACCTGGAACTACCTTGTATAAGATATACATTTTTTAGAATAATTCTAGCCGATTATATCTCAGCAGTATTTATGTAAGTTGAACAAAATTTTTTAGAACTTTAGAAGTGATAAATTGAAGCATGGCTAAATGTGCCATTGGCAACTTGCCCCCAAATACAAATTGGCGAACTAAAATTAATCAAAAGAATTCCAGAGAATTGAAAAGAATTCAATAATTTCTTTTCCTTTACTGCATTATGGTTTCTTTTTAATTTCTGTAGTTCCCAACCAAATTAATTGTTTAGCAAAAGGACATTTTTGATAAACATAAAATTACTTTTAACTCCTTTCCTCACCTGATGACGTAAAATACCAGGTAAATTACCGTAGAAAACCAAGTAAATTACCACGAGTATTTTACTTACTCATCCCTAGTGCAGTTCTATGTGGGCAGAAAACGTCGGTGTAAAGCAGAAACTCATGAGAGTGAGAGACGGACAGATCTATTTGTCTCTTTCATTCTCACGAGTTTCTGCTTTACACCGACGTTTTCTGCCCAAATGGGACGGCACCTTCAGATAAATCTGGTACTATTTGAGTAATTATCTAGTAATATTAAACATGAGAAGAAAATTACAAAAATATTACTAGATTTATCAGTGGTTGGAATGGCCGCTTGCAAATGCATGCGTTGGCGCGTGCATGCATGCACAGGTGTAAAAGCACCCTTATCGACTTTCTGCCTGTACCAGGGTTGGTCAGTTAGGCGTAACTTGAGTATTTTCTACGCCTAATACGTTTTTGACGTAATAGACGTCGAAAACAGTAGAAAACTCCTGTAAGTTACGTTTCCAAAATGGCCGACTTGTAAAATCAGTGCTATCGTGTTGGCAAGTACATAACCTCACTTTTGAAATATAACAATTATTAATAATTCTGTGGAATGTGTTATAGTAATTGAAAATAATAATTATGCTTGGGCTGGGAAGAAAAGCCCAACATCATAATGTAATCCCATGGAAAGATATGTTTTTTGAGCGGAAGAAATTACAGAAAACTTTCGCAGTGTCTTTTCGGTGATAAGATTGATGTGTTTGTAGGATAATTGGTCCCAAATTGTTCATTTAGACCTAGCCCCTCGATACATCTTTTTACAATTTACTGCAATGAAAAGTTGAAAAGCGAAGACGGTGACTACGACTTACGACAAGAAAAATAGGTTATGTGCGTTATTTTTCGATATTGACGCATGCGCACTGGAATTTTCCATTCGGGCGGAACATACGTCAAATCACGTAGAAAACGAGAGAGGTAGTATACGTCCTAATATACGCGTAGAAAACGACGCACAAGACGTGGAGTATTATACGTTATCAACCCTGGCCTGCACCGGTCGGACGGACAGAGGTATAAATGCACAATAAATAATGTGTGACCTCGTCAGATTTCACGAGGTTCAACGATCATTTACCGTGATTTCTCTGCCTGTTGTGATCTTCGTTAATCTTAATTCTTAGATGTGGTTGCATCTACACGCCGATATATAAAAAATAATAGCTGATTGAGAATTAATTATTTTTGCCATCAATCATGGAGATGTCTGCCTTGAATGCGGTAAGGTCTAAAATGTAAATGGTCCATTCTGTCTCTCATTTGATAAACGTTCTCATTTACGAAAACAAACAGTACTGCACAAACGCGAAAAATATATCGCAGATCTTGGAATTGAGGAATTTTTATGTAAAAGTGTCTTAGAGTTAAATATTTTACCGAAAAAAATATATATTAGAGTAATTATATATTATAAAACTTTCAATAGAAAAAATGCTTGAAGTGTTACGATAAAATTCATTTCAGGCATTATACGAATAAACTTATTTCTTATTATTAAACTTATTTCTGAGTACAGAGATTCTGTAAAAATATCAGAATTTTTTTCCATTTCGTTTGTGCAGGGGTATGTCACGCCAGCCATTCCAGCCTATGGGATGTTGGTTCTCAACTTGACTCAGCGGAGAAATAGCGAAACTGTGACAATGCTCGCCAAAATGTTGTGTTTAAATTTTGACAAAAGAATCATAAGTGTCAAAATAACCAAAATGGAAGTGTCAACATGTGATGTCAAAATATAACCTTTAAAATCTCTTTACGTGCGGCCCGCCTAACGTAACAATTTTATACATTTTTTTTTTAATTTTTGCTCTTTGTTGGTAAATTCCCTCTGTTGGATGTCGGTATTCTACTAGTTTATGTGTTGTTTTACGAGTTTAGGTATACATAATCACAGTGCATAATATGAATATAAAGATAACAAAAGTATCAAATTTTGTAAGCATAAATTAGACCTTCTTTTACATGCGACTTATATACGTTTAATTTATAACTACAAAAAAAGGTATTTATATCGCTTTAATATTTTATAAATGTGAATATAATCAAAAAAGTTCATGAATTCTAATATTTTATTTAAGGCCATGTGACGAGTGGGTGACGTGATCGGCTTCCTACCTTACCGACACTGTTTTTATTTGTAAACTTATTTCCACACGAATAGCCACATCGAGTTGAAAATTTGGGATAATAAATAAGAATCATTAAGAAACGCGGCTCTGGGCCTAAATTTGTCTAATTATGAAAATATCAAAATTATTCACAAAAAAAACTTTTTTCATAATTATAAAAATTTAGGACCAGAGCCGCGTTTCTTAGTGCTTCTTATCAATTCGAACGATCACAGTAGCTACATTAATTCTACTCAAACTACCCATTTTACAATTTTAAAAATCGCGTGTTTTATTTTTTCTAATGATATGTAACTATTCAACGCTATTTAGAAAAATTCTAAGTTAAATATTACGTAAGAAAGGGGAGGCGGGAGGGAGGGGGGTCAAGAGATCTTATGTATCCTTACGTGGGCGAGGAAGGGAGTAAAAAATGGTCAAAATTGCCTTTACGTAATTAATGAATAGCCCCAAATCTGTTGGTTAGCGTAGTGGAAAGCCTTGTTGAAATTAATTATTATTGCAGGCCATTAGGCATTTGAAAGTATACTTTGGGCAAGAACAACATTGAAAATCTGCCTAGTAGACGTAAAACTCTAAATTAACTGGGAAAATGTTTCTGTGTAATAATTAAACTCAAATTCTAGTTAATTTGAGATGAGTAATATTCGAACGACGGCAGAAATGAACCGAAATGATTCACCATCTCTTACTCCACCCCTCTCTATGTTGGGATAGTGGATTATTTAATAGAAATATTCTTAGAGTATTAGCAATTCGAATCAAAAGCCTCTTCGTTAATTTAGTCTTTAAATTATAAATGAACTGGCGCCCTTCAGGTTTAATGTCACTTTGACTATTCAAAGAAGATTAGCCTAGAATCTGACCAACAAAAAATCAAAAAGGAAAGCTAGGTTATAACATATGTTTGCCTGTATAGGATCCTATATAGCATAGTTCAAAGTTATTCAACTCCAAGATTAAATATAGGTCTCACCTATAGTAAATGAAACAGGATTTTACATAGAGTCCTGTATAGTTTGTTAAGTAGGAAACTATATGCATTCCTATAAAGTTTCCTGCAAAGGCTCCAACTTCCTACTTCAGAACCTACATAGGAACCTCTAGTTTCCTACATAGAAACCCAAATGGACAACCTGAGACAAAAACTAAGTGACCTTAAAGAAGTAGAATTGCTGGTCAGTCGCTAAAGGACTATATCTGTACTAATGGTCACTCTGTTGGTAAAAAAATGCTGTGCTAGTAGATGCTATAGAAAACTACTGCGCAGCACTTTCATCTCTTTAAAACCACATATTTATAGCCCTAGTGAGGCCTGCTGTATAGGATATCTATACCGGAATCTTTATGGGAATATGTATTCTTTTACGGTTTTACTTTTTCTTGTTCACCTGTGCTCAAAATCAGCGAGAAAGCGGAAATAGAAACAGAGAAAACAAGGAGAGAAACTCATAACCAAGCATCAGCTATACTGTCGACAGGGATGGAAGGTGGAACAAAGTCGTCCTGGAGATCTCCGACAGTGCTACTATCACCATATACGGGGCATGAAATATCGTTAAGGGGTACACAGGAGAGATTGGTATGGACTTTGGCTTGGACAAGTGTCCCAAGATCAATCTGAAGCGAGGACGGATTACTGTTGTTCCAGGGGACCATGAGCTTGTGTATATGAATATTATTAGACATTTTGACACTGGAGAGACCTTGACATACCTGGGCGTGCCTCAACGCCAGATTCAGGACGTAACATAAGTGGAGGAGTCTGTCCGAAGCAGATACAAGCGCCTTCTTCGACATATTTGGTCTTCAAATTTGTCGGCGTTGCACAAGGTATCAGCGACTAACATGCTTGCTGTGACGGTTCTACGCTACTTGTTTGGGGTAGTTAAATGGACGAAGAACGAACTTACGGCCCTTGATAACATCACGCGTAAGATCATGCATATGCATATGCATTCGTCCGTTCCGCGAATGTACATCCCATGCCGTCAAGGCGTGCGTGGACTTCTGAATCTCCAATCTCTTTATAACCGAATTATCCCAAGTACTGCTTACATCGTCGCAAATGGAAGAGACCCTGTCCTGAAGACTTTTATAAAAGACGACGTGATTGGCAAATGTGCGTTCTTTTACAAATTCGCGGAGCAGGCTGTCGTGACCGTTGGCCTGTAACTTAAAATCTTAAAATCCTCGAAAAGAAAATGCACGCAAACTTTAACAGAAATGTAAAAGATCAGCCTTTCTCGAAGAAGCTAACTTTTGCTTTCTCAGGTCACACTGTAGCGGTATTTTACATCAAAAACTTCCCAGCGATAGGAACGGCTTTTGGACAGCAGTCTCCATTGCACATGTGAGGCCTGAACATCATTCTCCAGGACTTCAAGAAACGAACTATATTCGTGATTGAATTCTCAGATCTGACCGACTACAACAGGCCTGCCGAAACTGGGGAAATCGACTCATTTACCAGATAAGATTTAAACACCACCACCGACTTCTACTCATTCAACATCACGAGAGCGATCACCCCCCCCCCCCCCCCCCCCCCCCCCCCCCCGGGTACAATCTTATTATCGAAATGTGCGCACTAATTACTAATGTCACTTTGGGTACCCTTTCTGCCTTTAAAAAAGTCATTTCTTAGTCAAGTTCAAATCTTGGGCGCTTGGCGTTTGATCGTTTCGAGAAGCGCGCTATATGAGTCAACGGTAGAGGCGAAAATCTATAAAACGTTACACTAAGAAAAAATTTTTGTTGTTGTTTAAAAACAGCTCTTTTCTTCAAATAGGAAATGACGTCAGAAACGATGTACGATGTCATCAAATCAATCAAAGGATGAATGAATTTATATTTTAGGTTAGTACCGCAGGGAAACCCGGCAGCGCCTTAGCACGCCTAGCGACATTTTGTACCACTGCTTTGCATTGTATTTTTTGTTTGAATCAAATAAATATTTTTATGAATTCAAATAAACAAATTTTACACAAATGCATTGTTTAATAAAAGCCAATTTTTTGTTTAAATCAAACAAATTGTACCAATTTTGTTGTTTCATTCAAACAAACATTTTTCTGAGTGTAATCAGTAATAAACGAAGTCTATTCCAAAAACTTTATTCTCATACGTTAATTTTTTCATGATCATAAGCAACTTATAAGCTGACCACATACTTCTAGGTCCATCCTAATGAACAATTATTATTTCTCAACGAGATAAACATGGTTCTTCTCCTCGTCCTTAGTGAAGTTCTCATTCTTGAAATCATGTAACAAAAAAAACTTGGTAATTGAAATACAAAATTAGAGAAAAATATTTATTATATCGGATTAGTTATTATATCAGTTCAAAATGAATAATTATTGATAACAGAAGCGAACAGTTTCTAAAAATTGTTTGTTTTTTTTCATTTGAAAAGTTGTCAACAATCACTGCAGGATAAGCACATGGATTATAACCTGCATGTCGAGTGAAGAAAACCAATTTCTTAACAATTTTTCTGGATAATATTGCGTCAGTAAATTCAGGACTTATATATATATATATATTTAACCATTCACGATATTATTTTATTTTTACATACTTTCGCTGATTTGAATGACCGATTTTTTATAATAGAAAATTTAATGTTTTTTAAATTATAGGCAAGTATATTGAGCTGAAAATAATTATGGAAGAATAACGGCGATGAATTAAATACATTTTTCTATGTTTTGATGAAGAGAAACAAGCCCATGCCAAATCATATGATTTCTCTCCAAGTTCTGTGTGCATGCGTTTCAGATCTTCCCTGATTTGTATCGTTCTTTCAATAAAATAATAATTTTTTTTTGCACAGGAAGTAAGTGTTTTCCATATTTGCTAACATAAAAATATTATGCTTCTGCAAACAGCAGACAGTATAAGTCTTACGGTATGTCTTTACGACAGCGTAGCCGGCCCAGATAACAATGTGCGCGCACAATGATGGCGTATTTACTCGCACGCGTGCGCATTGTCCCGCATGCCACGCCATCACCCGGGCAGACATATGCGTCCTCAATTGCGTCGCAATCGTTCGCACGTGTGAAGGTCGCACTCATGACGGTGATATTCGAGCTTCGAAAATCATGCAGGATTTGAAAATATATTGTTTTAAATATTGTTATTAAATGAAAAGAGGAAAGTTTTCACATAAAAACATTTTATTTTTATAATTATCGTGCCATAACACTTGGACGTATAAATAGCGGAACAGCCTGTATTAATTCATAGTGACCAAATACATTTCAAATCATGCAGGCCGGCGGGTTACATGTTCAGGATTAACTTTTCTATGAAATGTGTCTTGTACGTGGCAAACAAGAAGACACGTAGTTTTTTTAAATTAACATGGCGAAATTTTTACATTTTTTACGAATATATAATTATTTTACTTTAAAAACCATGCCATTTTTGCAATTTATAAGATATAAAGGTTTTCCTTATTTCATTTTATATCCAGTTTTTTCAATTTGTAGAAATCCACAAAAAATGTATAAAATAATAAAAAATTGTGAATTTATTTTGAATTTTTGAAAAAAAGGAAATAAACTGTTTTTCTCAAAAACCCCATATTTTTTTTCTTGAAATTTTTAAATTTTGCCTTTGATATTTTTTTGTTTTTCAGGAGAAAAAAATTATTTTGATTTTTTTTTATAACATTCTTCTACCGAAAAACAAAAAATATCAAACGGAAAATTTATGGCAGGCTATATTAGTATCTATTATTCCTAAAAAATCTAGGGCAAAAAATTCAGGGTTTCTGAGAAAAAGGGTTTTTCTTTATATAAAAACCAAAGGCCAACAACCACCGCAGGGTCCCACAGGGAGCAACTGTCATCCAAAAAAATGACATCGGCTCCCAGCAGGACCGCGGCAAATCCCATTCATGGCCACGTCTCAAAAACAACTTTGAACCTGCGACGTTCAGTTCGGTTATTTTGAACTTATAAAATTTGTGATGCAATTTAAATCAAAGACTAAAATAAATACAAGCTTGTAACGCGACGCGTTTCGCGATTAATTTTTGGATTAGTGTGCATCAACCACCTGTGAACAATAAAATTAAATATACTATTGAATAAATGTTGTGATTCAGTGAACATAAACAATGGTGTTTTTATTTAAACTTGACCTAGTCTTGCGATAGTGGTCTCCACCACTCAACGGCAGCATTCCGAACTCTCCTTCAACGAATCAGTACGAGATTACTGGCCCAGAACGGAAGAGGGTTACAGCAACGTTGGACCGGCCCGGTACGGAAGAGAGTTACGGCACCGAGGGACATAGAAATGACCAGAAGGACTCTATGGGATAATAGGAAGGCGTCATCAAATTCAAGGACCTTCATCAAATTTTTAAAACTTCAGACTTCCCTGAACCAGACTTCTGTGGAATAAGTGTCATAGTGAAAGTGAATAAGTTTTAACTTTATTAAGTGGCCTGAACTTTCACAAAACTGTAAGTTTTTCTATATTATTTACAAAATGTCGCCTGTAGCTAGGAAACGCCATTCAACAAAATCTATAAGGGAGGCAGATGAAGCTGCACCTCCCAAGAAAGATAGAATAAATAGCAAAGATCGTCCTGTAGGACCTTTGAAATCTAACTCATCAGGTTCGTTAGGTGAAAGCGATAGGGTAATATCCACAGTATCTGACCAGAATTACGGGGTTGAGGGTGAATTGCAAATTCAGAGACCTCAGATTCCTGCTGCCTCTTCCTCAGGATCTGCATTAGAGATAAATAAAATTTCAGGACCGGAAAAAATGTCGCGAATTGTTAGAGA
Source organism: Andricus grossulariae (assembly GCA_011634705.1). NCBI lineage: Eukaryota > Metazoa > Arthropoda > Insecta > Hymenoptera > Cynipidae > Andricus > Andricus grossulariae. The sequence continues at coordinate 103,262,264 of JAABKJ010075445.1, read as the reverse complement.
TATAATTCCATAATTTACGGGAAAAAACATGTCTGTAAAATTATTTCTTAAACATTGTAAAGCCGTAATTGATATGACTAAACAATTTGAAATACCATATCTTACAATATTGATTGTTACTAAACTCACGAGTGAAGCGCGAAATCACATTCAAGACAAAAGTGATTTAGATTTGAATGATATTTTAAAAACTCTTGAACGAATTTATTCTCAAGAAGAAGATGTCAGCCAATTATTACAAACTTTGGCTGATATTAAACGAAGTCCCGGTGAGACTATTCAAGAACATGGGGCGCGTGTAAATCAAATTTTGAACAAGCTCGTAAGTCAAGTTTTAGAAAACACTCCTGGGGAAAAGGGGGCCTGCTGAAGTGAAGCATACAAAGAAACTGTTTTTGGCAATTTTTTGTGCGGATTGGATATGGATCTTTATATGAGTATTTCCGACAAAGAAATACATTCTTTAGATGACGCGATTGCACTCGCAATTAAAGCAGAACACAGGATTAAGAGTTGGGGAAGAGTGCATGGGTCTGTTGAATCTGCTGCGATCCCTTCTGCTTCGTCACAATCAGATTTTAAAACGAAGTCAGGTCCAAATGCATATAGACGTATAGCTCACATGCAAGCTCAAGAAAATGTTAAGCCCAAGTGTAACTTAGATTCCATAAAGTGCTTTAAATGTCAGGAATACGGACACTTTCAGCGAAACTGTCCAAAAAAGGAGAAAGAACAAGATGTAAGGGATAGAGAGAGCAAACAATGTACCTATTGCGAATGAGTAGGTCACGAGTATAACTATTGTAAATTGAGGAAAAGGCACGAACTCGAAAAATCTCGAGCTAAACAGGGACTAAGTAACTTTCCTATTTTTTAAACGAGAAACAGGGCCAATAGATGGAGGAAGTTGCGACCTTGAACCAAAAAGTACCCCCAAGAGAATAATTTTGAATCTTCATTCTTCCAAAGAACCAGTTCCGGTAGTCGATTTTAAAAATTTGTCTTTTAAATATGGTGCGATTCAAGCTTTGGTTGATACCGGTTCAAGTATGAATTCGATTAAAGCTAATATTCTAAGCCCACGGATAAGTGTAAATTCGAAAATAATTTACAATCTTGTAGGGATCGGCCCAGACATGATTCCAACAGAGGGGGAAGTAAAAATATATGTGAGAGGAATTATCACACCTTTTCAGGCGGCATCCAAAGATTTTCCTATTCGACAAGATGGGCTCTTAGGCGTTTCTTTTTTGAAGCAACATGGGGTTATTTTTAATTTTGTTGACGACTATATGCATTTAGGAGCCGAAGGTCTTCCATTTATTACGCACACAAATGTAAAATTACTCGCTCGAACCAAAAGATTAGCAACATTGCCCATAAAGGCCACAAATTTAAGTGAAGGTTATATTAGGAAAATTCAATGCGGACCGGATGTATTTGCTGGTGAGGCTTTGGTATCAAATATCGCTAATTCTATATTGATGTTTTTTACATGATCATAATCTATCTTGAATTAACAATACGCTCGCGAGAGGAAATCGGCGGCTGCGCGTTGCGGAGCGCTCGCGCCTCGCGCCATCAAAAGCACGTAGTGTAGGCCGAAAAAGCGCTAATTGTCAATCGCGATAAATGCATAACGCCGCACCTGCGCCAATAGATAATTATATCATTTTGTAGAGTGAGTTTCAAGGAATAAGTGGCTTTCTCTAAATTCAAAAAATATTGAATACGTCAAAAGTTATAAACATCCATACTTTGCAAAAAACGTCAAATTTCCGACCTTCAAAAATTTATAACTTTTGAAATATGCATTTTAGGGAAAAATTGCTAGAGGTCTTTTCGTCTTAGAATAAGCCATATTATCTAAAAAAAATTGTCCAGCTCGAAAAAACCATTTGTTCATAATTTGTTTAAGCAATTGCAATTTAAACAAAACATACCACTTTTTCGAAAAAACGCCGGGCACCATCGGATTCAGTGGCTCAAAATACATAAGAATGACCACTTTTTTTTCTTGGGAATCTTAATGCACACAGGAACATACCCAGCTCCCGGACTATGACAGGCAGTACCAGTAATCGAAGCAAATGAACAAAAGTACCTCCTGAAGGAAGTCTAGATGACGAAACGATTATGCTTTGCAAAGGTAAAGAACCTCCCAAAGGCGGCGAAATGAGAAATCTTTCAATTCTTTCTTGCTTTGTTCAATCTTTGAAATATATTTGGAATCTTTGTGAAATAATAGAAGTATTTCTGAAATATTTTTAATCTATCCGAAATCTTTGCGAAATATTTGAAATCTTTGTAAAATCTTTATAAAATCTTTGAAATCGCATTGAAACCTTTATCAACTCTTTGTGACATCTTTGCGAAATCTTTGGTAATATTTGTGAAATTATTAAAATCTGTTTTAAGTCTTCAGGAAATCATTGAAATCTTTTGAAACTATTTGAAATATTTGAAATCTTTGTGAAATCTTTGGTAAATCATTAAAATCTTCATCTCTTTGTAATCTATTTGAAATCTTTGTAAAATAAGTGAAATCTTTCTGAAATCAGTTTATTTGAAATATTTTTGACATATTTGGTAATATTTGTGAAATTATTTAAATCTTTGGGAACTCATTAAAGTCTTTGTGAGCTCTTTTAAATCAATCTATTAAATCTTATCAGCCAAAATCTATTTTAACTAGGTATGACTTTGATTTTTTTAAACTTCTATAGTTTCATAGTTTTGCTAAAATAGTTTTCATAAAGATTCCATTTGTTTTAATAGAAAAATAGGCTGATTTAGCGCGCGAGGCTTTGGTTTTTTATTTAGTTTATTTTTTAAACTGCATTTTGCGGACTTCTTCTCCAATTGTGAATTTGGTGTTGATTTTCTTTCTAAAATAGGCAAATTGAAACAACTTTTTCCAGAAATGTATAAATGGTGGTTGCAAAAGTACAGAAAATATTCGGAAGCTGAAGCAGATATCAGGTGACAAGAGAGAGAGCATCCAAATCCAGCATTCTGATTATTCCATCGATGACCAAGGCGAGGTCCAAGGTGAAAATAACACATCAGAGAATGCTCAAAGTACATTGAAACATATTCAAGACCATGGTCAATTGGAAGATGTTCAAGACGATGACCTATTTGACGATTTTGAGGGCAATGTCCCATTGGAAGATTTTCAAGGCAATGGGCAATTGGAAAATGTACAAGGCAATGATCCATTGGAAGATCTTCAAGGCAATGGACCATCAGAAGATGTTGAAGACCCATTAGAAGATGTTCAGGACGATGGGCTTCGTAATGCCGGAAACTTAGAACCTTCGGGTGATAAAGTGATCGGAGATAGCGACATGGATCATAGAAAAATCGGGGAAAACGAGAGCGAGCGTAGCATGAGGGAAGGTAGCGAGATCGAGGATGACGACATCGAGGGTGGCGAGATGGCAGATGTCCCCTATAGCAGCTCAGTTCAGGAAAGTGGCATCGAAAATAATCTTGACAATAGTAGTGGGAGTGAAATTGATTCAGAAAACGACATTGATGACGTAGACAATCGAGAAATTCACAACGGCAAAAAAAATGTAAACTCCGGGTACACAGACGGGCAAGTCGCAGAACTACAGTTTATTAATGTTGTTGAAAATCTTGAGGACTTTGAATGTGTCTTACCGAGTTACACTATTGGTATAAACGGAAGTTAACCTCTTAAGGCATTTCTTTATTATATCTCATCTATATTTTTATATCTACAGTATTACTCCAGTTATTATTATTATATCATTAAGCCGTTTCCCTTTCGGGGTAGGTGTGAATTGCTCGGTTGGAAAGTAGTGATGTGTGCAAAGAAATTGAAAATCGGTTGAGAATTGTAGGCTGTAGGTGATTTTGAATAGTAAATTCCCGATCCAGCCCACTGTCAACAGCGTCAATTTTAACTAAATCCTGGAAAATTATTTACAAAACGAAACAATTAGCGATTTTGCGATTAAAACTGAAACTGATAATAACGTTTTAGCAGCTGATAGTAACAATTATTACATACCTTAAATGGAAAAATTAGAAGTAGTAATGCTAACCCTACTAGAAAAAAGAGGCTTCGACTCTGTTTCTTCATTTAGGTTAGGAGGTTATAGCGGTTATAGGCCATTTAAAACGTTTAAAACTGTACGAATTCCAGCAAATCGTAGGCACTGAGAAACTAAGTCAATCAATTGAAACTGCAGTAGGACTCCGATGCCGTGAAGATGTTCGAATTCAAACGGACCTCTCTTTTTCACTAACGTTCACATTTCCTTCCCGTGTGCTGCTTATGTGCTTTTGTTGTCTGCTACAAGTATTTTAGTCCAATTGAAATCATTCTTCTCCTTGAAAAAAATCCCTGATTGGCTGAAAAATAAGGAAATGAATGTCGTCCGCCTGGTTTTGTACTGGAATGGACTGACGTTTATAAATGCACTAGCACGAGTGTACTGAATTTGAAAAGATGTACTGTTGTACTGAAAAATTTGAAATTGTACTGGTTTAGTACAATTGTACTGCAAAATGCATCCCTCGTACCAAGGCTACAAAGTCCATCTTGCAGTTCTCATAATTTTCTGCCCTGGACGTATGAAATCTTCATTTCTCAGCCAACTGAACAAGATTTCGGCTTGCCAACGTCAGGCTCAGTCCATTGCGAACCGGATGCAAAATGCTGTTCTGGGATCACTTCATCTAGTCCGTCACCACTGTTCCTCATAACGTTCGACAAAGATTGGTAGTTCTAAAAAAGTATCCAGAGGTGAAAGCTTGACCTCCATTTTTCCCGTCTGCCGCGTAAGGTCATCCGCGGCTAGAGGTCGGACTCCAAGGAACAGTTTTGTACGATCTCATCTTGCGTCAATTTATCACGCTTGCTTACCTTCTAGGATAGAAGGAGCAGAAGTGGATGACGTACACGTTCCGGTTGCGTCGAAATCGGTTGCTTTAAAGAACCGTGATTGTAGCTTCCGGAGCCTACAACTTCTCAGAATAAAAAAAAAAAAATTATAATAATAATAGCCTCGCTGGCTCAGTTACATTACAAAAATGCGTCCTCGACTGACGATATATACCGGGACAGCCCCGTGCAGAATATTAAAAAAAAATCCAACTCTAACAAAAATGCCTTCGACATATTGAGCAGTAACCATATTAAGCCTGAGACAAATTTATAATAATAATGGTAGCTCTGAGAAACCATCCAGAGGCGACTGTTGTCACCTCCAACGCTCGCGGCCGCTGTTTAAGAACAACAGCGGTAAAAGACGAACTCCAAACAACACCATGCTCCTAATTTTGTACCTTCAACATCATCGTACAATATCAAAACATCGTATTAAATTAATTTACAACATCCTCATTTCGTTAGGCACTTGACTTAGTCCGTGGCGGGTGATGAAAATACTAAAATTCGTTTAAAACTTGATACTTTTTATGAGTCTAAAAGAAGAACATAGTTTTTAGTAACAATAAGAGCAGCTGTAATTAGTAATAAAAAAATTAATGAGAACATGTAATTGAAAAGTAGGCAAATTGAATATAAAGATGAGTTTTTTAAAAACAGTTTGAATTGTATTCATATTTTCCTATTGTTTATTTTGCTAATGTAATTAATTAATTTTATAAACAATTGCAATTGTCACAAATTTTAAACATTTATTGATATTATTTAATTAATAATGGTAAAAATAATGCTTAAACCTTGATAATTAGCCTTATAATATACTTTTTTATAATTCATCTAGAAATTTCCTCTCTAAAAAATATATATTCATATATAATTTATTTATAATAAATTATATATTAGGGTGGTCCAAAAAAATTGTATTTCTGATTCTTTTAAATCTCACCCCCTCATTTTGTGTCTTTTTGTGAAAAAAATTTTCCTAATATTTTGAGATTTTTGAAAACATGTTTAGAGACAGGGCACGGACTTTAAAGTACCCCTAAGCGTTAAAAATTCAGTGCGCCCTTGAATTTTAAAAAGAATCGTAAAAACTTTACAACGATGATGTAAAACTGCCATGTGAGCAGTACAAAGCCGGAAAAAATTTTCAAAAATTGAATTTACCCCTAACTTTCCAAAAACTCTCCCCTTAAGACACGAAAAAGTAATTTTTAAGTATCTTTTCTGAATTTTATGAAAGTAAAATGAAAATTTTAGTGGAAAATTATATAAAAAAATATAATATATATATATATATATATATATATATATATAGTGTCTACGAAATAAAACCATACTAATAACTTTTATGCTTACCCCCCCCAGTGCACCACAAATATGACCCATAAAAAAAACCTTCATAAGTACTAATGGACAATTTGAATATCTACAATGACTTCTTAAACAATCTTTCATTGTTTAAATAAATTTAATTTATTTGAAAAATTATTTATTCCTAAAAAATGTAGAAAATAATCGTATTTTCTGAATGCAATGTAATAGTAGGTCAATGCTTGAAGTAGTTAATTTTTTGAAAAACATTACGCAATCATTTAAGCAATTCGTTATTGTTTATTTTCAAAATTTCAAAAAATGGAGCCAGAGATGTCCACTTTTTTCTCAAATTGGTATCCTATGCTACTTATTGTTGAATAATTATATAGTTTTGATACATTTCTTCTAATGTTTAACAAATTTCTATTTGTTTAAACCATTTTTATTTGCTCAAAAAGTTTTATTTCAATAACTTAAAAAAAATAATATAAGACAGAATACCTACAATTATTTTTCTGACTGTATAGTGTACAGAATGAATATATTAACGATTTTTTATTTGTTTTAAGAAATATAATTTGTTTAAATGATGATCCCTATTTTTAAAAGGTCTTCAAACGGCAAATTTAAAATCAGTTCAACGCTGCATGTGTGAATTACAGAAATCTCAGTGGGCAAAAAGACATCGTCACCCTGAGGACATCCTATAGACATTCTTAGGACGTCCATGTCAGTCCAATTGATTTCCTGAAGACTTCTCATGTCTAAAAGACGTCTCATGTCTATAAGACGTCTTTAAGACATGAGACGTCTTTGGGACATCAATTGGACTGACATGGATACGTTTTAATATTTATAACGAGTATGAAAATGTAAAAAAGCAATCTGTCACAAAATTTGAAGTTCTTTTTTGAAACATATTTAAGGAATGATAATCTTTTATTCCATTCACACTGCTGATTTTTGAAGGAACAAAGAAAATTTCAAAGAAAATTGTCTAGTATTATGATTTTTATTATTCAAGTGTTTATAAATAAATTATACTAATTGTTCAGAGTTGGCTAAAGTAATGTTTTGAATATTTTAATTTTTATAAATTACCTCAAATACAGCACTTCGTCTTCAAAAATGTTGTTCAAAGAAAATGTTGAAACTTGAATCATAATTTTTATTAGTGACTGTACTTTTTTATAGTATAATCATGATAATGATAGTAAAAATATGAAGAATGCAATAATAAATATTATTTGAGAATTTGTAGGCTCCGGAAGCTGCGATCATGGTTCCTTAAAGCAACCAATCCCGACGTAACTGAAACTTGTACGTCATCCACTTTTGCTCCTTTTGTCCTAGAAGGTAAGCAGGAGCGGGAAATTTACGAGAGACAACATCGTTCAAAACTGCTCCTTGGAGTAAGGTCTCTAGCCGTGGATGACCTTACGCGGCAAACGGGACAGTTGGAGATGAAGGTTTCACCTCTGGATACTTTTTTAGAGCTATCAATCTTTGTAGAATGTTATGAGGAACAGTGTTGACGGATCAGATGAAGTGATCCCAGAAGAACAGCCTTTTGCATCCGGTTCGCGATGGAATGAGCCTGATGCTGGCAAACCGGAATCTTGTTGAGTTGGCTAAGGAATAAAGCTTTCATATCTCCAAGACAGCCGATTATGAGAACTATAAGATGGACTTTGTAGCCATGGTACAACCTGCTTAGCTCGAAAAGAAGTGCTTGATATGTCGCTCGTTTTTTTTCTTTCTTTGCCGTGATATTACTATCAGCTGGTGCCGACAATTCAATCACGTAAATGATCTTGGTCTTCAGATCTTGGAGGACAATATCAGGCTTCATAGGACTGATACGTTGAGTGGTTGAGAAAGAGAAATTCCAGTAGATCTTACACTGATCATTCTCCACAACGGACTCGAGTTCCCCCTGGGTGTATGGTAAGACGGGCAATAGATCAACACCATAGAAGTGCCTAGGATGGTAATATAACACTTTTAGAGCCACATTGTGTCTCTCTATGCACCCGTAACGTAGATACTTTGAGCATCTACTGAGAACATGTCCAAGTGTTTCTGGCTCTTGCTTGCACGCTCGACAGTTTGCGTCGCCTACAGGTATATTCATTATGCACTCGCGGTGGAAGAAGGTGTCTACAGCGCCATCTTGACAGGCAAAAAGGAATCCCTCAGTCTCCGATCTCAATCCAGCAGACTTGAGAAACATGTTGGACGGACCTATCGAGAGCTCTTCTCTACGTATTATGCCGTAGAATTTACCATGAAGGGGCTTGTCAGCATGTTCTCTTAGTAAAAGCGCGGTACGTGTCTGTTCGGAGTAGGCTCAGCAGGGTAGAAAAATATCACGCGCTCTAGAGGTAAGTTGATCACCAGGGACCTATCTTGGTCCGGTCGTACCGGGAATAGGGTCCTTCTTAAAGGCGCAAACTGTGATCGCACTGTTTGGCGGATGCACCGTGTCCTGGTCGGGCTGAATTATCCAGCTGGTAAGAGGCGAGCCTGCGCGCAGGGAGCCGGTGTCTCCAGATAAGGAATTTGAATTGGTACTAATTTCACCGTTTCAGGAAGGAGGGGTTTAGCCGTTTTCAGGGCGAGAGGTTTCGTCATTTCCGAGTCGCTTGTCGCGTATACCGATCGTGAGTCATGGGCCTAACGGTGTAGCCAGCCGCGCGGGCTTCACGCGATTCCTGTCACACAGGCGTTGTCCAACTTATTGATCACGTAAGCAAGCTCGTGAAGGCGAGGGCTGGGAAACTCGAGCTTAGTGAACCGATGCTTGCATGAATACACCCAGTTTTCTTCTGCTCGGATAGCACAAAAGTTTACCTGGAATTTCCTGGAACATTCCAATGTAAGATCAGGAGAACTCCGAAAAAGGTCCCAGGAAGGTTCCCGAAGTTGATAAATATCCAAGTATCAAGGAAGGTACTCAAGGGAGGTTCCGAGAATGTTTGTGGCAAATGTTCGCATGATGTAAATATCATTAATTGTAGGAATCAAATTCCTTACGAGCATTCCCGGAACCTTCCTGGGGAGTCTTCCTGGATATGCGGATATTAACCTACTTCCGGGAACCTTCCTGGGGCATTTTTCGGAATTTTCCTAACCTTAGCTTGAAATGTTCAGGGAAACTTTTTTGTTCTTCGCGGTAGTTGTATTTTGCTTCAACATTCAAGTATTTGGTTTAAAATATATTTTTTTATTTAAAATTCATATTTTTAATCTAATAAATACTTCATTTCGTAAAAAATTCGTATCTTTGGGTGAAACTTTCAGATTTTTTGGTTCAAAATACTACGTGTTGAAAATTATTCTTTGTTGGTTGAAGATTCTCCTATTTATTTGCAAATTCGTTTTTATCCGTCATTTATCTCTTTAATGTAGGTTTCAACTGTTTGATTAAAAATTAACATTTTTATTGAAATTTTTGTTTGAAACATATGAAAATCTAACATCTGAGTAAATTATGGATAAACAAAAAGTGCTCAATGAAAAGTATGACAATCGGAAATATTCTCAAATTTAACAGTAATTGAGTGTTCAAGTGATCAAATGAATAAATTTCGCAATATATTGATTATTACTTTAGTAATCTCAGCTACTAATTAATTAGTGAACTTTGTGTTCAATTGCTTGCCAAATAAAATGTTAGACGTGACGTTTTGTCATATAAGAGCTTTTTGTATTGAATTAATTCATTTTAAGGTGCAACATAAGGTGAAATGGATTTCGTGTCTGAATAATTTTTGGGTTGCTATTTTCAAGCAGCAACTGGTAAACCCGTTCTGTTGGTGGAGGTGACGCAACTTATTCACAATTTTTTTTTTCTTAAGATTTTTTTCGAGATTCGTTTTAATTTTTCGAAAAATCGTATTTAAGTCAAAAGTATGAAAGACATTCAACGAACAGAGATCAAAAAGCAAAGGGAAGAAGTAAAAACCAATTTGAAAAAGCTGCTCATCCATTTTGATTTCACGGAAAAGTGGAAAAAAATATCAAGCAAAAAATTCGGCGTGCCTATCGGAAATCAGGTCCAGTTTCCATTTTTACATTTTTTTATATACAACAACACGAAACACGACTCTGCTCATGCTTTTTAGCAACAAATGCAATTATTGAAAAAGGGCCACAGGACTTTTTTGTAGGACTTTTTTCAAGAATATGATCTACAATGAAGTGGAACTCAAGACAATAGAAAAATGGATCAACACCACGTTTCATTAATTTTTCATAGGTGAATTTTTTTTAGGTGAACATTTTTCATACATGAATGTTATTGCGGCCAAATACTAACCTACCAACACTAAATATTAGGTGTATAAATTAATTTTTTCCTTTTTATCAAACAAATGTTTCATATTTTGAAATTATATAAATATCAGATCAATCCTCGAAATATTGTCCGTTGTTTTCGACTATCTTGCGCCACCTTTCAGGTAACTTTCGAATGCCATCGCAAAAGAACTCGGAGTCTTCGAACGGATGAAGTCACCGACGTATTTTTGAACATCTTCCAGAGTTTTGAATTGCCTATCTGCAAAAGCGTGTTACATTGGCCGGAACAGGTAAAAATCGGATGGGGCCAAGTCTGGTAAATATGCCGCTTGTGGCAGAACTTCCCACACCCAGCTTAAAATGGTTTGCTGAGTCGTGCGAGCAACGGAAGGATCGCTCCTTAGTTTAAGTCCCACCGACTAGTGTCCGTCAGTTCCCCAGAGTAGTCACACCTCGCAGTGCAACCCCTCTGGTTCATTTTTGATAATGTAAATAAATTATACTCTGAAATTTTGAGAAAATGAATTTCACATTTTTCTAGGTGTATCGATTATAATTTAGAATCTTCTAGAAAGGAATAACAGTTATTTGTGATACAAGTACGCATGTGCAGATTTTTCACCAGTGCCTAAAGTAAGCCATCTTCAAACTGCGCATTCGCGAAAATTGTTTCCCACACAGTCTGCACACGTCAACTTTTGAGGTGTGTGTTGCAAAAAAGAATTTCTTATGGTAGGTCATATACTCGGGATTCTTATCGATTTTATTCTGGTATCGAGTAGCGAGCGAGGACTAGTAATAAGAGATAACATTCAGACGTTTTAAAAACGTTTTTATTTTAGAAAACATTGATGCTGAGACGATCCAGTCTATTCTCATAATCTTCAAATATAAAAAAAAAAGAATTTTCAATCTAGAAAATCAAACGGAGCGTAACGATGACTGAAAATTATACGATCGATGATTGTGTGGGCAAACGCATAAATAAGTGGGGATAGCATGGGTCCGATGTAGGTAGCCGTCAGGTAGCATCTTCACTAATCGAGCGGGACTCGTTCACTACTTCCAAGAGGCTCAGGGTGGAGTATCGAGCTTCTCTGATCCGTTCAGGAAAACGGTCAATGAAATTCATCAATTGGCGTCATAAGAATTTAATTGAAGGAAACCTACTATTCAGTGATTCTCCTTCTTGATTTTGAAAAATTATTCTTATTCGTTTTGGAATTGGGATAATTAACGTGAGATGGTGAGGAATTTTAAAACTAAAAAATATAAATGTGTGTAATCGTTGTAACGACTCTGCACTCCATTTAACGATGGAGACCTAGTTGTACATTATTGAATCCTGAATATTGAATTGAATGTTTGTGGGAAACTTCAAAATTTAAATAAAAATAAAACTATGCTTTCTCGTAACGACCTTGCACCTGATTTGAATATTAGGACCTCGTTGTGCGAGTGAATTTAAATAAAGATAAAACTGGGCTTCCTCGTAACGACTTTGCACCTTATTTAATTATGAGGACCTTGTGCGATGAAACATAAAAATAAACATGTAACTATGTGCATTAATCTCAAATAGATCTTATAAGAGAGATCTATAAAAATACAATTAACTATTCGCAAAAGTACGCAGTCATATCTCACTTGAGACGTAAAATAGTTAGGGCTATTTTTAATGTCCTATCAGCATTGTAATCAATTCATACTGTTCGTTGTAATTTACTGGACTGGACACAGTAAACGCAAATTGAAATCTCTCAATGTAAATAAATATTATCGAGATAATTTTAAAATCTAACACTTCCATTATTAAAAGTTAATATAATTTTTCGTAAATTCACATCTTTTTATTTAAATTAGCCAGATGCACTGAGAAATAAATAGAGAATATTAGTAAACACAAAAACGATCCCCGGTTAGCTATTATAGATAATGTTACAATGCACTGGCGGTCTAAGGTTGCATGCATTTCATTAGACTCTGCTTTCATTATCTAGAGATCAGTTCTTTTTACTGTTCTCAAAAGTTCGGTTTCTTAGTCAAACCCCAAAGTTTGATAATCATTCTTTCAATCGGCACAATATGCTGGATCAGTCTACCTCTCGACGTGTCACATGTAATAAGATTCTACAAACTATTTCGAGACTCGAGAGAGATAAGACAACATTCATATCATTCCAGACTTTTTCACACACGTGCTTTACCTCAAATATATATATTGAAGGTGCACTGTCCAGCACTTTATCACTCCTTTTGTCATACAACGACATTCGGAATGAAGCCACATACCTTTTTTATTCATAGATATATGCTCGTTTTTAAATATGCTAAGTTTTAGGAGTTCTGAGTCGTTTGTGGCTTCAAGAGGCACAATATAAAAATTTCATGAATAAATATGATGAAAATATTTCGAAATTTGAAATTATCCACTAAAGCTATTGGATGATATAGTTTATAGAAATCGATAATGATTTATTGATTTCAGATTAAAATAATTATAACTAAGTTAATTTAGAAACTAAAACCATTTTATTGTACTTTTCTGAATGGTAGCAATGTCAATTTTATTTTGCAAAATACCTTCTTGTAATGCGCGCTGTTTGATTGCATTGATAGCACTGGTTTACAAAAAAAAAAGGTGAGGACTATTTGACAAGACCACTTTATCTTTATCTATTTTGACGCGCTGAATACGAATCCGAGGTCTATTTACCTCCATCACGTCAGGTTCAAGGTCATTTCAAGGGCAGTCTAGCAAGTCATCCTTGAGTTGATTCGTCCACTCAATGTGGGCGTTTCGCCGGTTCGTCGTCGTGTTTCCATTTAAGTTATTTTCAGCACCCCGAACTCTAGGATGATCGACATTGTTGTGTTTCCGAGTGTTGAAATTGTCTATAGAATACTATAGACAATTTCAACACTCGGAAAGTGAACAAACTCTTCGTCCAATGAAGATTCAAAGTCTGAGTGATAGATTTCTCTTAGTAACTTTGATTTCTCACTAATTTCATTTGATTCCAGCTTATCAAATTGAGTGATAATGGCAAAGTTTTCGTAAATATCTTGATATTTTGCACATCTTTCTTCTAGTTCAGTTGACAACCTATCTAAAGTGACGTTGAATGTATTGACTCGGAACGCGTCCCGACACGAAAATTGAACTTCACTATCTCTTGTTTCATCAACACGTAGTTTCCTAATTTTTTCCCGGGACAAATCTGACTCATACAATTGAGTAGTGGATATTTGGAGTGCTTTTTGTTCAAAACTATCGAATTCATTCCGAGTGCAAGCAATCATTTTTATGAGCCCACGGTACTAATCGACAACCTCAGCAATGCTAATATCAACTTTTAGCAATTTCTGACTGACACCGTTGATTCTTGAAAGCAAAAATTATCACAAAACCAGCATAAAAGCAACTCCAGTTTTTCCAATTGTTCACGAATATACCCTTAGCTTCCTGTTTGGTGATCGCATTTTCAGTATCAGTTTTTTCTATCGTTTTAAAAATCTTAACTATATCCTGAAAATAATTATTCAAACCCTCAACAGCGTCATCACGAGCAGACCATCTAGTAATGGACAATGATTCTAATGTGATTGATTTGGTTTTTTCAGTGGACCTTAAAGTTTCCCACCAATGTGTCGACGCCGTGAACTCCTACCAAATTCAAAGAGTGAGCGGAACATGGAGCATATATAGCTAAACCATTGATTTCGCGAATTCGCGCTTGTAAACCCTTGTACAACCCTGAACAATTGCTGGCGTTACCATAAGATTGACCTCTGCAGTCAACAACTTTCAGGCCGTACGCCTCCAAAGTAGAAAACACTTTTTTTTCTCAAACTGACACCACAAGACGATTGTATGTAACGAGAAACACACAATATGGGATATTCATTCAAAACAATATGGCTGCCAGGGGCGCCGAAAGTTTGAATTTCTACTGCGCAATGTATAAATAAAGGGATACTGAGTTAACTGACAACATTTTTTGAAAAGATCACGCTGTGAAATTTTACTATAAGGTAAGCAGTATAGATTCAAAGAAATGCATAATTGATTTAGCTTTTGCTGTTCTAAGATTAGAATGACATCTTTGCAACAAAATTGTGTATTCTCAAAAAATTTCGAATATTTTACCCACAATTTGCCGCCCCCCACTCCTTCTAAAAATTTGGCGCCCTGGGCAGTTGCCCATAAGTGCCCATGCTTAAATCCTGCCCTGCGTATGCGTTGACGTGTGTTCTCTTGTGCGTTGTGCCTTATGCTTATTCGTGTTGCAAATGAAATGGAGCCCTGCGATTGGTCGAGAACCTTCTGCGCCATGCGTTGGGCGCTGTGCAAATGTGTGTGCGCCCCGCATAACGGACCGCGACTTTTTCAACTGCGCAAGCGTTGCGTATGGAAGTGGAAAGCCTCCTTAATGGCTACATTGCATTGAAGGATATCTCTGCGAAGAAAAATGTTATCTTCAATTTTAAAAAAGCTTTTTAAAGTTTGAGAGTTGTACTTTTAGATGGAATGACCCAATTGTAGAAAACAAAAATTTCGCGATGCAACATAAGCTCAAATATACCAGAAAACCGCATTTTTCGCACTTTTAGGTTAGGATATCTCAAAAACCTGACGCGCTGGGAAAATTCTGACCTTGGATTCGGATTCTACGTAGAAAATTACATCAGAAATAACCCTCAGTTGGCTAATAACAATAGCAATCCATTTTTTGCAGATCTGTGTAATTTTTCTGTAATTCCTTAATTGATCGGCCGCGAAAACATGAGGTTTGGAGGTTATGTTTCAGTAATACATTCACTGACAGCGTATTTAAATCATTAAAGGAGGGAGTATAGTTAATTCGGTCAAAAAAAGCTATTTTTTTTTATATAAATGTAGAACATCTCAAGAATGACATATTCAAATTTCAAGCAAATCGGAGCAAAAACTTACACTTCTGTGTAAGTATAAAAAAATGCATTTTTTGATTTTTCATGTTTAAAACTTCAAACGCGTTTTTTTCGAAACCAAGTTTTCAAAGTCGGTGACGGTTGTAACTCAAAATCTACTGCATGGATCCTTTTGAAATTTGGTATACTATTTCTATACGAATATATACTGACTATACAAGATAATTTTACAAAATATTCACTAGCAATAGCACTCCAGAACCATCAAGCAAGTACGGATCTAACGGATCCATTGCAAGGTCACATCACCTTGCAGGGGAATATTTAAAACAGTTCGTAAGCAAGAAAGCTGAATGGGATGATTGGCTAGAGCTTCCTACATTTTCATACAATACAAGCGTACACGAAGGAACAAAGTCTACTTCGTATGAACTAGTTTTCCGAAAACTAGCGCGTCTTCCTTCAAGTGAACCTCCATTGGAACATGAAAAACTAGAAACATATGATCATTATTTGACAAAATTAATAACTCGCCTACATGAAATGCGCGAAATAGCCCGAAATGATTTAATACATGCAAAAGGGAAATCAAAAATCTACTATAATAAAAAAGCTAATCCACAAAATTTTAAGGCAGGAGATAATGTTTTCTTATTAAAAGGTGGAAAAATACGAAAATTTGAAAATCAATATTCAGGACCATACGAAGTTCTAGAGGTGTTAGGAAAAGGCAATGTAAAAATCAATATATAAAATAAAACAAAAATAGTCCATATCAATAGACTTAAACTATCCAGAATGACAATCAACGACAAAAATAAGGAAAATGTTAACCTACTTACAGAAAAAAAAGGAATTTCGAGAATGGACTACGCTTACCGACAGAAGATCGAAAAATACATCGATTTGCTCGTAGACAATGTGGATATACTTGCATTATGGCCATATTAGTTTATAACAAGGATTTACAACAGGGACGATTGCAACATTCCTACATGGGGAACAAACATAACATAACCAGACACCATAAGGGATATTATTCTTACAATAAAGACACGAGGACCATTAGCATTGCACACTGACACTTCTGCAGTAAGTAACGGTATTATTCAATACATACATGAAGTCACTCGGGATCAATGTGAAAAAATGCATTTAACAAGAATGTTCATGATAACTCCAACAACTCAATTATCTAAATTAGAACTTGATACAACTACGCATCATACAGTACTATTAGCAGGTTCATTGACCTCAAACGGAGATTGTACAGATACCCAGTTCGCAGACCCTTTTGGAACCTGGTACAGTGTTGTAGTTCAAGCTAAAGCCAAAGTAACATTACTAGAAAATTATGCTCAAGTAAATATAAATACAAATAAAATACACCTGCAATCGGGAATTGCTTGTTCATACACTGAAACTCAACGTATAGATAGAGAAGGAGTACAAACATTTAGGAACGCATTACCAGATGATGTATGCAACTTTAAGAAATATGAGGTCTTGTACGAAGGCATGGCAAACAGAACAATCGATAACAGTACAGAAAATTTCGAAATATTGTATTCTCTAACAACCGAGGATATAACCTTCGTATCAGCAGAAAAGGGAAGAGACGCAGTTTGTCATTTCATTTTTATTCGAACATAACACCCAAAACTACTTATTCTTGAAACTAAACCAGGAAACACATTTCTAGAAAATAAAAAACCCCTTATCCAAAATATGGATATATTCACATATGTAAATTCAAAATTTGTTTATGTAGAAAGACATATTAAAACCGAAGTATTAGGCCTTTATCGTGCAGTTTTTACACAACGTTGCCAATTGGAACAACAAGTTATCAAAATTTCATTAACTTTAGCCACGCAGGCACCTGACGAATTCGTATTCCATTCAATGAAAGGACCAGGTTAGATGTCAATTTTAGCAGGCGAGGTAGTACATATAGTAAAATGCATACCGTTAGAAGTATTACACAGAAAAACAGACGAGTGCTATTTACAACTCCCCGCACTTAAGGGAAATAAAACATATTTTTTGACTCCCCACACACACGTTTTAACAACAGTAAGCACCCAAATGGATTGTAATCCATTACTACCATCCATGTATCAATTAGGAAAGAAGTGGTTTCAGAGGCTACCAAGCTTAGTCCCAGCAATACATCCCATTATAATAAAGCCAGAAAAAAAACAAACATGGAAGTATACAAATCCTTCATCTCTAGCTACCAGTGGGATATATTCTCAAAGAAATCTAGAAAAGCTTTGTGACCATATTATGCTTCCAGCAGAAAGTACTGCGAGTGCAGGATTAATTGGAGTAATAATAATACTTAAATTAATCAAATTTATCGCAGATACCTTTATACACGGTTACGCATTACACGACGTATTTGGATGGTCTTTCCATCTTATAGGAGCACTTAGGGATTCAGCCACTAACCTGTTACTGCATTTAGGACCAAACAAACCACCGCCCAAAGACAGTCCATCAGAACTAAGGCCATCGGCCCCACAGGAAAATAATAAACTTCTCGACCAGGCTAGACATCCTCAAAGAGAAGCGGAATTTTTTGTTTATAAATAGGGCATTATTTCGCAACTGCAGTACCCACTCAAAAAAAAAATTGTCTGCCCGAAGTCAAACTTGGTCAAAGTCTATTAATAATAGATTATTATAATAATATAATAACAATATTAAGATGAAGATAATTATAAATTATAATAATTATAAATAATTTTTGCGAGTTTTAATTTTTCTATTTGGTAATAGGAATTTTTTTTAGTACAGTTTTCATAGGTTTTTGTATGCCCTTTTGTATTGGTCAGAAACATTTTTTGAAATAAATAGTATTTAGCCTTAAATAATAAGAGCCAAAAACAATTTTTTTTTTTTAAGAAGAAAATTAGCAACACAATATTAACAAGTCACTCTGTGCAAAAATTTATTTTTGAAAAAAACTCAGAAACATGTCCAATTTTCAATTAAAAAGAGGTTAGAGTTGATGAATTTGAACAAAAATAATGGTTTGCACAATTTATTGTCATTGTTAATAATATTAGGTTTGAATAATGCTCGAAATGGCGGTTTTTTCTGAAATTTTCAACTTTTTGTTCACTTTTCAATTGGAGTGAGTTAATATATAACTCATTATAGCAAAAATAGTTGTTTAAACAAATTATTATTGTTCATAACTATCTTCATCTATATTAATGCCTGATAATTGTGTTTTTTTCTGAAATTTTTAACTTTTAGCCCACATTTCACTTAGTGAGGTAATAATTAATGCAACTTAATAAAAATAGTTGTTTAAACAATTTATTGTTGTTAATGACTATATTCTCTTAGATAAGTGCTAGAAAGTTGTGGATTTTTCTGAAACGCTTAATTTTGCTTTGCCTTTTTAGATATGAACAAATAATAAATAAACATGAGGGAGAAAAATATTGTAAACAATTTCTTTCTTTTTCGTCAGTATATTTTTCTGGAGGGGTGAGGGGGTTCTGATATGAAAATATGTTCCATTCAAAATTTTTCTTTTACGCTTTGCAAAAAACTTCTTGTTGTAATTTAAAACAAAAATGTACAAGTCATTTGCGCATCTAGTTCTCCCACCTAGTCCTAATTATTCCATTCCAGTCAGAGCAAAACTCAAGATTTCTGAAAAAAGCAACTTTCTGACATTACTATAACAGAATATAGTTATAAACAATAATCAATTGGTTAAATAAGCATGTTTGTTAACTTGCATTAATTAGTACCTTACTAAGTGAAAAGTGGAGAAAAAGTGTAAGAGTTCACAAAAAACCGTATTTTTTAGCTTTTATCTGAGAGAAGATAGTTATAAACAATTATAAATTGTTCAAACAACTATGATTGTTAACTTGCATTATTCACTGCTTTACTAAGTAAAAAGTGGATAAAAATTTAAACATATCAGAACATACCGCAACTATATTGCATTAATGAAGAAGAAGATAGTTACAAACAATAATAATTTCTTGAAATAATTACTTTTGCCACATTAAATTAATTATTAACTCAACCTATGTTCAAAGTAGACATATAGTTGCTAATTTAAGAAAAAACCGCAACTTTCTGCATTATCTAGCATTATTCTAAGTGAATATTATTAACTAGAACAATGAATTGTTGAAAGAATTAAGTTTGTTAACATTGATAAACTATTGCCTCTGTCTAATTGAAAATTGGGCAAAAAGTGAAACATTTTCGAAAAAAACCGACCTTCTATCTTCATTCTAAGAGAAAATTGCTAAAAACAGTAATAAATTGTTTGAATAATTCATTCAAATATTTTATTATCAGTATAAAGTAGTATGTTATGTATTAGAAACAATTTGCATGTAAAAAAGCAAAAAAATCAAAATTAGCGCCAAAACCTCGCAAACCCCATCTTTTCCCTTACGGGGGTTTTTTGGTACTTTATAGAACAGACTTATGGGGGTGAGATTTGAAAAGTAATATTGTATTCGTATTCTATGGCTGGTTGTGAAGATAAATGTCGAGTTTCAACACGACTCAGCCAATATTGAGGATTCTGAATAAAATTTACAAAAACTACTTTTTTTTCTTATGGAAAATGTGTTAAACTTCATGGGGCTTGCGTCACCTCTACATATCATTAAAAAATATATATGATAATTCTTATGTGGATTCGAACATATTTCCGGGCGTTATTTACAAAAATTCAACAACAAAAATTTTCGGACCACCCTAATGTTCATACCTTGTCTAGTCCGCTCCCTACAAATAACGTATTTGTTCATTAAGTTTATTTATAAAAAATAAGCACTGGTCGTCTTGTCAAATATTGTGCAGCTATGTTGACAATGAGATTCAGCTAAAGAATTTTTCGCAAATTCCACAAGAAAAACGGCATTCTTAGTTAAAAGCAACCCCAAAACGGTTGTTGAAGTTTATTGCACGGCTTTTCCTTTCTTTGACCTTGGAATGTCCTTAAACCTGACCTCTGCGGCGACCCTACATATGGATCTATGCTTCTGGTGCAAGCAAACTTCAACTTGCTGTAAATATCGTCAAGGAAGTACACAGGAGAGATTGGTACGGACTTTGGACTGGACAAGTGTGTCAAGATTAATCTGATGAAAGGAAAGATTACGGACATTCCCTCTGACCCTGAGCTTGTGGATATACGTGTTATTAAACATCTTGACCCTGGAGAGACCTATACATACCTGGACGTGCCTCAAAGCCGTATTCAGGACGTAACATCAGTGAAGGAGTTTTTTTCGAAGCAGATACAAGTATCTTCTTTGACATATTTTGTCTTCAAATCTTTCGGCGTAAGATCATGCATATGCATAAGAGCTTGCTTATCAATTCATCCGTTCCGCAATCATACATCTCACGCCAGCAAGACGGATGCGGACTTCTGAATCTCCAATGTCTTCATAACCGAATTGTTCTGAGTACAGATTACACCGTTGCAATTAGCAGAGATCCTCTGCTAAAAATGGTCAGGAAACACGAGATGATTGGCAAAGGAGCGTTCCTTCACAAAGCCGCGGAGCAGGCGACTGAGACCCTTGGCCTAAATTTTAAAGTCAGAAGTGAAGAAAATGCATTACTCCAACTAGATGCCTCACTTCTAAAAGGCGAAGTAAAGAAAGCCGAGGGTGAAAAATTCCACCAACAGCTACTCGATAAGAAAATGCACAGATGGTTTCATTTTCGCATGCTAGAACGGTGTCATTTCCACCTTAGTATACCGTACCCGCATTTTACGTCAAGGAGTTCAGCAATAGGTAGAGAGCATGTCATGAACACCCTGAGTTCCTACACGGAAAAAAATCAATTAAATTTTACAGAACTAGTCCTATAGTAGAGGATACGACAAGTAGTTTAGTCAAAGTTGAAATCTTCTTTGTTTTAAATTGCATTAAAATATTCTACGAAATGTGTTACAAAGTTCTATAAAATGTACAGGATGAGGTGACGTAATCTTTATCAGAAGCCAAAATGCGAAAAACATAGAAAAGTTCTAGAAAGTCCAAAAGTGCAGCTAGAACAGAGTCTATATCGGAGAAGTCTCCAAACTATTTTTATCATCATTATCATTATGATTTAATATTTGTTCACATATTTAAGTACATAATTATTTACTATTACACAAACAATCACTACACTAATAATCGCACGCTATTAAAATTCTTATTCGCTGTGAGTTCGAACCCCCTACCTACGCATTTTCAATTCCTAGCAAAACTTCGCAGCTAACATAACTTGAAGTATACAAAAAATCTAAAATATAAACTAGAGCTGTGCAGGGCCCTCTAACAAATTTTTGTGACCCGTTTCACAAAAAATTTTTTTCCACAAATTTTTTTATAATTTACGGGTTCAGAATTTCTTCTTTTCTGATGAATAAATGCTTTTTTAAATAAATTCTCAAATTTTTTCTAGAATATCGATAATTTGAAAAGTCTAGTTTCATAATTTCGGGAATTTCAAGAATATAAAATTTCGAAAATTTAGTTTTATATTTGGGCAACTACAAATTTCGGGATATTTACCACTTTTAAAATTTTGGAAATTTTAAATGTCGAAACAGCTTTTTATCGTAAATTCTTTCTTGGTTATAAATTCTAGTAGGTTCAAGATTAATAAGAAGTTAGATAGCTATATAGAATAAGTATACATAAGTTATATAGAGTTAAATAAGTTATAATAAATACAGGGCTCGGAACTGTTCAAGCTTAAAAAAATAGTAAAATAGTAACCATACTTCTCTCACAAAAGTAACCATAAAGTAACAATAATATGGTAAAAAAGTAACCAAAAAGAAAGATTTTTAATAAAAAAAGACGATTTTTTCACTAAAATTATAAATCTTCAACAAAAAAATGAATGTTTAAGAAAGTAGTTCAACTTTTAATAAAATAGTTGAATTTTTGTCACTAAAACAGATGAATTCTTAAAGAAAAATTTAATAGTTGATAAAATTACCAAAAAATATTTCAAGTTAATATAAAAAAACCGTAATAGCTGGAATCAAATGGGAAGCCAAGCTCCTCTGCGGACCTATCTGCGCCACGGTATAGAAACGCCGTAATATTGACGACTTTATGTTGATGTACGAGTCGCATAAGAGAATCTGCACTATTTAGAACTGAGCAGGCTGTCTTTTTTCAAATTATTATTATTATTATCATTGTACTTTAATATTTGTTCACATATTTAAGTACATAATTATTTACTATTACACAAACAATCACTACACTAATAATCGCACGCTAATCTTCTTGGTGAAAAATTCAACTTTTTGGTGGAAAATTCAATTTTTTGGTTGAAAATTTAACTATTTTGTTAAAGATTCATCTTTTTTGGTTGAAAATTCAACAATTTTGTTGGAAATTCATTTTTTTGGTAGAACATTAATCTTCTTGGTGAAAAATTCAACTTTTTGGTGGAAAATTCAATTTTTTGGTTGAAAATTTAACTATTTTGTTAAAGATTCATCTTTTTTGGTTGAAAATTCAACAATTTTAATGGAAATTCATCTTTTTGGTAGAACTTTAATCTTCTTGGTGGAAAATTAGATTTTTTGGTTGAAAATGCAATTATTTGGTTGAAAATTAATTTGTTTTGGTTGAGGATTGAAATATTTTGTAGAAAAATTTTCTGTATTGATTGAATCGAAGTTTTTTTGATTTAAAATAAAAATATTTTTTCATTGAAATATGAACTATTACAGGTTTTGTTAAGAATTCATCTTTTTTCCGTTAAGTATTCACCATTTTAGTCGAAAATTCAGCTATTTGGTACTATATTAAACTATTTAATTGAAAATTAATCTTTTTTATTGAAAATTCAACAATTTGGTTGAAAATTCATCTTTCTTGTTGAACATTAATCTTCTTGGTGGAAAATTCAAATTTCAGATTGAAAATGTAGTTGTTTGGTGGAAAATTTTTCTATTTTGGTTGAATCGAACTTTTTTTTATTTAAAATAAAAATATTTTTTTATTGAAACATGAACTATTACATGTTTTGTTGAGAATTGATCTTTTTTCCTTTAAAGATTGATAATTTTAGTCGAAAATTCAGCTATTTGATACCAAATTAAATTATTTCATTAAAAATTAATTTTTTTATTGAAAATTCTTCTTTCTGGTTGAAAATTCAACAATTTTGTTGGAAATTCATCTGTTTGGTAGAACTTTAATCTTCTTGGTCGAAAATTCAATTTTCAGATGGAAAATGTATTTGTTTTTTAAAATCATCTTTCACAAATTTTTTTCCACCGGTGTTTGCAATCTTGAATTGATTATTAATTGCACAATAAATGTTTGATAAATTAGTTTGCTACCAGTAGAATTGGTTGAAATGGAATAGAAGTGACTCGATTTTTTAAGAAGTAGACCTGAAATTTTTTCAAAAATAAATCTGGAAGTCACGTAATTTTGAAACCGGACTTCTGTAGCATCCCTGTTTTGGCAGATAGCCGTTTTATTTGTGCTGCATTTGTAATTAATAATTTGTCTTTTTTTAATAGGTTTCTTTGGATTTCTCGCTATTTCCCTGGCCATGATTCCACTTAACTACATGCAGGTACCATATCCATTTTCTGATAATCCTCGGGGAACATTGGAAGACACAATTGATGCTTTTGTTCAAATTGGAAACAATGGCCGGCTTCTAATGGCCATTATTGGTAAGATTTCTACATATTTGTTTAAAATTCTTTAGTTTGAAAATTTATATAAATGTAGCAGGCCTCGGACTCACTTTAGAGATAAAGAAATAGCGTAAATAGAAAATCCAACTATTTTTGTTTGAAAGTTAATTTATTTTTCGTGGAAAAGTCTAATTTTATATTTTTGATTCGAAATTCATCTGGTTTGATTAAAAATTCTACTATTTGCTTTGAAATTTAATTACTTCGTTGAATATGCAATTATTCTGTTAAGAATTCATCTTTTTGGTTGAAGATTCATTTCTTTGGTTAAAAATTGACCTATTTTTTTGAAAATTTGTTTCACTTTGGTTTGAAAATTTATCTTTTTAATACAAAAAATTATCGAAAATTCGTCTTTTTTGGTAGAAAATTAATCTTCTTGATTAAAAAATCATCTTTTTGGTTGAATGTTAAACTCTTTTGTTGAAAAATCATTTGTTCTATTTGAAGATTCATCAATTTGATTAAAGAATCATCTCTTTTGTTGAAAGTTTTCCTGTTTTGTTGAAAATTTGTTTCATTTTGGGTTGAAAATTAATTTTTTTAACTGAAAATTTAACTATTCCATTTTTTGTTGAAAATTTATCTTTTCTAGTTGACAATGCAACTATTTAGTTGAAAATTTTTTTTTTTTTTGAGAATTAATTTTTTAAACTGAAAATGTAATTATTCCATGTTTGCTTGAAAATTTATCTTTTTAATAAAAAAAAATTATTGAAAATTCGTCTTTTTTGTAGAGAATTAATCTTCTTGATTAAAAAAATCATCTTTTTGGTTGAATGTTAAACTCTTTTGTTGAAAAATCATTTGTTCTATTTGAAGATTCATCAATTGGATTAAAAAATCATCTCTTTTGTTGAAAGTTTTCCTGTTTTGTTGAAAATTTGTTTCATTTTGGGTTGAAAATTAATTTTTTTAAATAGGGTATTTTTCGCGTCTAGGGAAAAATCCTGACGCGCTCGGGGAGGACTAATGTCAGATTCGTGTTCGACGCCCAAAAATACATAAAAACATCATGCCTGATCTTTTTCGGGCAGATTTCTATAACAAGGATTATTTCATAAACGATAAGGCTGATTTTATAGGGTATTTTTTGCGTCTAGGGGGAAATCCTGAAGCGCTCGGTAAAAACTCATGTCAGATTCGTTTTCATCGCCCCAAAATACATAAAAATATCATGCCTGAGCTTTTTAGAGCAGATTTCAATAACAAGGATTATTTCATACCCGATAAAGCTCATTTTATAGGGCATTTTGCGCGTCGAGGGAAAAATTCTGCTGCGCTCGGGGAGAACTAATGTCAGATTCGTGTTCGGTGCCCCAAAATACATAGAAATATCATGCCTGATCTTTTTCGAGCCGACTTCAATAACAAGGGTTATTTAATACCCGACAAAGCTGATTTTATAGGGCATTTTTCGCGTCTAGAGAAAAATACTGAAGCGCTTGGGGAGAACTAATGTCAGATTCGTGTTGGGCGCCACAAAATACATAAAAATATCACGCCTGCTCTTTTTTGAGCCGATTTTAATAACAAGGGTTATTTTATACCCGATAAAGCTGATTTTATAGGGTATTTCTCGCGTCTAGGGAAAAATCCTGACGCGTTCGGGGAGAACTGATGTCAGATTCGTGTTCGGCCCCCCAAAATACATGAAAATATCATGCCTGATCTTTTTCGGGCTGATTTCAATAACAAGGATTATTTCATAAACGATAAAGCTGATTTTATAGGATATTTTTTGCGTCTAGGGTGAAATCCTGACGCGCTCAGAGAAAACTCATGTCAGATTCGTTTTTATCGCCCCAAAATACATAGAAATATCATGCCTGATCTTTTTCTAACCGATTTCAATAACAAGGGTTATTTCATATCCGACAAAGCTGATTTTATAGGGCATTTTGCGCGTCGAGGGAAAAATCCTGACGCGCTCGGGGAGAACTAATGTCAGATTCGCGTTCGGTGCCCCAAAATACATAAAAATATCATGCCTGATCTTTTTCGAGCCAATTCCAATAACAAGGGTTATTTCATACCCGACAATGCTGATTTTATCGGGTATTGTTCGCGTCTAGAGAAAAAGTCTGACGCGCTTGGGGAGAAATAATGTCAGATTCGTGTTTGGCGCCCCAAAATACATGAAAATATCATGCCTGATATTTTTTGAGCCGATTTCAATAACAAGGATTATTTCATACCCGACAAATCTATTTTATAGGGTATTTTTCGCGTCTAGGGAAAAATCCTGACGGGCTCGGGGAGGACTAATGACAGATTCGTGTTCGACGCCCCAAAATACATAAAAATATCATGCCTGATCTTTTACGGGCCGATTTCAATAACAAGGATTATTTCATAAACGATAAAGCTGATTTTATATGGTATTTTTCGCGTCCAGGGGGAAATCCTGACGCGCTCGGGGAAAACTCATGTAACATTCGTTTTTATCGCCTTAAAATACATAGAAATATCATGCCTGATCTTTTTCTAACCGATTTCAGTAACAAAGGTTATTTCATATCCGACAAAGCTGATTTTATAGGGCATTTTGCGCTTCGAGGGAAAAATCCTGATGCGCTTGGGGAGAACTAATGTCAGATTCGTGTTCGGAGCCCGAAAATACATGAAAATATCCTGCCTGATCTTTTTCGAGCCAATTCCAATAACAAGGGTTATTTCATACCCGACGAAGCTGACTTTGTAGGGTATTTTTCGCGTCTAGGGGGAAATCCTGACTCGCTCGGGGAAAGCTCATGTCAGATTCGTTTTCATTGCCCCAAAATACATCAAAATAGCATGCCTGAGCTTTTTAGAGCAGATTTCAATAACAAGTGCTATTTCATACCCGACAAAGCTGATTTTATAGGGTATTTTGCGCTTCTGGGGGGAATCCTGACGCGCTCAGGGAAAACTCATGTCAGATTCGTTTTCAGCGCCCTAACATACATAGAAATATCATGCCTGATCTTTTTCTAGCCGATATCAATAACAAGGGTTATTTCATACCCGACAAAGCTGATTTTATAGGGTATTTTTCGCGTCTAGATCAAAATCCTGACGCGCTCGGGGACAACTCATGTCAGATTCGTTTTCAGCGCCTCAAAATACATAAAAGTATCATGCCTGATCTTTTTCGAGCCGACTCCAATAACAAAGGTTATTTCATACCCGAAAAAGATGATTTTATAGGGTATTTTTCGCGTCTAGGGAAAAATCCTGACGCGCTCGGGAAGAACTAATGTCAGATTCGTTCTCAGCGCCCCAAAATTCATAAAAATATCACTGTACCTGACCCGAAGTGCATGCTCGGCAGGAGCAAGAGTCCTCTCAGGTGAATTATGTCTTTCCAAAGAAGAAGAAGGTTC
Organism: Andricus grossulariae; assembly: GCA_011634705.1. NCBI lineage: Eukaryota > Metazoa > Arthropoda > Insecta > Hymenoptera > Cynipidae > Andricus > Andricus grossulariae. The sequence goes on along the minus strand of JAABKJ010075445.1, from coordinate 103,234,711 downwards.
ACCGCGGGAAGCACCAGGAATAGGATCGCCATTAGGTAGGCAATCGAATTGTAAACTTAACTCTGCAACAAGTAAGAGAGAAATGAATTTTGTATGTGACACGAATATAGTCATCTAGATTGTTTCTCTCTTTTTTTTCTTATTTCCTCTCATAAAACTATCCCATTTTTTTTTTCATTCCTTCATAGTCTATATTTTTCCCCTTTATCCTTGATCTCTAAACAGCTCTCTTTTTCTTTCTTCCTATCACGTTAACCTTATGGCCCTCTTTCATCTTTCTTACACCTCTCGGTAACTCTTTATTGCTTAATCTCCTTAATTTCCCTCCCTTAGTGACTCTTCGAATTCCTACGCCCTCTTTCCCGCCCTTGTTTCCAACTTATCCCTTTGATCCTCTTTTCTCACCATATAACCTTGAGATCTCCAATCTATCCATATTGTCCATCTAATATATCTATTTTGCAACCTCCTTATCTCCTTTCTCTTTTTCCATACCCATGTCTCTGCCAAATAGTCCAATCTACAAATTTGCTACCAATCATTAATTGATAGGATACGCAGTTTTTGTTATAATCATAAAAAATAACATTGAAAATAAAAAAATATAAATATTATAAAAACGACACAAGGTAAAATAAAACCTTGAATATTCTTTTTTGTTCTTGCGATAATTCAACTAATTGGTAGAAATTCTTGTGGAATTAAAATATCTTTTGTCAAATTATCATGTGTACAATCATGATAAAATTAGTTTCTGAATGTTTCTAAACATCACTTATAAAAACGAACACTTTAATTTCAAATTATTTTTCAATAATGAGAAATAATAATTTTCTAAACATTTTTCTACCATCCTACAATTCGTAAACTTTCTAATACTTATAAAGAGATGAGAAAAATGAAGTTACAAACAAAAACTTAGAATATTTTAATTTACCAGTAAAAAAATTGTATCTCCTGGTAACAGAAAAATTAATATCACGGAAAATGAGATATCTGCGTACAATTTTAATAATTTTTCTTAACAAAAAATTAATCTTCACACAAAATTTAAAAGGATAAAAAATGTTTCAATACATTTGTAAAAGTCCTAAATATCTTTTAAACTCACTGATTTTTTTTTAATTTGCTGAAATCCTGAAAAATAACAAAAGTTTCTTTAAAATTTTCCATATATTTTTTTGGAATATCTGAAATTTTGAAAATCTCTTTAAACTTGTTCAAAAATCTTAGGGAAATTATATTTACATATTTTCAAAAACAAACTGATAATACTTTTTTTCTTATTCTCAAATCTCATGATCTAACTCAGTCAAAAAGGTATAATAAAAATTGGGGAAAGTAGAATTTCGGCAACATTCTTACTTGCATAAAGCTTGAGAACATTTTTTAAAATATTTATATGTGACCAGGACAGTTAAAAGGGACCTATCGTCCAAAAACGAGTTTCAAGTTGTTTTTCTAAGTCTTTTAAGTTACTGTGTTCTTCTCCCAAGTGGATTCGTGGAATAAATAATGCAGTTGAAAATACACAGTCTGTTTCATTAAAAGAAAGTACCTTTTTCTATCTGAAACGACAAAAAAGGACAAATCGATTTTTTCGAACGATAGGTCCCTTTCAAGTGACCCGATCACAATAATTATTATTATACTGTTATATTTACCAATATAATTAAGGATAACAGCCAATGATAGGATGAGATTAGAAAGGATTCTCATTTTTCTAACCGAGAAAAAAGTGATTAACGTATTGATGAAGAATTATCTTCACAGTGGAAAATAATTATTATTCTACTCCTTTATTAAATTCTTATATAATCAAATTATACTATAGTCATTACCACATCGCTATCATTTTCTCCTTCTGAATGTTTGCCTTTCATAAATCAGTTCAAGGATGAGGTTACGCTTCAACAAAAATCTCAACCTTAAATTCTTAACTGGAAATTCTTCAAAACACTTACACAAATAATAAATTCTCACCCAAAATTCAACAGCTAAAAGCTTCTTAGCTTAAGTCAATAAATTTTACATGTTCGCTGGGTCGACTTGAGTGGAGAAATAAGAATTTTTTCTAACACTCAATTCAAATTATAAAAATAAGGATTTTATTCATCCTATGAACACATATATATGGTAAAACATAACTCTGTGTAAATGATAAATCGCTCGAACTAGCTAAGAATATATATATATATATATAATTAAAAACTAAAGGTTAACAACCACCGCAGGGTCCCACAGGGAGCAACTGTCATCTAAAAAATGACATCGGCTCCCAATTCAATTCACTATAAATTTATTAGAAAAATATTCGAACATTATTATCAAATTCAGTGAAAACCATTAAATTAATCCCTGGAACCTGCAAAAAGTCCTAAAAATGCCATGATTTTTGTAAAACAAAAAAAAAGTTTTCAAACTTTCCTCAAAGCATTAAAATCAATCGAGAATTCCCTCTAATTCAAAAGGAATAACAATTTCAAATTCAAATCACTATAAAGTGATTAGAAAAATATTCGAACATCATTATAGAATTCAGTGAAAACCATTAAATTAATCCCTGGAACCTGTCAAAAAGTCTTAAAAATGCCTTAATTTTTTAAGAGGAAAAAAAAAGCTTTGAAACTTCCCTCAAAGAATTAAACTCAATCGAGAATTCCCTCTAATTCAAAAAGAATAACAATTTCAAATTCAAATCACTATAACTTAATTAGAAAAATAGTCGAACATTATTATAGAATTCAGTGAAAACCAGTAAATTAATCCCTGAAACCTGTCAACAAGTTCTAAAAATGCCATGATTTTTATAAGAGGAAAAAAAGCTCTAAAACTTCCTTCAAACCATTAAAAGCAATCGAGAATTCCCTCGAATTCAAAAAGAATATCAATTTCAAATTCAAATCACTATCAATTGATTAGAAAAATATTCGAACATTATCACAAAATTCAGCGAAAACCATTAAATTAATCTCTGGAACCTGTCAAAAAGTCCTAAAAATGTCATGATTTTTATGAAAGGAAGAAAAAAGCAATAAAACTTCCTTTAACCATTTATAATCAATCGAGAATTCCCGCGAATTCAAAAAGAATAACAATTAAAAAATTCAAATCACTATAAATTGATTGGAAAAATATTTGCACATTATTAGAAAATCCAGTAATTACCATTAAGTTATTCTCTGGAACCTGTCAGAAAGTCCCAAAAATGCCATGATTTTTATGAGAGGAAAAAAAGCTCTGAAACTTTCTTCAAACCTTTAAAATCAATCGAGAATTCCCTCAAATTCAAATAGAATATCAATTTCAAATTCAAATCAATATAAATTGATTAGAAAAATATTCAAATATTATAATGAAATTCAGTGAAAACCATTAAATTAATCTCTGAAACCTTTTAAAATATCCTAAAAATGCCATGATTTTTATGAGAGGAAAAAAAAAGCTTCAAAACTTCCTTATAAACATTTAAAATCAATCGAGAATTCCCTCGAGTTCAAAGAGAATAACAATTTCAAATTGAAATCACTATAAACTGAATGAAAAATATTCGAAGCATTATTATAGAAATCAGTAATAACCGTTAAATTAATCTCTGAAACCTGTCAAAAAGTCCTAAAAATGCCATGATTTTTATGAGAGGAAGAAAAAAGCAATGAAACTTTCTTTTAACTATTTAAAATCAATCGAGAATTCCCTCGAATTCAAAAAGAATAACAATTAAAAAATTCAAATAACTATAAATTGATTAGAAAAATATTCGAACATTATAATGAAATTCAGTAATAACCATTACATTAATCTCTGGAACCTGTCAAAAAGTCGTTAAAAATGCCATGATTTTTATAAGAGATAAAAATCTCTGAAGCTTCCTTCAAAACATTAAAATGAATCGAGAATCCCCTCGAATTCAAAAAGAATATCAATTTCGAATTCAAATCACTATAAATTGATTAGAAACATATTCGAACATTATTATAGAATTAAATAATAACCATTAAATTAATCTCTGAAACCTGTCAAAGAGTCCTAAAGATGCCATGATTTTTAGGAGAGGAAAGAAAAGCTTCTAAACTTCCTTCTAGCCATTAAAATCAATCGAGAATTTCCTCGAGTTCAAAGAGAATAACAGTTTAAAATTCAGATCACTCTAAATTGACTGGAAAAATATTCGAAGCATTATTATAAAATTCAGTCATAACCATTAAATTAATGTCTGGAACCTGTCAAAAAGTCCTAAAAAAGCCATGATTTTTATAAGAGGAAAAGAAAGCCTTGAAACTTCCTTCTAACCATTTAAAATCAATCGAGAATTATCTGGAATTCAAAGAGAATAACAATTTCAAATTCAGATCACTATAAATTGATTGGAAAAATATTCGAACATTATTACAAAATTCAGCGAAAACCATTAAATTAATCTATGGAACCTGTCAAAAAGTCCTAAAAATGCCATGATTTTTATGAGAGGAAGAAAAAATCAATGAAACTTCCTTTTAAACATTTAAAATCAATCGAGAATTCCCTCGAATTCAAAAAGAATAACAGTTTCAAATTCAGATCACTATAAATTGATTAGAAAAATATTCGAACATTATTATAAAATTCAGTAATAACCATTAAATTAATCTCTGGAACCTGTCTACAAAGGACTCCCGCTGACTGAGATCGACGACAGCAGCTCGGTTGAGTGAGGGGAAGCCGTGTAGTGGGGGAACCTTCCTCAGGTGCCCAGTGCGGAATTGACCATCGCCCCGCGCCGCACCTGTGCTACCTAATAGTCTTAGTCAACTGTAGATTTTGAGTATTTACGGTAGAATTATGTAGGTAGGGTAGGGGTTAGGCCATACGTTGGATTTTGCTGATACAATGTAGCATTGTAAGAAAATATATATCTTTTCGTCACACACTTTGCCAATAGCGGCTATTTCCATTTGATCGCTGTCTACTGTCAGGACAGAAAAGTGTGGCAACAAATAGCTTATAAAAAGAGTATCAGTGGAGTTAATAACGCCTGAAACAAAAGACCTGGGATACGAATGGGCCCGAGTCGATAGCTTTACATAATGACTGTCTTTTTCTTCGCCTGGGGTGCTTGTTAGAGAGATTGATCAGTGACCTGGGTCGAAGCAGTGTTGCGGAATGAACATATTACTTAAATGAACACTGTAAAAACAAAGTATTATTTCAGGGCTAGATTGAGCTATTACAATAAGACTCAGAAAAACAGTCTCGAGTGCTGCTAAAATGATACCACAGGTGGGAACCCAGATTCATTTGTTTTAGATTGCAAATAACAGCATGAAGTTATTACATTCAAAAACAGGACAGAAAAAAATGATACCATAAAAAAAGAGATGTCTAGTTTTTACAGTGAATAACACGGGAATTCTAGATCAATCCAAAAATCTACACCCGCTTCCTCATATTTCTCCCTTCCTCATCGAGTGAGTCACGCCTACTCCAAAAGGGAATATACCTGGTCGACTTACAATCTCCACTCGGCTTCCCCTCATGTCGCCGAGTGAGTGCAAGACGTTGTGTCGAGCCTTGCCAACGGGGGGTCCTTTGTCCTAATGAGGAATAAAATACGAAACATAAATTTTTCACATTCTCATTCATGAGAGTGTAATGCAATCGTCCAAATTTTCGATCTCTGTTTTTTAACGGATCTTCACGTTTTGGCACTCACAGATTCCGAAAATCATAAAATTTTGTCGGTGTGTAGCCACGCTAACTTTTGAAGGATTTCTCGAATCGAGTCAGCCTTTGATAAACTTTTTGAGGGTCCCAAATGAAAATTTTCATTTCGATGAAAATTCGAAAAGTTATGTGCTTTTCAACATTTTGAAAATAAAAAAAAAATAGAGAAAAAAATATTTGTCTGATAAATGAAAAAATGTCTATCGAAATTTTTACTAGATATGAAATATATTTCGAAACTATTCTCATAAAATTTTGTGATTCGATCAAAATTCCAAAAATAAGAGCATTTTCGAATTTGGAAACAAAATGTTCCGTTTCATTTTGTTTACATGGTTTTATTTTTCAAAAGCAATCGTCTGTATAACCAAGCTGTTGAGCGCGAAGCGCGAGTATCGCAATGAGAATGTAATCGTCAAGGCCGTAGGTGCTTTGAGAATTCTCTTCACAGTCAAATTGAAAAAACATGTTTAATTTCACTTTATGATGCTTTGTTTATGATGGTTTGTGCACAAATGTGTGGAAAATACAAAGACCGAGCGCGTAGCGTGAGGTAAATACATTATCGAGCGCGAAGCGCGAGAACCAACAGTCGCGCGCCCTAGTTTTTTATTTTAAAAGTTTTTCGGGTTGTATATTTTCCTTATTTTCCACAGAAAATTGAAATTATTCAGCAAACTTTATAAAAAATATTTGCCTTGAATGAGCATCAACCTGAATAAATATAACATTGAAAGCCCAAAGAAGGTCATTTTCATTGTATAGCGTTTATCCTGATGCAAAAGATACTTTGAGGTTTCTCCAAATATAATATTAGTGGGGAGCAACTAATTTCTTGATACAAAATAATGAATTTACTTAGGACTTAATTTTTATTCAAATTTTTAACCTAATTGTCAAATTTTCAACCAAAAAGGTTAATTTTCTATCGAAAAAGACAAATTTTCAACAAAATAGATGATTTTTCAACTAAAAAAGATACATTTTCAATTAAAAATAGAATAGCCTAATAATGAAATTGTTTCAAAAAACTTGTTAAAATAAACCTGACCAGGATTTCGAAAAACTAACTAAGATGTTAGTAGTATAGGGTAACTATGGGGCGCCGTTATGGGCGTGGCCTAATCCCCCTCTCTCCCCTGCACCCCGCGACTGGCGCCAACGCGTCACAGCAGATAAGACGGGTTATCCGAGATCTATGTAGTTGGTGAGGGGGAGAGGGAACCCCGGTCTGGGAGATTCTGGGTCTAGTGACGTCACACATGGAGTTCCCAAACGTGAAAATGGAAAAGGTGGAGGAGTGTAATTTTCAACTAAAATTAAATAATTAATGTTGGTTATTGATTAGTTTTCTACCAAAAAATACAAATTTTAAACGAAGTACATGATTTTTCAACAGAATAGTTACATTTTTAACCAAAGAAATGAACTTTCAACTAAAATGCGGAATTTTTTTTTTAAACAAAAATAGTTTTCTACTAAATTTATTTTAATAATTTTGGTTATTAACTAATTTTATACAAAAAAAAATACTATTTTGTACAAAATAGTCAAATTTTTGAAAAAAATTGCTATCAAAATTAATTAATTAAGTAATTTTGGATTATAATAAATTTTCTATATAAAAGACAATTTTTCAACGAAATACATGTGTTTTCAAGAAAATGGTTTAATTATTAACCAAAGAAATAAACTTTCAACTAAAATATTTAATTTTCTACCAAAATTATTTTATTAATTTTGATTTTTGATTAATTTTATACCAAAAAAGACGAATTTTGAACAAAGTATGATAGTTACATTTTTGACAAAAAAAAAAGAATTTTCTACCAAAATTAATTAATTTTGCTTATTGATTAATTTTCTGCAAAAAAAGACAAATTTTGAACAAGATACATGCATTTTGAACAAAATAGTTGAATTTTTAACCAAAGAAATGAATTTTCGACTAAAATGAAGAATTTTTAACAAAATAAAAATATCCACCAAAAAGACAAACTTTCAACAAAATACATAAATTTTCAAAAATACAGTTTAATTTTTAACCAAAGAAATGAAGTCCTAACTAAAATGCGGATTTTTTAACAAACAAAACAAATATTTAATTTTCTACCAAAATTATTTTAATAATTTTGATTATTGATTGATTTTATACCAAAAAAGTCGAATTTTGAACACGATAGATTAATTTTCTACCAAAAAGACAGATTTTCAACAAGGTGCATGAATTTTCAACAAAATAGTTAAATTTTTAACCAAAGAAATCAATTTTCAACTAAAATGAGGAATTTTTAACAAAAAAAATGTCTACCAAAATTAATTAAATAATTTTAGTTATTGATTAATTTTCTACCAAAAAAGACCAACTTTTAAAAAAATACATGATTTTTCAATAAAATAGTTTAATTCTTAACCAAATAAATGAAGTTCCAACTAAAGTGCGGAATTTTTAACCAAAACAAAAATTTAATTTTCTTCCAAAATTATTTTATTAATTTTGATTATTGTTAAACTGTATACCAAAAAAGACGAAATTTTTTACAAAATAGTTACATTTTTTACCAAGAAAAATGAATTTTCTACTTAAATTAGTTAAGTAGTTTTGGTTGTTGATTAATTTTCTATAAAAAAAGACAGATTTTCAACAAAACAAAAAAATGATTTTCTACGAAAATTAATTAATTATTTTTGGTTATTGACTAATTTTATAACAAAAAAGACATATTTTGTGCAAAATAGTCAAATTTTGTACAATAAAAAAATTAATTTTCGACCAAAATTAATTAATTAAGAAATTTTGGATTTAAATTAATTTTCTATCAAAAAAGACAAATTTCCAACAAAATAAATGAATTTTGAAGTAAATAGTTAAATTTTTAACAAAACAAAAAAATGATTTTCTACCAAAATTAATTAATTAATTAATTTTGGTTATTGATTAATTTCATACCAAAAAAGACCAACCAAAGAAATGAATTTTCTACTAAAATGAGGAATTTTAAACAAAACAAAAAAATGATTTTCTACGAAAATGAATTAATTAATTAATTTTTGTTATTGATTAATTTTATACCAAAAAATACAAAATTTCAACAAAATACATGATTTTTCAACAAAATAGTTACATTTTTAACCAAAACAATGTATTTTCAACTAAAATGCGAAATTTTTAAACAAAACAAAAATATATAATTTTCTACAAAAATTATTTTATTAATTTTGATTAATGATTAATTTTATACCAAAAAAGACGAATGTTGAATAAAATAGTTAAATTTTTTACCAAAAAAATAATTTTTACGAAAATTAATTAATTCATTCATTTTGGTTATTGATTAATTTTCTAGCAAAAAATACCAAATTTCAACAAAATACATGATTTTTGAACAAAATAGTTACATTTTTAACCAAAGCAACGAATTTTCAACTAAAATGAGGAACTTTTAACAGAAAAAAAATGTCCACCAAAAAAAGACAAACTTTCAACAAAATACATGAATTTTCAAAAAAAATAGTTTGATTTTTAACCAAAGAAATTAACTTTCAACTAAAGTGCGGAATTTTTAACAACAACAAAAATATTTAATTTTTTACAAAAATTATTTTTTTTAATTTTGATTATTAATTAATTTTATATCTAAAAGGCGAATTTTGAACAAAATAGTTGTTTTCAAATAATATAAAAGAATTTTCAAAGAAGTAGTTGAATTGTCCACTAAAAAGGAACTATTTTCAACCAAAAAAAATATTTTTGTACCAAAAAGTTTATTTTTAAATAAAATACATGAATTTTCAACAAAAAGGATCAATCTTGAACAAAAAGTTGACATTTTAACAAAATTGTTGATGTTTCAACAAAAAAGATGAACTCTATACCAAGTAGTTGAATTTTCAACCTAGAAGATTAATTTTATATTAAAAAAACGATTTTTCAATAAAATAAATAAACTTTCAGCTAAAAAAATTTAATTTTCTTAAAAAAAACGCATTTTAAATAAAATATATAAATTTTCAATGGAGTAGATGAATTTTCAAACTAAAAAAGATAAATTTTTAAACAAAAAGATTACTTTCTGATAAATTTGTTGAATTTTCAACAAAATGGATAAATTCTAAGTCAAATAGTTCAATTTTCAAAAAAGAATCATAATTTTATATACCAAAACATACGAATGTTGAATAAAATACATGAATTTTCAACAAAAAATTTAATTTCTAACAAAAATTGAAATTCAACCAAAAAGGATGAACTTTATACCAAATAGTTGAATTTTCAACCTAGAAGATTAATTTTCTATTAAAAAACGATTTTTAAATAAAATACATAAACTTTCAACTAAAAAAAATTAATTTTCTGTAAAAAAAACGCATTTTAAATAAAATATATAAATTTGCCACGAAGTAGATGAATTTTGAACAAAATGGATAAATTCTAAATTAATAGTTGAATTTTCAATGAAGAAGATTAATTTTATCTACAAAAAAAAAAAAAAAAAAACGAATTAGAAATAAAATAAATGAATTTTCAACCTAAGAAGATTAATCTTCAACAAGAAATTGAAATTCTTACAGAGTTGTTGAATTTTAAACAAAAAGGATGAACTTTATAGCAAATAGTTATATTTTCAACCCAGAAGATTAATTATTTATGCCAAAAAAGACGAATTTTAAATATAATTTTTAGCAAAATTGTTGAATTTTATATAACGTGGACGAACTTCGAATCAAAAAGTTGAATTTTCAAACGGGAAGATTAATTTTTTACCAAAAAAGCGATTTTCAAATAAAATAAATGAATTTTCAAAAAAGTAGTTAAATTTTCAACTAAAAAGAACAATTTTTAATAAAAAAGCTTAATTTTCTACGAAAAAAGATTATTTTCAAATAAAATACATGAATTTTGAACAAAAAAGAATCAAGATTTAACAAAAAGTCGACATTTTAACAAAATTGTTGAATTCTCAACCCAGAAGATTAATTTTCCATACCAAAAAAAGAAGAATTTTAAATAAAATACAGGAATTGTTAACTAAAACAGATCAATCTTTAACAAACAAATGACTTTTGAGCAAAATTGTTGAATTTTCAACAAAAGGTATGAGCTTCATACCAAATAGTTGAATTTTTAACCTAGAAGATTAAATAAAAAAAATAAAATACATGAATTTTCAACTAAAAACTATCAATTTTTAATAAAAAGAATGATTTTCCATTTAATTTGTTTAATTTTCCGTAGAATGGATGAATTCTAAACCATATTCTAGAATTTTCAACCAAGAATAATAATTTTCTATACCAAAAAGATGAATGATGAATAAAATACATGAATTTTCAACCAAAAATAATAGTTTAAAAAAAAACACATTTAAAATAAAATATATAGATTTTCAACAAAGTAGTTGGATTTTCAACGAAAAAAGATCAATTTTTAAACAAAAGGATTAATTTTCTATAAAAAACCGCATTTAAAATAAAATATAAAAAATTTCAATGGACTAGATGAATTCTAAAACTAAAAAAGATCAATATTTAAATAAAAGGATTATTTTTTGATAAATTTGTGAAATTTTCAACAAAATGGATAAATTATAAACCAAATAGTTGAATTTTCAACTAAAAAAGAACAATTATCATCAAAAATGATTAATTTTGTACCAAAAAGATTATTTTTAAATAAAATACATGAATTTTTAACAAAAAGGATCAATCTTTAACAAAAAGTTTATATTTTAACAAAATAGTTGAATTTTCAACCTGGAAGATTAATTTTCTATTAAAAAACGATTTTTAAATAAAATACATGAACTTTCAACTAAAAAAATTAATCTTCTTAAAAAAAAACGCATTTTAAATAAAATATATAAATTTTAAACGGAGTAGATGAATTTTCAAACTAAAAAAAATTAATTTTTAAATAAAGAGATTACTTTCTGATAAATTTGTTGAATTTTCAACAAAATGAATAAATTCTAAACCAAATAGTTGAATTTTCCATGAGGAAGATTAAATAAATAAGAAAATACATGAATTTCATCCAGAGAGGATCATGCGTCTGCTTGTGTATGTAGCCATTAATATCAAAGTCATTCGACATATTTATCTTGATTCAATCATTATATTCGGCAGCAGTAACTAAGTTTATGGAAGAAAAATGAATAATTATCAATTTTATGTAGACTAGTAACTTAAAGCTCCAACAATTTTCATCAATCATTCATAGAATTTTGTAGCCCGATTTAAAAATGTGATAAGACCGTCGAAAATTGAAGACGAAATATAAAATGAACAGAAAGCAAGCCTTCTTATTTTATTTTTAATTTAAGCTAAGAAAAACTGAGGAAATGTTTGAAGGTTTCAGAGATGTTACTAAAAGCAGACATGCTCGAAATTTTCCATAAGGTTGAAAATGATGTCTTCATGATGTTTCTCAGATTTTTAAAACGATATCTTCAGTTACCAGAAACTTTTTGAAGATTGAAACTTTGAAAACAGTGATTTTTTCAAATATATTTTAATATTTAGTCACCATTTGTTTATCGAATTAGTTTTTAGTGCACGAATTCATTTATTTTGATGTAATACGATTTCCAAACACTTTTAGTGTACTAAAGTTCTGGTGATGCATATAGTTACGCAGAATATAATTTTTATTCGGAAATCCAAGTTTCAAAAATATTAAAAAAGGGTACAATATCATAAACTTTTTAATATCCTTTTCAGATATTTTTCAAGCTTAAAAAGTATATAAAAGCTTGAAAGGAAAGGACCAAATATCTATAATTGCGATTTTGGCGTGAGTAAAATAATATTTTCCCGGCTTCAAAAAATGTTAGTATCGCGAGCAGTTTCAAAGTTTTCATATAGTTTTCTATAGTCAGTGCCGCAAAAATAATGTTTGCATCCTTGACTATAAAAAACTATATAAAAACTTTGAAATTGCTCGCGGCACGACAATTTTTTGAAGCTGAAAAATATTATTTCACATAATGATATGGCAAAATCACAATTATAGTTATTTTGTCTTTTTCTTATAAACTTACATGTATGTACAGGTCCTAAAAGACCCCTAGAAAGGACGTGAAAGAATGAAATTTTATGATTTTGTACCATTTTTGGTTATCTTTCAAACATCGATTTTAAAATAAAAATTATATTCCACGTACCTACATTCATCACCAGATTTTTTCTTTTACTAAAAATTGTTGAGAATCGTTTGTTACATCAAAATCAATAAATTTTCACCGGAAGAACTAATTCGATGAATGAATAGTTACCCAACATTGAAATAAGTTACTGCTAACTGAATATATCGTTTTAAAAATCTGCAAAAAATCATGAAGACTCGTTTTGATATGTAGAAAAAAATTGTTGTTAGCCATAATCAAAATTTTAAAAAAATTTTGTTCGGTGATTTTGTTCGGTTGACATTTCACAGACCTAATCAAAATTTAGGATCATCGCCAAAGGAAATAGTTGGTTTTTGAACTAAGGACAATTAATATTTGCCTAAAAATGAAACAGTTAAATTTTTAGTTGAAAAAAATCACTTATAAGCAAGAAATTGTCAACTATATGGTTAAGTTTTGAACCAAACAGACAAATTTTCAACCAAAAGAACAAATAACTTCCTACTATAAAAGACGAATTTCCAACAAAATAAATAAACTTTCAACAAGAAGAATAAAAATTTCAGCCAAATAGTTAAATTTTAGAAAAGAAGATGAATTTTACACAAAGAGAATTGAATTCCTACCAATCAAACCATTTTTTCAAGTAGTACCAAAATTTGCAATAAAGAAAGATACATTGGCATAACAAAAATAGAACAGTTCAATTTTCAGTTGAAAAAATAATTTTCAACAAAAATAAAGATCAGTTTGCAACAAATAGTAAAATTTTAATTCAAAGAAATGAATTTTCATCCAGAAAGATGACTTAGTAGGCATAAATATTACTTTTCTACAAAAAAAAAGAATAAAAAAAAATCGGGAATTTTCAACGAAGTAGTTAAATTTCAATTGAAGATTGCAATTGACCACCAAAAATGGAATAGATAAACTCTCATTCAAAGTACCTAATTTTCTACAAACACAAAAAATCAAGTTTTCAATAAAATAGTTGAATTTTAAACAAATGATGGTAAGTTTAACCAAAAATGATAAATGTTCAAACAAGAATAATAACTTTCTAGGAAAAAGGACACATTTTGAGCAAATAACATGAATTCTCAAGCAGTTAGCTAAGTTTTCAACTAAAAAAGTTAAATTTTACACTTGAAATGAAATACTTAAATTTTTTGTTGAAGAAAAAAATATTTTCATCCAAATAGTTAAATTTTTAACCGAATTGATGTACTTCAAACTGTAATAGTTTAATTTCCGAACAAAATTAAAATTGTGTTCGTTAAAGACGAAGGAGCTTCAACAAAAGAGAATTCACAATCACCAAATTACAGTTGTCGATGGTTTGACCTTTAATTTTAAATGGCCTGCGCACAAATGTGGGGGATATACAAAGACCGAGCGTATAGCGCGTGGTACATACGTTATCGAGCGCGAAGCGCGAGATGAATACATTATCGTGCTTGAAAGTTCAGCACCCTAGGCACGCTCAAACTTGCGAGCCGCGCGCGTAACGCGCGATGAGAATGTGCCCACGCATCGGGCAGATTTTTAAAATATGTTTTCTCATATTTTTTTTAATTTTCTGATTTTTGATTTCAAATAAGAACGTAACGAATTTTTCAAATAACAATTTATTCGTTACGTTCGGTAAAATATCAGAAAATATAAAAGAATTATATCAAAAAATATTAAAAACATTAAAAGATATTAAACAAAGAAATGAGACCATCATCTGTACTCCCCTTACGTTTCCCTTCCCTCCTTGGAAAAAAGTACGACGGACGGACAACTGACGGAAATTATCAGGGTTTCTGCCCGGTGCTACGAAACCCTAAAAAGGAAGAAATTAGGACAAAAATTGACAAAGCAGAAAATGTTCTTTTAGGATATCTCGGGAAAAAAATCAGCTATGATTTAAGTCACTACAAAAAACTTTTTGAAGCTGAAGTGCGTACGAACGAAGAACCGAAATTCTCTTTTATCACGATTTTCATCACCCGAATTTTGGTGACCAGAGTTGGTCCAACTGTGGCAGCTCCAAGTCACCTTTGTTCTGCCAACGTCGGCAGCCGACATTGGTGGTCAGAGTTCATCCAACCGTCGGCCCAACTTTGGCCCAAAGTCGGGCCGACGGTCGGGTAGAATGCGGCTAACTGTTGAACTCTGGGCGAAGTTCGCCCAACTCCCGGCATGATATTATCCAGTGCAAGAAACCTTATTGCGCCCGTCCATCGGCCCAAGTCTGGCCCAAAGACGGGCCGACAGTCGGATAAACTCTGCTGAATTGTTTTAAAAGGACCATAAAAGTATGATAGACCTAACTTTGAGGATGGCCTAAATGTTAGCTTAATATTAACCAGTGAAAGTAAAGCTACTGCGCCCGAACATCGGCCCAACGTCAGTCCGACAGTCAGATGTAATGTGGCGAATTTGTTTAGAAGGACCAAAAAATCACAGTCGGCCGAACTCTGTGTGAAGTTCAACAAAAGTCCAACGTGATATTATCCAGTGCAAGTAACCTTACTGCGCCCGACTGTCGGCACAAGTCTGGCCCAAATACGGGCCGAAAGTCAGATAAACTCTACTGAATTGTTTTGAAAGGGCCATCGAAATACGATCGTCCCAACTTTAATTGAGGGTAGCTCCACTGTCGGCGTAATATTGACCAGTGCAAGTAAAGCTACTGCACCCGGCAATCGGCCCCACTCTGGCCCAACGTCGGGCTGACAGTCAGATGTAATGTGGCAAATTTTTTAAAAAGGACCATAAAATTACAATCAGCCTAACTCTGGGTGAAGTTTGTCCAACTGTCGGCGTAATATTACCATATGCAAGTAAACCTACTTCACGCGACCATCGGCCCAAAGTCTGGCCGACAGCAGGATAGAGTCTGGTAAATTGTATTAAAAGCATCAGCAAAATACAATGGGACCAATTTTGGGTGAGATTCGCCCAACTGTTGGTGTGACTCATATTACCCAGTGCAAATAACCTCACTTAGTCCGACCGTTAACCCAACTCTGGCCCAAAGTGGGGCCGACAGTCTAATAGACTCTCGTGAGTTGTTTTAATAGGACCGGCAAAATACGATCGGCCCAATTCTGGGTGAGACTGGCCTAACTGTCGGCGTAATATCAACCAGTGAAAGCCACCTTACTGCGCTCGACCGCCAGCCCAACTCTGATCCAAATTCAGAGCAACAGTCAGATTGACTTTGGTGAATTGTTTTAAAAGAACCATCCAAATACGATTGGCCCAACTCTGGGTGAGGTTGACCCGACTCTTGGCGTAATATAACCACTGCAAGTAACCTTAAAGAGCCCGACCGTCGGCCCAACTCTGGCCCAAAGTCGGGCAGACAGTCGGATAGACTGCGGTGAACTTTTTCAAAGGAATCATAAAAATGCGGTCGGCCCGACCATCGGCGTAATATTACCCAGTGCAGGTAAACTTACTTCACCCGAAAATCGGCCCAACTCAAGCCTAAACTCGGGCCGACAGGAGGATAGACTCTAGTGAATTTTTTACTACTCTGGTTACTACTCTGGTTACGGGGCGAATACCACTCGCATGTTAGAAGTTCCAACCAATATTGTAATTTGACCACTTTTAGACTGACACTATAACAGGGCGTTCCCCCCCCCCCCCTATAGGTATATGGAAACGAGAAGGGGTATGAACTACGTTGTTTTACGAATTTTTGTGGACTTTAAATTTCTCCGAATGAGAGATGCCACAATTTGACTTGCCAAGGGTTGGCATGACTCAACCCCAATTTGTTGGGATTGGAAAAAAAACGTTGAATTTCTAATCATATACTCTGAATTATTTTTTAATCTTCAAAATTTTTTGGAATCCGCTTGCATTTTCAACTCATTTCAAACTTACTAAATTCAATATATTTTTGCACATTTTCCAGTTGTTTCCAATTCACTTAATTTGAATTGCCTTGGAGTCTCATAAATCCAATTCTTTTGCACGCTTTTAAATTAAAAAAAGGAACATTCACATTAAAAATGCATATTAGCCACCATTTGTTATTTTTGATGTTAGAAATGATGATCTTTTGTTTACTTTCGCGGTTTAAATAAGTCACTTTTTCGAGGTGGCAGCCCTGAGAGTGACAAATAAAAAAAATTAATGTAAGATTAAGTAACTTATTAACTTTCACTTCCTCATCCACTTTTTGAAATTCACGTCGGTACTTTTTTTTTAATTTTAATCGTCACAACTCTTTGAAGAAACCAATGTGAATACTGCAAGACAGCCCTTTTGTGATTGAGCTTTCTCAAATGATTTCCAATCTGGTATATAGAAAAAAAATGCATCTCCACATCCACCGGACTGAACAAAAAGGACTATATAAAAACCTAGGTTCATCATCTATTTCCTTAGAAAATTTTTTATATTTGCGGATAAAACGAAAATTATTATCATTATTATCATCTCCGGTAAGGGTTTCATTAAATTTTCTCAAAAATCGTAAATTCAAATTTCAATCGCACAAAAAAATATTGAAAGAAAAATAATTTCATTTTGCGGTAAAACCACACAAGATACAGAAAAATATGAATTAACGAAAATTGAGAATTATAAAGATATCTACGAATTGGTTAGCCATCTTTTTTATGGAATGCCTAGTTTTTGTTTGATGTGTAAAAGCAGTATCAAAAATAATGAGATTAAATTTTTGGATAAACGACACAAGCTACAGAAAAAAAATTAACAAAATTTTTTATTTAAAAAGAGGCTACAAATTTGTTAATGATTATTTTTTGATACGATGATTGGTTTTTGTTTCAAGATTGAAAAATAAAATCAAAGATAAAAGAATCCAATTCTCGAAAGAACAGCACAAGCTATGAAAACAATTAATGAAAACAAGTTTCTCTCTCAAAGAAGTGCTAAAAAATTGTCATGAATGAATTTTTGATAGGACACGTAGTTCCTCCTTTCTTTCCGAAAAGTGACATTGAAAATTTAAAAATCAGATTTTGCAAGAAACCACACAACGAAAAAAATAATAAGACAAAAGTTTTTGAACCCATGAAGATTTACAAATTTTTTATAAACTTTTGTTACAAAAATACCTTTCAACAAAATGTTTCGCTTAGTTATATCTACAAATTATTTTTCAAACCACTTTACGCTGGATGAATAGTTTGGGTTCAAATCGTATAAAATTACATTAAAACAAAATGAATTAAATTTGGTGAAAAACGAAATAAGATGCAATCGAGTGTATAATAACAAAATTGTTCTTTATCGGATGCGCACTTTTTCTTTGATTAAAAAAAAAACAGAAAAATGAAAATACGTCTGTTTGAATACCAATGCATACCATGAATTGTAGTTATATTAATTAATTGACATGATACGTTTTCCGAAGTAGCTTAGAGTAAAATTCAATGCAAAATAAGGATTTAATAATAAAGTATATCAAAAAATAATGTAGAAAAGTTTGCATTTTGAACAAAATCGTTTTCGAAGCACGAGATACCTGGTGATAATGTGTTCGCTAAAGCCGAAGAATCTTTAATACAAGAGAATCCTGTACCATCAAGCTATATTTGTAATGTCATCTGATTCAGATTTCCCATTATGTCTGACAAAGTCTTCTTAAATCCTTTCAAACCCGTTGAAATATAATGGAATTCTTCAAAATTTGATGATATCTTCGAAAAACTAATTAAACACTTTGAACTCTCTTTAAATCTTTACACTATGAGAAATCCTCTCAAATTTTTAAGATTCCACTAAACCTGTTCAAACTACTTTGAAATTTTGTTCAAAAATTTGATCACACAGATAGACATGGGGGGGGGAGATGTAAAAAGTTTTGTTAGAAATTTAACGCTTTAAGTCTATTCTTGCCTGGAAATTGATTATTTCTATCGGCAAGATGATAGTAATTCACAATGCTATTTGTTGATTTCATGAACAAATATTACAAAAAATGATATGAAAAATTTATAAAAAAATATGGTGGACATCTATAGGAAAAGACGTATCTTCAACAAAATAGCTGGACACTCAACCAATTCAGATTAATTTTATTCTAAAATAGTTTTAAAAAAGTGATTTTTTTACGAAAAGGGATTATTTTTAAACTAAAAACAATACTTTTCAACAATAGAGTTGAATTTTTCAAACCGAAAATATAAATTTTCAACAAAAAAGTTAATTTTTAACCAAATAGTTGAATTTTCCACCATTTTGAAACCGAAAAGACGAATTTTTAACAAAAGAGTTAAATTTCCGAACAAAAAGTTAATTTTCAACCAAATAGTTGAATTTTCTACCAAAATATTTTTATTTTCTACCTCATGAAAATCAATTTGAAACAAAATAATTAAATTTTCAACCATAGAGATGAATTTTCAACTAAATAATTGAATTTTCAAGAAAGTAGTTGAATTTTCAACCATAAAGTTTAATTTTCAATCAGAAAAGATTAATTTTCAACAAAATAGCTGAACACTCAACCAAATCAGATTAATTTTCTACGAAAATAGTTTTAAAAAAGTGATTTTTTTTACGAAGAGATTATTTTTAAACTAAAAACAATACTTTACAACAATAGAGTTGAATTTTTGAACCGAAAATTGGAATTTTCAACAAAAAAGATAATTTTCAACCAAATACTTGAATTTTCAACCATTTTCAAACAAACAAAAAAAAGAATTTTCAACAAAAGAGTTAAATTTCCAACCAAAAATTAATTTTCGAGCAAATAGTTGAATTTCGTACCAAAATATTTTAATTTTCTATTAAAAAATCTATTCGATACAAAATAATTAAATTTTCAACCAAATAACGGAATTTTTGACAAAGTAGTTCAACTTTCAACCATAAAGTTAAATTTTCAATCAGAAAAGACGAATTTTTAACAAAATAGCTGGACACTCAACCAAATCAGATTAATTTTCTACTAAAATAGTTTTAAAAAAAGTTATTTTTTTACGAAAAGAGATTGTTTTTAAACTAAAAACAATACTTTTCAACAATGGAGTTGAATTTTCAAACCGAAAATATGAATTTCCAACAAAAAGTTAATTTTCAACCAAATATTTGAATTTCGTAACAAAATATTTTAATTTTCAACCCCAAAAAAATCAATTTGAAATAAAATAATTAAATTTTTAAATAAATAACGGATTTTTTAACAAAATAGTTCAACTTTCAACCATAAAGTTAAATTTTCAATCAGAAAAGACGAATTTTCAACAAAATAGCTGAACACTCAACCAAATCAGATTAATTTTCTACTATAATAGTTTTAAAAAAAGTGATTTTTTTACGAAAAGAGATTATTTTTAAACTAAAAACAATACTTTACAACAATAGAGTTGAATTTTCAAACCGAAAATATGAATTTCCAACAAAAAAGTTAATTTTCAACCAAATAGTTGAATTTTCTACTATTTTCAAACAAACAAAAAAAAAGAATTTTCAACAAAAGAGCTAAATTTCCAACAAAAAGTTAATTTTCAACCAAATAGTTGAATTTCGTACCAAAATATTTTAATTTTCTACCCCAAAAAAATCAATTTGAAATAAAATAATTAAATTTTCAACTAAATAACGGAATTTTTAACAAAGTAGTTCAACTTTCAACCATAAAGTTAAATTTTCAATCAGAAAAGACGAATTTTCAACAAAATAGCTGAATACTCAACCAAATCAGATTAATTTTCTACTAAAATTGTTTTTAAAAAAGTGATTTTTTTACGAAAAAGGATTATTTTTAAACTAAAAACAATACTTTACAACAATAGAGTTGAATTTTCAAAACGAAAATAGGAATTTTCAACAAAAAAGTTAATTTTCAACCAAATAGTTGAATTTTCTACCATTTTCAAACAAACAAACAAAAATAATTTTCGACAATAGAGTTAAATTTCTAATAAAAAGTTAATTTTCAACCAAATAGTTGAATTTTGAACCAAAATATTTTAATTTTCTATCAAGAAAAATGAATTTGAAAGAAAATAATTAAATTTTCAACCATAGAGATGAATTTTCAACTAAAATTATGAATCTTCACCTGAATAATCGTATTTTTAACGAAGTAGTTTAACTTTCAACCACATGATTTTTTAACGAAAATAGATTATTTTTAAATCAAATACAACACTTTTCAACAATAGAGTTGAATTTTTAAATTAAAAATATGAATTTTCACAAAAAATGTTAATTTTCAACCAAATAGTTGAATTTTTTACAAAAATATTTTTATTTTCTACAAAGAAAAAAATCAATTTGAAACAAAATAATTAAATTTTCAATCAAAGAGATGAATTTTCAACTAAAATTATGAATCTTCAACTGAATAATCGTATTTTTAACGAAGTAGTTTAACTCTGTGGACATTCCGAACGGGATATCGTCAGGATATCCTGTTACGATATCCTCTGGAGCGGAAATCTCGATATCCCTGGAATATGCCACGAATATCCTGGGAGATTTATGGGACATTTTTTAGGATATCACATATCCTGCTGAGTTATCCTAGGGATATGCCAAGGATATTATTTTGTTGTGAGGGTATTGAGAGGTTCTATTTCGGTGGGTCCATATTGAAAAGTTCTAAATGGCCGTGCAAAAATTACGAAATTTTTTTTTTCTGAAATTGTGAATCACGTACCCCCCTCCCTGCTAGGGTCCTTAAGTTGTTATCCCCCCCCCACTTGTGTACGTAATTTTTCCTGACTAAATTTTTTTCGTGAATTCATTTAGGTGTGATACAACAATAACAAAGTAGTTTAACTTTCAACCAAGTAGTTGAGTTTCTAACAAAAAATGGAATTATCAATTTTCAAGTAAAAAAATCAAATTTCATAGAAAAAAAACGAATTTAGAATGAAATGTTTGAATTCTCAACTATGCAGTTGCATTTTCTACTAAAAAGGGTCAACTTAAGATTTAATAAAAAAATTTAAATTTATTGAAATGTTAAATATTTTGAATTTATTAAAAAATTAAAAAGGAGGTAAAATTTAAGTTTTAACCCAGAAAAGGTTTCTATTTTGATTGAAAAATAGTTGAAATCGACCCAAAAAAGATAAATTTTCCACAAAATAGTTAAATCTTCAAAGTGGAATTTTCAAATAAGAAAGATTTTTCAGTTGATAAAAAACAAAAATTTTATCCAGCAGGTCGAATTTTCAAGCCAAAAAGACGAGCTGTCTAGAAACATTTGAATTTTCCACTGAGAAGATGAAATTTTCACAAAAAAGTAGTATCTTCAACAAATTACATAAATTTGCAACCAAATAGTTGAATTTTTAAAATAAAAAAAAATGTTAATTTTTAACCAAAAATAGAAACGTTAAATTTTGATTCAAAAAAATTAATTATAAATAAATAAAGAACTAATATTTCACGAAACAGTTCAAGTTTCTACCATACAGAATAATCTTCTAATAAATTAGACAAATTTTCAACAAATTATATAACTTGTTAAACAATTAATTTAATTTTCAACCAAAAAGAATAACTTTCTACTGAAGAGGCGAATTTTCAACAAAACAGTTGAATTTTATGCCAAAAAAATTAATTTTCGCTTTGAAAAAATACGAGTTTCTAGAAAATAGTTTAATTTTATACCAAACAGTAGAACTTTTTATCAAATTGAAGAAGAAGAATTAATTAAATAATTAAAGAAGATTAACCCAAAATGGAATTTTTAAATTTTCACTAAAAAAAATTTTCGATTGAAAAAAATGTGAGTTATTCAGAAAATAGTTCAATCTTTTACCAAATAGTCGAACTCTACTAAATAGTAGAATTTTCAAAACAAGAAGAATAACTTTTTTAAAAACTGTTAAATTTTCTACAAAGAAGATAATTTTCTACCAAAAGGACTAATTTTCAACAAACTGCATTAACTTTCAACCAAATATTCCAATGTTCAACCAAGAAGATTAATTTTCTACAAAAAAAAAACGAATCTTCGACAAAATAATTGAATTTTCACACTAAAAATAACAATTTTGAATAAAAAATTTAATTGATAAGTTTTTAGTTTAAAAAATTAATTTTTGAAAAAAGATAATGTACTTTTCACAAAACAGTTGAACTTTTAACCAAGAAGATTGATTTTCTACGAGAGAAAACGAATTTTCTACAAAATTACATACATTTTCAAGCAAATAGTTGAATTGAAAAAGATCAGTTTTTAACCAAATATAGAATCGTAAAATTTTCAATAAAAAAAATTACTTTTCGATATAAAAAAAATACGAATTTTTTAGAAAATAGTTCAATTTTGCACTAAACAATAGATCTTTCTATCGAATTGTGGAAGTTTGAAGCCCCTCACTTTTCATCACTTCTCAATCTCTCATTTACTCTACTTCTCCTCCCCTCCTATGCCATCACTTTCCTTTATTCGCATCCCTTATTTTCACTCGCTTTCTGCACTTACTATTTTTTCGCTTTCCCTCCTTTTCCTACAAAAAAGGTTTTCATTTTGCTTCTTAGGATGTTAATTAGGTCGCTTAAGCCGTCCCCTCTTATACTTCCCCTCTTCAACTCCCTCTACATTCCCCTACTTCGACTCTCCTCCCCCACTTCCGCTCTCCACCCCTACTTCACCTGCCCACAGTCCAGCTTTCGCTATCCCTTCTTCTCCTCCCCTCATTTTACATCACTTCCCCTACTTCCCTCCATCATTCCCCCTAATTTCTCATCACTTTCGCTACTTGCCATCTCCTCATTTCCTTATTGTCAACAAAATACGTGAATGTTCAACTGGAATACTTGAATTTTGAACAAAAAAAATTTTTCAAAAAAAAAAATGTTCAAGAAGCTTTTAAATAAATTGATGTATTTTCGACTTGAATTGTTCAATTTCAAATAAAAAAAAAATAAAAAAATGATTTTTCCACTAAAATGATGAATCTTTAACTCGAATAGTTAAATTTCAAATAAAAAAGATTTCCAGTAAAATAAAAACAACAAAATTAGTAGAATTTTCAACCAAAAAATTAAATTTTTTTCGCTAGAAAGAAAAATGTGCAACAAAATACATGAATTTTCAACTGGAATACTTGAATTTTAAACAAAAACAATTTTTACAACAAAATTTTTTTCAATAAAATACATGATTTTTCAACTAAAATGATGTATTTTCAACTTGAATCGTTCAATTTAAAAAAAAGAAAAAAAAAAGATTTTTCAACTAAAATTATGAATCTTTAACTAGAATAATTAAATTTCAAATAAAAAAGATTTCCAGTAAAATAAAAACAACGAAATTAGTAGAATTTTCAACAAAAAAAATTAAATTTTCAACAAAATACTTAATTTTCCAACTAAAATGACGTATTTTTAACTGGAATCGTTCAATTTTGGCATAACAAAAAATTATTTTTCCACTAAAATGATGAATCTTTAACTGAAATAGTTAAATTTTCAACCAAAAAGATTTCCAGTTAAAAAACAACAAAATTAGTTGAATTTTCAACCAAACAAATTTTTTTTCAACAAAATATATGTTTTTTCAACTAAAATAATGCATTTTCAATTGAACTCGTTCAATTTTAAATAAAAAAACAATCATTTTTCCTCTAAAATGATGAGTCTTCAACTGGAATAGTTAAATTTTAAACAAAATGATTTCCAGTAAAATAGAAACAACAAAATTAGCAGAATTTTCAACTAAAAAATTTAATTTTTTCACGTGAAAGAAAAATCTTCAACAAAATACATGAATTTTCAACTGGAATACTTGAATTTTAAACAAACAAACAAAATTTACAAAAAAAATTTTTTTCAACAAAGTACATGATTTTTCAACTAAAATGATATATTTTCAACTTGAATCGTTCAATTTGAAAAAAAAAAAATTCCATTAAAATGATGAATCTTGAACTGAAATAGTTAAATTTTCCACCAAAGAGATTTCCAGTAAAATTTCTAGTATAAAAAAAATTAATTGAATTTACAACAAAAAATTTAAATTTCAAAAAAATACATGATTTTCTAACTAAAATTATCTATTTTCAACTGAAATCGTTCAATATTGAAAAAAAATGATTTTTCCACTAAAATGATGAATTTTTAACTGGAATAGTTGAATTTTCAACAAATTCCAGTGAAAAGAAACAAAATTAGTTGAATCTTCAACCAAAAAAATTAATTTTTAACCAAAAAGCAAAGTTTTCTAACAAAATACATGAATTTTCAAACAAATAGTTGAATGTTCAACTAAAAAAGATAAATTTTCGAAAAAAGTGATGAATTTCTGACTAAAATCTTCTGATTTAAGTCTAAGCAAAAAATACCAGTTTTAACCAATGAAAAGAAAATTTTTTCAACAAAATACATGATTTTTCAACTAAAATTATGTATTTTCAACTGGAATCGTTCAATATTAAACAAACCAAAAATTTTTTTCCACTAAAATTATGAATCTTTAACTGGAATAGTGGAATTTTCAACCAAAATAATTAAATTTTGAACAAAATATATAATTTTCCGACTAAAGAGATGTATTTTCAACTGGAATCGTTCATTTTTAAGTTAACAAAAAGATATTTTTCTACTAAAATGATGAATCTTTAACTGGAATAGTTAAATTTTCAACGAAAAAGATTTCTAAACAAATTTTCAGTATAAAAAAAATAGTTGAATTTACAACCAAAAAAATTAAATTTTCAAAAAAATACATGATTTTCAAACTAGAATGATGCATTTTCAACTGGAATCGTTCAATCTTAAACCAAAAAAAAATATTTTTCCACTGAAATGATGAATCTTTACCTGGAATAGTTGAATTTTCAACAACAAAAATTTTCAGTGAAAAGGAACAAAATTAGTTGGATTTTCAACCAAAAAATTAAATTTTCAACAAAATATATGATTTTTCAACTGAAATGATGTATTTTCAACTGGAATCGTTCAATTCTAAATAAATAAAAAATGATTTTTTTTACTAAAATGATGAATCTTTAACTGGAATAGTTGAATTTTCAACAAAAAAAATGTACAGTAAAAAGGAACAAAATAAGTTGAATTTTCAACCAAAAAATTAAATTTTCAACAAAATACATAATTTTTCAACTAAAATGGTGTATTTTCAACTGATCTTTATCTTTACACAAACCTTCTCTGGCGAGAATGTAAAAATATAACTTTTCTACCAAAAGACGAATGTACAACAAAACAGTTGAAATTGTGACCAAGAAAGATGACTAAAGTTTCACTCAAAGAGATAAATTTTCGAAAAGAAAGTTCCACTTTTGATGAAAAAGATTAATTTTTAAACAAAATGATTAATTTTATAACAAAAAAAAACGAATTTTCAACAAAATACATACATTTTTAACCAAATAATTGAATTTGTAACTAGAAAAAATATTTTCAACCAAATAGATTAATTTTTAACTAAAAAAGAAAAACTTTCAACGAAAAATGAAATTTTCAGTTAAAAAAATTAAATTTAAGCAAACAAATAAAGAATTTTCAACAAAATAGTTCAGTTTTCATGAAAAAGTGCATTTTGAACGAAGGACTTCAACCTTAAATCTACTAATTGAATTTTCAACTGAATAGTTGAATCTTGAACTAAAAAAGATTCATTTTTAACCAAACATGGATAAGTTAAATTTTTAGTTAAAAAAATCAAAGTTCACAACAAAAAACTGATTTTGAACCACAGAGATAAATTTTTGAACTGAAATTATGAATCTTAAACCTATAAAACAAATTTCGAACAAATAAGTTTAACTTTTAACCAAGCAATTGCATTTCTTACCAAAGAGTCAATTTTCAACTAAAAAAAAATGTATGTCTTACAAACAAAAAAAAAAGGATTTTCAACAAAATAGTTACATTTTTACACAAAGAGATGAATTTTCAAAAGAGTTTAACTTTTAACCAAAAAGATTAATTTTATAACGAAGAAAACCCGGGTTTTCAACAAAATACATACATTTTGAACCAAATAGTTGAATCTTCAACTAAAAAAGATAAGTTTTCGAGCAAATAGTTTAATTTTTAACTAAAAAAAAAAGACTTACAAGCAAAGAGAAAATAATGAAATTTTCAGTTGAATAAAAATTGATTTTTAACAACAACAAAAAAAAAGAATTTGTAACAAAATAGTTTAATTTTCAAACAAAGAAAAGTGCATTTTGAACGAAGGAGTTCAACTTTCAATCGACTAATTGAATTTCCAACCAAATAGTTAAATTTCCTACTGAAAAAAACTAATGTTTAACCAACAAAAAAACGTATTTTCTACGCAATAATTAAATTTTCACAAAAAGAGATGAATTTTCAACAAAAAAGTTCAAAAAGATTAATTTTATAACGGAAAACAAAAATAAATGCTCAACAAAATACATAATTTTTCAACCAAATAGTTTAATCTTCAACTAAAAAAGATAAGTTTTTGAGCAAATAGTTTAATTGTTAACTGAAAAAGAAAATTTTCCAACCAAAAATAAAATAGTAAAAGTTTCAATTGAAGATTTCAATTTTAACACACAAAAAAACGACTTTTCAACAAAATAATTCAGTTTTCATAAAAAAGGTAGAATTTGAACGAAGGAGCTCAAATTTTAATCTATTGATTGAATTTTTTAATAAATAGTTAAATTTTCACAAAAAACATAATGTTTAACCAACAAAAAAAATGTATTTTCAACAACAGAATTTATATTCTAACGAAAAAAATTACTTTCCAACCAAGAAGATATAAATTTTCAACAAGAGTTCAAAAAGTTTAATTTTATAACGAAAAACAAAAATGAATGCTCAACAAAAAACATAAGTTTTTAACCAAATAGTTTAATCTTCAACTAAAAAAAGATAAGTTTTCAGGCAAATAGTTTAATTGTTAACTAAAAAAAAAATCCAACCAAAAATAAAATAGTGAAAGTTTAAGTTAAAGATTTAAATTTTAACAACAACAAAAACGACTTTTCAACAAAATAGTTCAGTTTTCATGAAAAAGTATATTTTAAACGAAGTAGTTCAAATTTTAATCAATTAATTAAATTTTTAATAAGTAGTTAAATTTTCACCAACCAACAAAGAAAAGGTATTTTCAACAACAGAATTCAAATTCTAACGAAAAAAATTACTTTTCAACCAAGAAGATAATTTTATCACGAAAAAAGACAACTAATTTTTAATAAAATACATAAATTTTTAACCAAATTTTGTTGAATCTTTAACTATAATAGATAAGTTTTCAAGCAGGTAGTTCAATTTTTAAATAAAAACAGAAAACCTTGTCACCAAAAATGAAATGGTGAAATTTTCAGTTAAGAAATTAATTTTCAAGAACAAAGGAACGGATTTTCGACATAATAATCAAATTTTCACTCAAAGAGATGAATTTTCAACAAAAGAGTTCAAAAAGAATAATTTTATAACGAAAAACAAAAATGAATGCTCAACAAAAAACATAAGTTTTTAACCAAATAGTTTAATCTTCAACTCAGACAAACCTGGCAATTATCAGGTTCTCTATCGGTGAGCCACGTTGTTTGCACATCTCTTTCCACACAGACTCAGTGCTTCGAATAATCTTCTGATTTATTATAGTTTCAAGGATCTTACACAGCATATTCAGAGAAGTTACTGGCATTTAGTTGGTTGGGTTGGACAAGTCGCCTTTCTTCCGTAGGTGTATAGTGCGCCCTAAGACCAGCAAGTGCGAAATCGGCGTCTTGACTCCAAATATAAGGTGATGATGTGGGCCAGTTGATAGTGCATAGAAGTAAACTACTTCCACTAGAAGTTCTTGATACCATCTATTCCTGCGAGAGAAAAGTTATTCCTGCCACTTCCTGTTTTCTTCACCTCTTCGGCAGTGATTAATGGACATCGCTCCTCAGATGTCATGAGGTTGTCTCAAAGGTCCTTAAAGCGGATGACATTTTTCGTGTTTTCAAAATTTCGCATGCGTCTTTCCAAAAAGTCTCCACCTCGTCAGGCTTGGGTGGGCTTTTATCAGAAACAGGAAAATCGCTGAAGAGATGCGATGGGTCATCGAGATCTTGTTGATTCTCCCCGGCCCGTTCCTCCCTCTTTTGTAGTCTCTGGTATTTTTCTCCTACCGGTATATAACAACCGTATTTTGTCCACAATTTGCTTTTCGATTGACAGCAGCTTTGACATGTTCAGGCTGATGATAAATCCTCAGCTCGTAGGTGAGCTTTTAGAATCTTTCCGTGAACGGCTTACCAGATGTTAAGTCGTAAATCACACACTGAAGACGGGACATATTTTTGCTTGCTTATCCAATCTTCTTGTTCAGCTGATTCAAGCGTATTTTGTTTTTTTGATCCATTGTCGGTTTCAGCCTTTGATTTGAATCAGCAGAAGATCTCACTATACCATGAACTGAACAATTGATGGTCCAGAGGTTGGACTTCTTCGAGATATCATCACGAACGAAGGCTTTGTTTCCAGCTAGATTTTACAGAAATGACTATCATCTTTAAGGGAATGCCTGCTTTTTTGAATTGAAAATCAAGGATACATTAATTTGGAATGTTTGTAGTTTCGAATGCCTAATTTTATGTTTTTTTTGGATAGATCCATTTTGTATACTTAAAACTTGATAACATTCAATATTATAAAAATTTCAATTAAATAATTTTCAAACTTTATATTTTAAAGGTATGAAATTTTCAACTTTTTTTTTAATAGCTCTATCTTGAAAATTTACGATTGAAAATGCCTTAATCTTTAAAATTAGCGATTGGAGTTCAAGTTTTGATATTGAAAATTATTCAAAATAGAATTTTGAGAATGAAAATGAATTTATTGTTACAGATTTTCGATTGCAAATTCTTCAATTTTCAAGATTTACGATTGAAGATTCACTAATTTGAAATATTTATACTCTTACATGATGCAATTTTGAAACGTTTTTTGAAATAGTTCTATTTTTAATATTTTAAATCCAAATTTATCGAAGTTTATAGATTCTCAATTAAAAATTCTTCAGTTATTAATAGTAAAAATTACAGATTATAATGTTTGCTCACCCATACCTATAGAAAAACGTGCGGACGAAAAATTCTATAATTTTTCTAATCTGTGTATTACTCATATCATAAAATAATGTAAGCTTCTCAAGGTGACAGAATATCAAATGATGAAACACGCATCTAAAAAACAAAGTCAAGCGTCTTCTTTTCATCTGATTTTTCCCATTATTGATTACTCTTTATTATTTATTATAATTGAACGTTCAATTTTTTAGGCAAGTGAAAGGATACACTTTTCAAGTAGATTTTATAGAGAATCTTTTTCATTATTTAGTGACTTTTTATTCAATATGAGTATTTTTTTTAATGAAATAGAAGAATCCAAGGGTTAATCACATGCTTAGGAGTAAATACATTCATGTGCACGCTTATATATGTTTTAAACTCAAGGATTTTAGTGTTACCAATGTGTAATTTCAACGGTAGGATTTGAAGTGTTGAATAAGTAACCAAAAAGGATTTTTCTAAAATGAAATTGTGAAGGTGCATTCTTAATGCTTATGGGTAGTTCATTCCAAAGGCGAGCACCACGAATAACAAAAGACCTTTTCATTTTACACGTCCGGTGTGGCTGAATTTTTATTACTGTTTTCCTTTCACGGAGTTTAGAATGTGTTGATTGATCTTTGTCAATAAAATGAAAGAGATTAAGAAGATAGTGCGGAGCTTCATTACGGAATAGGCTATATAGCAGGTTACCCATGAAAAATTCTCTTCTTTTTGCAATGTTAAGAAGTCCTGCTCTTTCTCTATACTGGGTAATATGTTCGCTTTTTGGGATATTATAGATGAACCGAATGCAAGTATGAATGAATGAAGTTCATGCTCGAGCCGCTCGATTGACGCTGTCGCTGGCATCGATGCCATTCTGCGTATAATTTCGGTATAATTAAAAAGAAAGTATTTCTTTGTTTGGAACGCCAGCGAGCAGGTTCTCCGGGGAATTACTGTTTTCGCTAGAAGCGTTCTCTTTTGTTCTTTTGTTTGCGCAGTTTTCGCTCTCGGCTAGAAACCTCTTCTATTGCGATCACAAAAGTGTCTCAAAATTTTGTGTATTGGTTAAGAGGAGTAAAGAAGGAGATAAAAGTGTAGACGTTGGTTTTTTGGTTGATTACGCCATATAGTGCCATTTGATTCCTTTAACAGACTTTTTACAAAATTAATGTAAGGTCGTACACCTATCCCTTTTCACCGCCGCGTGGGGGCAGGAAGGCACTCACCTTTAGAGGTCCA
Source organism: Andricus grossulariae (assembly GCA_011634705.1). Lineage (NCBI taxonomy): Eukaryota > Metazoa > Arthropoda > Insecta > Hymenoptera > Cynipidae > Andricus > Andricus grossulariae. The sequence continues at coordinate 103,203,636 of JAABKJ010075445.1, read as the reverse complement.
CCCTTTTCGGAAGTGTATCCATAAGTTGTTTTGAGAGTTGATATTTTACTCTGGATAACTTCACTTGTAAAGAACTCCCCACTAACAACAACCACTTGTCAGTCCGTTAAAGTTCAGTAGCCGTAACGACAGGAGGCTCTTCGATGTTGCTTCTCACCAACTTTGCGACTGGAAAGGAAAAACGGGCGCTCGAGAAAGCAGGAGCGGCAAAATACGTGTGGTCATCTTGGTGAAAAAGTCGTTCTGAAGCTTACTGGCGAAAGTTTCTCTTGGATCAAGGATTATTCGTGGAATTATAAAAGGCTCGAAGCTCAGGTTGGTGATGCTTTGCTTCCTCTGTCTCGACCTTCCTAATGGCCTCCAATTTCAGATAATGTATTGTTAGATTCTTTTATTCAATCTAGGAATTTGTCTTCAGACTTCAACTTATGTGGCGTGATTAATACTCTCAATTAATTAATTTTCAAGTCTAATTTTTTTGTAGTTATGAGATATAATTTTAATAAATAAATCGTTAAAATGTGTTCAGAACTCATTTTGTGTCTAGTATAAAAGTCCCTACTCAGATTTCATCCCCAGGAAATCCCTCTCCCTGTTGAGGTCTTCAGATTAATCATCAATAAGTATTATTTATTTTATTAGAGTGAAAGTTCTTTCAAATTTATAGTAGAAAATCTTGATTTTCATTAAATTCTCAGTAGCGATTCCACTGGCGCCCAGCACCAGACACTTGTCTGGTCTTTTTTTCAATATTTGTATGTCTTTTTCACATTAAACAGGTTGGACCGTCAGTGAAGAACAATTCAGTTTGGTTATTCCCCACCTTACTTGAAAAGTCCTGTCACAAGCATGACAATAATGAAGGGGCTAGTATATCTGTTTCAGTGACCCTAAAAGAAGATCTACAAGGGTCAGCTACTCATGGATATTAAAATGAGCAAGAATGATCGTTTCACATTAACGTTTTAGAGTGAATGGCAGTTTTATTGATTCTAAACTGCTTTGTAAAAGACTAAAAAATGCTGACATTCTACTAAGAGTGGGCAACAGCACAGCAGTATCATACATTACAAAAAAGGTGAAGATTGTTTTCAAAAATTAAGTAATTTGTAAAAAAAATCTGGGAATGCTTTGAAAACCGAAATCAGAAACAAACAAATACTTTCTAGTCTCACATTAGCTCAAATAATAATGTTATAGAAAATTTTGAATCTCCCAAAATTCTCAATCAGAATTTACATCATCTAATGAAGCCTTCACATGCATCATAAGTAATGATGGCGAATCATTAATAGATTTATTTGCAAGTAGACCTAATAAAATATGTCAAAAGCATATATCGTAACCATAACCATAACAAGCCATAACCATAACAAACCTTAAATAGTTATAATCTGATCTGGAGGAAAAGACTTAATGAAATTACTTGCAAGTCAAGTTCTATCATAATTGTACCAAGCGCCTTTTCCAAAAAGATCAGTTCCTACCCAGCGGGGTTTATATTCTTTAAATTTGAAAATATGTTATATTTAATATATTTAATTATTCAATATTCAATATTCTATAATCAACATGTAATATTTAATATCAATCTAAAAAGTTTTTATTTTAAATAAGAATTTGAAAAACTTCATTTTAAAGAAAAAAGAATGGAATAGGTTAAAAAGGACAAATTTTCAGCAAAACAGTTGAATTGACAAGCAAAGCGGATTAATTTTCAACCGAACAGTTACATTTTGTAAATTAAAAATCGCTGCAAATTTTCCCAGGTGTCATAAGGTAGTTCTCGTGCAATTGAATTTTTTCTTAATAGCGATTTGAAAGAATTTTAGAAGGAGTTACATTTTATTGAATGATAACTTCTTTGTTTGGAGGAAACATCCTCTACAACTACACTGTTTCCAAGTTTCAAAGTAAGTTTTTCTATGTCTGAAATGCTTTGAAATCCCTTGAAATCCTTAAGGATTTTATAATAAAATCCTTGCATCTTTGTGAAATTCCTTGGAATACCTTAAAATTCCTTGAAATCTTTAGAATTGCTGCCAATCCCTTGAAATTTAATTTAATTTAATTTATTTTCCAAAATTCACTAGAAATTCTTTGAAATCTTGGAAAATTCTAAAATTGAAATCCTTTAGAATCCCTTAAAATCCATTGAAATCTTAAACTTTTTCATTAAAGTTACCTAAAAAAATAGTGAAATCCCTAGAAATCCTTGAAATTCCTTAAAATCTTGGGAGATTGATTAAAATCCTTGAATCTTATGAAAATCTTTGAAATACCTTAAAATCCCATAAAATCTTGGCAATCACCAGAAATCCCTTGAAATTTAAGTTATTTTCCAAAGTTCACTAGAAATTCCTTGAAATCTTTGAAAATCCTACAAAATTCTTTGTAAGACCTTAAACTTTTGTATATCTCTTAAAATCCTTTAGAATGCTTTGAAATCCCTTGAAATCCTTAAGGATTTTATAATAAAATCCTTGCATCTTTGTGAAATTCCTTGGAATACCTGAAAATCCCTTGAAATCTTTGGAATTGCTGGCAATCCCTTGAAATTTAATTTCATTCAATCTATTTCCCAAAATTCATGAGAAATTCCTTGAAATCCTGGAAAATTCTAAAATTTAAATCCTTTAGAATCCCTTAAAATCCATTGAAATCTTAAACTTGTTCATTAAATTTACCTACAAAAAGAGTGAAATCCCTAGAATTCCTTGAAATTCCTTCAAATCTTTGGAGATTTAATAAAATCCGTAAATCTAAATTCTACAAAATTCTTTGAAAGTCCTTGACCTTTTGTATATCTCTGAAAATCCTTTAGAATTCCTTAAAATCCCTTGAAATCCTTAAAGATTTCATAATAAAATCCTTGCATCTTTCTGAAATTCCTTGGAATTCCTTAAAATCCCTTGAAATCTTTAGAATTGCTGGCAATCCCTTGAAATTTAATTTAATTTAACTTATTTCCCAAAATTCACTAGAAATTCTTTGAAATCTTTGAAAATTCTAAAATTGAAATCCTTTAGAATCCCTCAAAATCCATTGAAATCTTAGACTCTTTCATTAAATTTATCTAAAAAAGCGATTAAATCTCTAGAAATCCTTGAAATTCCTTGAAATCTTTAGAGATTGATAAAAATCCGTAAATCTTATGAAATTCCTTGAAATACCTTAAAATCCCTTGAAATCTTTGGAATTTCTGGCAATCCCTCTAAATATAATTTCGTTTAATTTATTATCCCAAATTCACTAGAAATTCGTTGAAATCTTTGAAAATTCTAAAATTGAAATCCTTTGAAATCCCTAAAAATCCCTTGAAATCTTTGGAGAACGTAAAAATCCATTGAAAAAAGTATAAATTATTTGAAAGCTCTTAAAGATAATTTGAATTAAGCTTGTACATTACATTTATTTAAAAAAAAAGTTTAAATCTCTAGAAATCTTTGAAATTCTTGGATATTTAATAAAATCCTTGAATCTTAAAAAATCCCTTGAAATCCCTTAGAATCTCTTGAAATCTTGGGAATCGTTAGGAATACCTTGAAATTTAATTTAATATTGCAAATTTCACTAGAAATTCCTCAAAATCTTTGAAAATCCTAAAAAGAATGTTTAAATCCCTTCAAATTTTGTATATCTGTTAAAATCCTTTTCAATTCCTTAAAATCCCTTGAAATCCTTAAAGATTTCATAACAAAATCCTTGCATCTTTGTGAAATTCCTTGGAATACCGTAAAATCCCTTGAAATCCTTGAAATTGCAGGCAATCCCTTGAAATTTAATTTAATTTAATTTATTTCCCAAAATTCACTAGAAATTCCTTGAAATCTTGGAAAATTCTAAAATTGAAATTCTTTAAAATCCCTTAAAATCCCTTGAAATCTGTAGAGAACGTAAAACTCCATTGAAAAAAGTATAAATAATTTTAAAGCCCTCAAATATAAGTAATATTAATCTTATTTATTAAAGTAGTCGAAAGAAAATCATTTAAATCCCTAGAAATCTTTGAAATCCCTTGAAATCCTTGAAGATTTCGTTATAAAATCTTTGCATCTTTTTGAAATTCCTTGGAATACCTTAAAATCACTTGAAATCTTTGAAATTGCTGGCAATCCCTTGATATTTGATTTAATTTCTATTACTTTCCAAAATTCACTAGAAATTCCTTGAAATCTTTGAAAATACTGCAATTAAAATGCTTTAAAATCCCTTGAAATCTTTGAAATTGCAGGCAATCCCTTGAAATTTAATTTAATTTAATTTATTTCCCAAAATTCACTAGAAATTCCTTGAAATTTGCACCACTAAGTGCAAATTTTATTTTGCGTGACTACTACGTACTGTGAAATAAAAAAAAAAGAGTTAATCATTAATATAAATCGACGTACACGACGGTACTCGAAATAGGAAAGAAGCAGTTTCAAAATGATGAATTTTCCCTAGATTCTTAAAATGAGCCTGCGAAGTACATTTTTGTTGCAACACAAAACTACACCGATTTTTTCGTACTTTTGAGGATTGGCGTTTTTCTGTGTAGCATCTTCCAAATGAGTATTTTCCTTGAAGTTCTTACCATTTCCCCCAAATTAGACACATGAAACACATATTATTGCAAAGTATGATGTCGGGAGACTTAATGGTTTCCGTGCTAGACGTGTTCACAGGGTCATTTTAAGTCAGAAGGAATAAATTTTCATGTTTTTGCATAGCAACATTTCGATGAGTATTTTGCTCAAGGTTTTTACTATTTTTTCTTGCATCTTACACATAAGCTGCTGATAATTAAAAGTAGAAATATCTTTTAGGTGAGTAAAACGCAGCTATTGAAAAGTGCATAAAAAAAATAAGATATCATTTTACGGCTGTAAAAATCAGTAATAGAACATCGACAGTAAAAAGTAGACAACGGTGCTTGGGCCGCAAGAAACCGGAATAGAAAAACTTGGCAGTGAAAAGTGGACACGCGCGTGTATTATTATTGTGTCCACATTTACTGCCCAGTTTTCCTATTCCTGTTTCTTACCGTTGAATTTTGTATTCATGGGAAACTATTATAATTTTTTCAACTGGAATATTATCTATTTCATTTTTGGCCTAAAACTGATATTTTTCCGTTAAAAATTCAACTGTTTGGTTTAAAATTCATCTGTCTCATTGAAAATTTAATATTTTTACTTGAAAAATTAGAAATTTGACGCGGTTTAAATAGAATTTGTTATAGTACTCACATTAATTTTACCTAAATATGCAATGAATTTTAAGTGTAAGAAGATATGATAAAAATTTGTTTTAATTATTATAACAATTTATGGACTTTAAAGACAATTTCTGGAAATGGTTAATTATGTTTCTAGTTTTAATTAATTATTTCATTAATCTATGGTTTTAATATATTTAAGAATATCTTGTGATATAATTTTTCAAGCCTCAGGTGAAAGCCCTTATAGTTTTGGTCTGGTGTGTGTCCGTCCGTCCGACTGCTGTACAATCCAATATGGACATAGGGCCAAAAATTGACATTGGACCCAAAATTGACCAAATGTCGTAGGACCTTAAATTGACATAGGACACAAAAAATAAATCTATTTGCAGAATTTTTTTCAATTTAGAAAAAATATTTTTGTGTTAGATTCTATTAGGACATAATTAACGTCTTAACGGGCTACAAAACATTTTCTGTCCGATCCCCCTTCAAAACGAGCCATTTATGCACGTGAAGCAGGCGTAATGTGGCCGCTTCCGGCCCAGTGACGTTCGTACATGCGCACTCCGCCCCCGGGCCAGCATGAAACTTTACGCCGCTACATAAAACTTTACGCCTGCTATATATACAAAACACCACGCAAATGAGAATATGGATTAGATTATCTTCATCTTTGAAAAAATTGTATCGCTGGCCCCTTCAGTCGCCCTTCTGCAAAGTACGCTATTTCTTCCTGTCACTTATAATTTAAAATTGTCAAGCACACCAAACATCCTCTATCTGCTTCACATGCTTGTTTTCAAGGTGGGTAGGATAAAAATAATGGTTTGTATCAAGGGCGAACGGCTATTTTACCTCGACTGACTGCCGCCCTCGCTTCGCTCGGGCGGCCAGTTCACACTCGACAAAATAGCCTTCTTTACGCCCTCGTTACACAATTTACTATTATATGGGCGCCAGGAGCTTATTTCGAATAATTGTTTAAAAATATTGTTGATCAGTGAAATCTATTTACATGGTAGACCCGATCCGAAAAAATTCCGATCCGATCCGATCCATCGCGTCCGGGTTTTAAAAAATGTTTCACACTCCTGCTTGTTGCTCATAAACCCTTTCAAAATTAATTGTAATTGTCTAAATGCCCCAATACGCATAACTTTGAAGGCTTGCTCCAATGTATTTGTATTTGTATTCAGTCAAGAAAATCCCCTAGTGCTAAATAGCCCTCTGAGGAAAAGGATAATATTTACAAGTTTATCACAAATTTGTGCAAGCACCGATCGGCAGAATACTTTATCAATCTTATAATTTAATCTATAAACTAATTTAAAAAAATTATTATAGTCGACCTCAGAATACGTATCAAATAAGGTGTGTGATTAATGCATAGTAAGTAGCATTAAGTAATTAATTAGTTGCTCTTGTGCATGTTATGGTAGAAATAAAGAAAGAAAAACTCGGTACGAGTAATTGTCCTTGTGATAGGTGCTCTCGGAGGTCCGAAACTATCACTGGTTCGTAACCTTAAAGCCATTCCCGCGTGCCAAAAATATGCCACGGCACTTGCGAGATCCTATTGGTCCTACTGGGAGCCGATTTCATTTCTTAGATGACAGTTGCTTCCAGTGGGACCCCGCCGTGATTGCTAACAATTAGTTCATATATATATATATATATATATATATGTATATTGTAATGAGGTCTACGAGTAAGCTCAGAAAAATGTAACACAACTTTCTGGGGTTTTGCCGAAGCCATACCTAACGCGAGGAAAGGAGGGTTCGTAGGAATGTAATAAGAATACTCGTACCGCCCAGCCAAGAAACAAGCCTGGGTTAAGGCAACATAACAAAACGTTTGCATGTACTTAGATTGAAGAATCAAACTTCGAAGTGCCAGAGCACCTTCAATTAAATCGCTTGTAAACATCAAACAGACGGTGCTTACAGTCGGCAACCTGCCAGCCACCAAAGAAGCAGGACGGGAGGATGGAACGTAATCAACACGGCGCATCAGTCCCGCGCATGCCATAGCACTTTTGAGTCAGGACGAACCAGTCCTGCAACACAACACTATTAAGCTTCACTAGCAGTGTCGAAGGCAGTACGTAACGGAGTCGGCCAGCCCTGTACCATGGCATGGCAGGACGACCCCGCGCTGGTAGGATCCAGTAGACGTCCATGTTCAAGACAGCGCGTGAGGAACGATGGGTAGCAAGCAGCCAAAGTACGAAGGCACCTATTGGCCAAGATCAACAGGCAACCCTTCTTCACTTCAACTGACCAATCGACAGTCTCGACACGAAGAATCGAGATGGAAGAAAGCGGAGAAGAACGCGGGACCTGTCACTCGTGTTTTTTTGCTTGGCGGCAGTACGTCCGGTGAAACTGAGACAAGGAAAAAGATTACTTAAGGAAAATAGAGATTGTTTTACTCCAGAAATGGACCCTAGGAACGAAAAATACGCACGTTGGCTGCAAGGTAGGTGACCTCTCCTTTAGTCCTGTCAGTGTCTTCTGTTTCGATTCTCGACCCCCGTGCGGTGTGACTTCCTAGACCGCGTATGTGTCAAAAGAAGGTTATGAATATTGCTGACCAAGACTCCCTCGACACCCAAAAGTGAGGCACGCCCGACTCAAAGCCCGACGACAGATAGTTGAGGCGGGCGTTCCTCAAGGAGACCGTTAGTGTGGGCTCGGATAGAAAAACCTATCTGGTGCCTAAGAAAAAGACAATAACGAGCCTGGTGGGTTGTTCGTGAGTCAAACGGGTATGACTCACGAACTCGTTAAATCCGACATTCAATGTTTGCAAATTTATTTCTCTACTCACAAATCTGACATCAAAGAAGCATTCTCGGGTATCTTTGTATATGGCGATGCCCACGACTTGATGATGTTGAACCTGAATTTCGCAAAATACTTCACAAAATCGAGGAAATTGCAGAATAAATTGGCAGGTCCTGCGTGTGTGTCAAAACCGTAGACTGTCTATTTTCTAGATATTTTCTAGATATTTTCCTAGACTGTAATTGTAAGTAGCAAACGAGGCATGCAGGCTGTATCCTTCGCGGTCCGAATGACACTGTCAATTCATTCTGGATTTTGCTGCGTTTCGCGACGTGATTAGCGATGTTCAGGTTCATCATCAATGAGTCGTGGATCTTGGAACATATAGTATTGGCATGCTAAAAACCAGAGTGAATTTATTTTATTATTCACGAATACTTGATTGCACTGGATAACTAATATATATAATCAATAAACTAAAGGTCAACAACCACCGCAGGGTCCCACTGGCATCAACTTTCATAAAAAAAATGACACCGGCTTCAAGTAGGACCACGGTTAATCCCATTCATGGCCGCGACTCACAAACGTGAGATATGTGGTCACAGGACACTACGAAATCACGACGACGGGCCAGCGAAACTCTCGTGTGTTTTGAGGACACGAAGCGATCCAAGGTTGACAGCTTTCTGCATCCATCTCGAAAGTGCCGTGGCATATTTTTGGCACGCGGGTATGACTTCAAGGTTACGAACCAGTGATAGTTTTGCTCCTCCGAGAGCACCTATCACAAGGGCAGTTACTCGTACCGAATATTTTGGGTACAGTCGTTGCAGCTCCCTTTTAAGGTCTTGATACCTTTCCTTCTTTTCTTGCTCCTTGGCACTAATGTTGTGTTCGGAAGAAGCCAAGAATTCGATCACGAATATAGTTCGTCTCTCGAAGTCTTGGAGATCAATGTCAGGCCTCGAGTGTGCAACGGAGACTGCTGTCCGAAAATCGTAGTTCCAGAAAATTTGGCACTTCTCGTTTCTGTACCTATTCCTTGAAAAATAGCCAAACTCTGAATATGTTTATGAAAATTGTTAAAATATTTAATAATTATTATATATTTGCAAAGTCTCGTAGAATAGAGTTATTGGACATTCATTCTTTCTTTATAACCTAAAATAATTTATCCTATTCGTTGAAAAAAGGCCAAACTCTGAATTTGTTTTTGAAAATTGTTTAAATAATTAATAATTCTTGGGAATATACCAAGCATTGAAAAAAGGCGACGGAAAGATATTCTTAGTTGACTCCGTTTCCTTTAAAGATAAATGAGCCAAGGGTGAACACATTTCTTAAATTTTCTATACTTCTTTAAATTCCAAAAATAATTCAAATTTTAATGTTGTGTAATAAAAATAAGACAGATGAATACATATTTTCAATTGTTTATGATTGCAATAATAGCTAGAACTGGAAGGAAGTTATATTCTTTCAAAATTTAACTGAAAGTTAAGTAAAATAAAATTATAAACGTTCATAATTTTTTATTGTTAGTTCAAATTATAAGGATGTAATCGTCTTCGAAAATGTAAATGAAAGTAAAATAAAAAAAATTTCTTAATGCTCATAATTTGTATTGTTTATTATTCTAATAAAAGAAATTATTTTCGAAAAAAAGTAAGGCTGTATAATTTTAAAAAGAAATATTAAGAAATGAGCCCAAATATTAATTAAAATTGTAATTTTTTCTTTCAAAATAATTAGCCCAAGATAAAATCATTTTAAATTACTTAAGATTTCAAAAATAGTTTATATTTAAAAAAAAAATCATAGACGTCGAAAATGTAACTGAAATGAAAGTAAAATGAATTGCTGAATATTCATAATTGTCCATTATTCATAATTATAATAAAAAAAGTTTCAACTTGTAGATGAAATTGTAATCTCTTTTAATTTGCTTGAAAACTATGTAAATTTTGAAAAAATTAAGAGAAAAAAAACACAGATATCGAACAGTCAACGAAAAAGCATTCTTAGTTGATTCCGTTAAACAAATTAAGCTTTTTCGTTGAAAAATAACCAATCTCTGAATTTCCTCACAAAAATTGTTCAAATAAATAAATCATAATTCCTTGTAATTTGTAAAGTATTATAGAAATGAGTCATCGCAAATATATCCTCAGTTAAATCTGTGAAAAATTGAACCTATTCATTGAAAAACAAAATTTATGATAAAAAAATGTTAGTTTAAAATAATTAATAATTCTTGAGAATTTGCAAAACATCATGAAAATAACGCATCTAAGAGAAAATCTTTGTTGATTCCGTGAACAAATTAAGCCTATGCGTTGAAAAATAGAAAACTGTGAATTTCTTTACAAAAATGGTTTAAAGCATAACTCTAGGGAATTTGCGAAGCAACATAGAAAAGTCATCGCAAAGATATTCTCAGTCAATTTTTCAAACAAATTGTTCCTTGATTTTGAATTAATGACGGACTGGCGTGGGGGTAGCGAAGGAATCATGCTCAGTCATGTTAAAGTCAACGAAAATGAACAAGACAATTTCTCACCGTGATCCTTACCTTCTTAATACCTTGGATCGATTTAATACGGGATACGAGTCCCGCAGCCTGTCCCATACAGCACTTCTTTTGTGCCAAAAAAAAGGTTTTGGTTGTTTTGGAAAATTGGCATAGATGTAGCCTCCGGAAGCTATGACCACGATCGTTCACCGGACAAGGTCCATGACTCTCATGCTTGATGGCCTGCCTCATGGCGTTCGCAATGTTGCAAACAATCCATCAGCAGTATGGTTGTCATGCCTGAGAGCCTGTCTCGAGACGTTTGCGATGTTGAGAACAATCACACAGTCAACTACGTATCTTTTCAGTACATTCCTTCTTTTTAGTTTCAATTTCTCTTGCTAAAACGTTCCTGTATTATCGTCGATTTTCAAAAGATTGACAATATTGCTATGAATTTCAAAACCTTAAGAGCCAACAATAATTAAATATTCAGAAAATAAGAATTCAAACCTGTATAGTTTTTAAATTCACAATATGCGAATACTTCAACGATTGATTATTATATTTTAAATGTTAAATGTACAGTGTTAAAGCACAAAATGTTAAATCTGGCAGACATGTCAATCTAAACAACTGACACTTTGCGAATGTTTCAAATTGCATACTTACATCTGAAAGCTTCAAAGGTAATGTATAAATTCTTGAAAATAAACCAAGAATCTCACGATAAAATTTGGACAAATACCACAGAATGCTCCTATTGTAATTCCTGGAAACAAAATAAAAATTTGTTTCTCAGGACAAAAATAAAAAAGAGGAAAGAAAAATGAGAAGGCAACCAACCAAATCCCCTTCCTTCTCTTTTTCATTTCTTTCGTCAAGTGTTTAAACAATATTAAGATTTACGACTAACCTGGAAATGTTTGGCTCCACGACATGAGATATTTACTTTTATCAGGCTGAAGTATGTATAAAGCCAAGTTTCCGTAGAAACTTAAATAAATTTAATTCCAGTGTCATGTATTATATTATATTAAATATATCCTGTTAAAGCTTATTTGTCTCCATTTATATCTAATTTCTTAAAATTGATATTGATTACATTTTCAATTTTCTAATGTTCAATTTTAATATAAACGTTTTAGAATAAATGATTTTTTATTTCTAACCGACCCGAAGGAGTGGTTTATATGATAGCGTATCGATTAGCGCTTCCAGTACCTTCTACTAGCCATACTAGCTAAAAGAAGTACATGCGCAATTACATGTGTACATTGTATTAATTATTCTTTGTAAAGATTATATGGGAAGTGTTATTATTATTTTATCACTTATAAGCGAGCACTTATGAGCCCCCCTCTTTGGACATGAATGACAAATAAATCTTTTTTGTTTTTTATGGTTGTAGAGATTCCTGTGGTTGTATTTTTAATGCACCTGCTGTGTAAATTCCAACGTTAGGTTGATTTTCTACTTTAGTTTCAATAAAAAGAATAATAAATTTCGTAGGTATGCATTTAGTTATGTATCTGAATATTCTACAATTAAAAAGGTTATATATAATTATTGATCCTATCGCTACATAACCTAAGCGCTGGAACCATTCTGAAGTAGTTTCGCTCCAACCTTTGGGTTTACTATGAGTGGACATATTATTAGGTATACTTTGGACATCGCTTAAACTAAGTTATGCTTTCCTAAGTACATCTATATCAATTTGCTTGGGTATTTGAATTATTCTTTTCTCTAAGTTAGCTCAATTTCCTAGATTATGTTGCGAATCTTAAGTTTCGGTGATGAGAATGGTTTTCGTTATGTTTAAGTTTTTCGAAATTTCAAGTTTATCATGGTTGTGATATATCTCAGAATTTTCTCCGTTGATTAATGTGGGAACTTTAATTGGGATTGATTTGATTTTATCTCCGCATGCTATGTCTAAGTTCATGTCGGTTGTTGGACTTACAATGTATCCTCCTGTTATCTGGCTGTATGTTTCTTCATGGAGCAAGTAAAGTGATTGATAAAATGCTGTTTTTGCATACCTCCTCAGTAAGCTTGCTTCGCAACTATTTGTTTCATAGTTCCTTAGATTAGGCTGATTCCTTTTACATATCAAATGTCTGTTTATTTTTTTATATGTTCTAATAGTTTCTTTGTCTTTCGGTACGTAACTGTCATCGAATTCAATTATTAAGTCATGATCAAGAGTTAGGGAGAGGAATATGTTGCCAAACTTGGTAAGGATTGGAATTATTCTTCTTACGGGTCCTTGCACGTTTTTATTAATCGGAATATTAATAATATAGCTGAAGAGTCGGTTCACTACTGCTATTGAAATTGAATAATATCGAGAATTTTCTGGTAGTCTTCCTCGGTATTTTGGAATCACTTGATCAATATGAAGTTGAAAAATTTTGGCTTCAAATATAATCATCAAATTATTATTCGTTGTAATTCCTGTAACAATTCCTGGTCCTTTCCAACCTGGTTTTAAATTATTCTGTTTTGTATTATTTTTAATTTTATTTGATCTCCTATTTTGTAAACTGGACGGCTTTTTGCTATATTTTCATCTGAAGGTTTATTGGTGTTCTCTTCTTCAACTTCTATTTTTTCTTAAGCTTTCCTAATGATTGTATCGTGTTTGAGTTTCCATTTCTTTATTAAATCGGCATACGTAAGAGTTGGTGATCTTCGTATTGCTGATTGGATATCAGGACCTCTGCCGGAGGTCATCTGGAAAGGTGGAAAACCTGTACTTGACTATTTCATTGTAGCAATTACGAATGTGTGAAATTTTAAATTTTCTTCCCATTTTTTACCATTATGTTCCATTAATGTTTTAATCAAATTTTTTAAAGTTGAATGCATTCCTTATAAGTTACCGGTTGTTCGTGGATGAAAAGACGTTGTTTTTATATGCTTGATATTTAATGCATCTTCAAATTGTTGCCCTAATTCCGATAAGAACTTTGTTCCTTGATCGGTGAGTATACACTAACCAGCGCGAGCATAAGGTCACTCATGTATTTTATATGGATGACCTGAAGATCTATGCCTCTGAAAAAGGCAAACTTCAAACTGCCATAAATGTCATCAAGAAGTACACAGGAGAGATTGGGATGGACTTCAGATTGGATAAATGTGCCAAAATTCATCTGAACGAAGGAAAGATTGTTGGCGTTCCCAAGGACCCTGAGCTTGTGGATATAAGTGTTATTAGACATATTAACACTGGAGAGATCCTACACTGAGGATCCTGAAAAATTGGAATTGATAAGGAGTGAAAACTGTCCACAATTAACTTTGGGTGAAAAAATCAAGCAGGTTTGTTCAAGCATTCCCAATTATATTATTTTTCAAATAGTTTTCTAGTATATTAACTTAAATACGCATTTCTTTCAGAAAGTAACCCAGGATCTAGTCTTACACTTACGGATTTTGAAAACGGTGGCAATTCGAGTGGTCAAACCAGTATAGAAATGGACAAGGAAAATAATAATGCGATGGCTAATAAAAGTATGTGAATTAAATGATAAGATAACGCGTAGACAAATAATAAAAAACGACAATATTATTGAAATACGTATACTATTATCTGTTGATAGGAGCTGGTATGAATCTCGACGAATGTTTTGCCAAGGTATTTACTCTGCCAACAGAATATTTACATAAAAAGAAAAAGATGAAGGTGGATGCTTCTGGTGAACCTAAATTACCCGCAGCAGGAACAGCTGATAAATGGTGGAACTACAATATGAAAAAAGAAAGGAAAAAAAAGAGAAGAAAAAATTGTCAAGAAAAAGCAGCTTCAGGATGAAAAAAAGAAATTGGCAGAGGAAAAGCAGATCTTATCACGGAAAAGGAAAGAAATAGCACAAAAAATCAACCAAGAAACCAAATAATATGAGCAGTTACCACCAAGGCTCTTTATATTTTTAATTTGTTGAATTAATAACTATACTGTATTATCAAATTTTGATTTTTGTTTCTAGACATGAATTATTTATTTATTATTTATAAAAATATCAATAAAGCACAAAAAGCAGAAAAGTTAACTATTTCTGGATTTTATTTACCCGTTTCATAATACGGACATAGCACATGAGACACCTGGGACATGACTCTGAAACGGTGTCTCATAATATGGACACGGTGGTTACTCCCACTTTTCCTTTAAATAATTTTGTTTTCATATTATTTGTATGAAATCACTTTAGCTTATACTTTGGCAAGGATAAAACTTTCGAATAATGTAAAAATTATTAAAATTTGAACTAATATTTATTTGAAAAAATCAAATATGTCTAGCCTGTCATCAACATGTGCTCATAATACGGTCGGTTACTTGATAGTTTCCCTAGTTCACCACGTGGATTTTGCAGTACGATTTTAGAATCCATTTTCCAGGGTGCTTTAATATCGTGCGTAACTCTAGAACATAATCTCAAAAAACATTTTCGAAAATTCAAAAAATTTGTTTGCCTGTAATTTTTTTCAACAAGTTTCATATTTTTTCTGTAATGGCCTTATTAGTATTCACGACATATATGTTCCATAACAGTAGACAGATCGTTATGTTTTTATGTGGGCCTTCATGGAGAATATATTTTTTTAAACAGGAGCAGTCTAAATGCAAAGCTTTACTACCCTCAAGTTCAGTATGGATTTGGAACTTTAGGAAAGCTTTATAAACAAAATTTACGTATACGTGTATTAGCGTCAATTGCTTCTTAAATTGTCTTAGAATTTACATAATAAAATCTTTTAGAAATTCTTAAATTTTAAAAATAAAATTTTGATTTAAGAATGAAAGGATTCAATAAATTTATATGAGACAAATGAGTTTTGAAAATGTGATAAATACTACTAAATACTACTTCTGATTTGCAGCTTATGAAGACAAATAACATATCGGAATCCTCTAATTTTCAACTGATTAATGTAAGTGACATATCGTTGGAATCGCTAAAAACGTAGGTTTCGAATATAACATTTCTAAATTACTAATTTAAAATTTTTAAAATTTTATCTTTTGTATTTTATGCCTTCCAGAATTCAGAAATTCCTATATAATTCTTTGAAATCCATTGAGTTACTTTAAGATCCGATGAATGCATAAAAAACAATGCATTTAACTTGAAGTCAATTGCAATATCTGAAATCAAACCTAGTTTTTGAAATCCTATGAAATCACTTAAAATCCTGTAACACGTCAGTTAAAATTCTATTATAAATCTTATCAAATTCTTTAAAATTCCTTGTAGTCTATTGAAAGCCCTCAAAATATTCTAATTCTTTGAATCTGGTGTACGTGCTTAGAAAAAACTTAGACGACGTCAGACTTTTATGAAGTGTAAATATCTCAGAATGACAAGCTTCTACGCCTTGAATGTAAAAGATAACAACTATAGTGGAGATTATATAATCTAATAAGGCACTAGAATATTCATTAGTTAGACTGTTAATCAAATTTCTCATCAATACATTAATCAGTTTCTCTTCTAATTATCAAAGATGAGGATTGTCTGTACTCTGGTCTCATCATTGGCGCTCATCTTCAATTCTATTGGTGAATATAATAACACACACACATATGTATATATTACACCCAACTACCACCTTTATGCGTGTATTTTGTTTTGCGAGTCGAAAATCATGTCCGAGTTAAAAAGTGATTCGTCCTACGGTGGAGAGTCTTGTTGTAACGTCAGTCACACCAAAACTTCTGTTACTGGGAGGGGGTGGGGGGTGGTAAGGGAAGGAAACCGAGAGAGTCGCAATTGGTTGATTTTTCATGCTGAGAAGGTCACCGCCATCAGCAGCGTTGTATTGGATAGGAGTTCATGTGTTCCCATCTGCCAATTCCCGGCCTACCTCTAGGCAGGGAACCAAAAACTGTTTATCAAAAATAATTATCCATGATTCTTCAATGATTTCTGCCATTCAAGAATTTATTTTTAAAAATTGGAAATACTTAGGTCGTTGGAAATCCATTCACTGTGATATAAAAAAGTCAGAAAACAAATAAAATTAGTTAAATACACAATTTTTATATCTTTAACGTCATCCTCATAAATGTTTCTTTCCAAGATTTGTTATTTCTTCCTTACTATTAATACTTTCAATGTAAATTTAAAACTATACTCTTCAGTAGAAGGAAGTAAAAATTTCAAAATTAATCGAATCGTTTGAGCTGAGGGATAGCAATTTGTGGGTCGACATCCAAAACAAGTAAAGAGGAAATTTTTTAATCGGTTTATAGCTTTTCTTTTTTTTTTAAATTTCCATTTTAAAATGTTTAAAATTCAAAAACAAATTTTGCCTTATTTCAAATTGTTTGATAATGTGCAAAAACATGTTATTATTTATTATTTATGGAAAACATTTTTCTGTTTCCAAAAATCCTGAATCACGAGAAAAGTTTTGTCCGAAAAAGCAAAATGATAAAATGCTTCTTTGGTTCAAGCTGAATAAATTTCAGGTTCAACATATTCAGCTTTTTTTGAATGTGTGCATATGACTCAATGACAAAAACATCTTTTTGCACATTTTCAAAAAATTGTTATCAAGCAAAAAATTTATGTTTAAATTTTGTAATTTTTTATTATTGTTTCCTAGTAAAGGCTGTAGATATAACAAGTTCGCCATAATTTTTGAACTAATATGAAAAATTCATAAATAATTTATTTAAGTGATATAATTTCTTTAATTATTATTCAATAATGGGTACACTTACTAATTTCAGAGAATTTTCTGCGTAATTCATATACTGTATTTTCAAATATCGTATATTTAGAGAGAAAAGGGGGAAAGGGGGAAGATTTTTGAAAATAGGGGAAAAGGGGGATTTCAAGAAAAAATGGGAAACTAAATAAAAAAGGGGAAGCCTGTGCACCCTGAATTCCCTAACCTATGACAACACTGATATAAGGATAAAATAAAGGTACTGTCTATGGTTACGGAACTTTTCGTAACGTTAGCCCTGAACGAGCTGAAATAGGGTTTAGAGTTACGGAACATTTCGCAACCATAGACAAGGACAGCGCGTAAACTAAAATAATATTAGGGAAATTGAATTATCAGAAATAATAAATTATTTGCACTCGATTTCTGCAGAAATAGAGCATGTCAATATCTTCCTTTCGGTTTCTCTTGCTGAGCATTGTAATTATAGAATCTGTAATTATAGTTTAACGCTCCGTTAGGTATACACACTAAACAGTGCTTTCGGAACTTTAGATTTCTAAATTATCTTTTAAACATCTTTGTAATTTGTACCTCTTTACAATTTTTATTTCTCTTTGATGAATTTTGCTGGCTGCAAACTTAAAAGTTCAACAGTATGAAATTTTTAATGCCATGCTTCACAGATTTACATATTCATTTTTAAGTTTAAACGCTTAATACTGAAATTATTTAAGTTTATAGACTTGAAAATGAAAAAAAGTTATTCACTTTTTATATAACTTTCACATTGAAAGTAAAAAATAATTTCAAATAATTCTCATTTAGAGACTTTTAATTTGAAGTGATTCAATTTTTAAAGCTTTAAATTCAAAATTGTTTAATTATAATTGTTCTCTATTTCAAATACTGCGAACTGAATATTGTGCAAATATCAAGGCTTTTGATCAAAATGTACATTTTGAACGATTGTAATTTAAAACCACGCAATTTTGGAAGTTTCAACGTTAAATTGTTGTACTAATGAGGCTTTTTTTCTACTTTTACATGTACACTTTTAAACAATTTAAAGTTCAAATCAACAAGTTTCGATTACTTTAATCTAAAATTATTTAATTTCAAACGTTTTCAATATAAAAATGTTGATTTTCAGCCGATTTCAACTATTAAGGCTTTCAATTTGGAATCAAACAATAAATTGCACAATAAGGAAGTAATTACGCGCACACTAAGTTCAACATTTTTATGCATATATATATATATATATATATATATATATATATCAATATAACGTTAATACATTAGTGTAGGTACTATTCAATCGTCTTTTGAATGTAATTAAAACGTTATTGCAAGTACTGTTACAGATTCAGAAAAATATCAAAATGTAAATCACTTCATTTTCAGGACGAAGACGGATAACGTCAAAGGCAACTGCAATTAATTCCAGTAAGGAATTTAAAAGGCGGAAGAGTACGGGGAGTAACTTTTGAATAAAAAGTTATACGTTGTAGGTATAGTGTAGTTTTGTAGGTATTATTTAATCAACCGTCTCGTAAATCTAATTAAAATTTATGAAAAATAATATTTGGCATATAATTTATCAATTAATGTGATTTTATGTTTACAGCATTTCATTTTAATAAAGAAATGACAAAAAAAAAAGAGCAACTTCAGAAAGTGGATGTTTCTGCCATGTTGGAGTTCTGGGATTGTTTTGAGGTATATTTGAATCATCTTTTGAATTGAATATAATATTAGTATTTTGAATAATAATCGCAGGGTGGATTGTATTGACCCTAAAAAATTAAATTGTGTAGAAATTGTTGATGTAATTTGTTGGCTTTAGGTTGTTTTTTTTTATCTAAGTTGTGAAATTATAAAAATTATTTAATTTACAATTATTTGATTTCATTTAATTCTATTAATAAAGCCAAAAAATTACATCAACAATTTCTACACAATTTTGAATAATATTGATAAGCAGTTAATTCTTTCCTTAATCTAATTGTAGCTTTGCCAACAAGCTTTGCATGTTGTGAATGGACTGTGGGGAGTCAGGTGCATCATTTTTATAAAGGTAGGACTTATGTATGTATGCGTATGTATGCGTATTTACAAATATTGCAATATGAGAAGGACGAAGGAAAACTGTAATAAGGAAGTAGTTCTGCAGGTGACTTCATTTCTTCCTTCCTCCTTCAATATCTGTTTTTTTATGTCAATAAATGCATTCTTTTGTAGAAAGTGTCTACGAAGTGACCGTCCGCGAAGGAAATGACCTAACGCGGAAAAAATCGGCTTTTATTTTTTTTTACACAAATCGAAAGGTTTTATTTGCCCTTTCATAATAAGAAATATTGCTGTGATATCTAAAAAAATCCAATTGTTATTAAATCGCTATCTTATATGCCTCTAAAATCGCTCCTCCTATAAAATTAAGCTACCGCGCGTTAGGTGCCTTTCTTCGCGGACGGTCACATATAAATACTCGCGCATGTAAGACTCCTCCCGGAGGTTTTTTTTCCATAAGGTGGTTTTTCCCGATTGGGTTGTGCTGAAGCTGTGTGATTTTTGCAATGCGAAAGCACAGGCAAATGCGGGAGTCTGTTAGGTAAATGAAAATGATTCAATAAAATTTTTTTCTAATTTATTCACTTTATCCAATGAGTTTATAATTTTAAACCCTTCCACTTTCCCGTGTCCAATTATTGCTATTCGTAGGTTTCGATTGGGTGCTGGACAAAATAGCTGTTTCCTAGCTTTTTGGTTCACTTAATTTTTTATTTATTTACATTTCTTAATGTTGAAAATATTAAATTAATTGATATTCTATTATTCGCTTCAAGTTATTTAATTTAACTTTTTTTAATCCAGCCGCCTCCAATGCTTCTGTATGCACTGACAATGGAGTGCCAGGTAGTCTGTTTTTATGTTTGGATTCATAACTTTTGTAAATTAAGGTATATATTATATTTCGAATATTTAGTTTTTCAAAAATTTTATAGTGTCGATAATTTTTTTCGGGATTCTTCATTCTTCTCATTTTTTAAAAAATGTTTAAAAATATTTTTCTTAAAACCTTTCAAAATTCCTTAAAAGAATCCAAAATTTTATTTCAAAATCTTCAAAAATGTACATTTTCTTGTAATTTTTTAAATATCTTTTCAATATTAAAATTAATTTTTAAATATTCAAAACTATATTTCAAATGACTTCGAATTTTTTCTTATTTTTTTTTTAATTGTGCAAAATTATGAAAATTGCCTTAAAATCGTCCAGAATCTTTTTTGAAATTTTTTAAAAAGTTTTTAAATATTCGATTGAAGATAATTTTCCAAAATAAAAAATTATTTTTAATTTCCGAGGAAGAACAAATGTAGAAGCTCTTTAGGAGTTTTGAAAGGTTTCAATAAAAGATTCATATGAAAATTTGAATGGATTTTTTCTTTTTAAAAATTAATTTTTAGAGAAAATTTAAAAAGATTTTTACAAATTCCGAGAAAAAATCAGAATATCTTAAGGCAATTTTTATAATTTTGAGAGATTTTTCACATTTTCAAGAAAAATTCCGATCATTTAAAATGATATTTAGGAATTGTAGAAGTGTTGAAGTGATTAAAAAAAATTTTTAACTTGAAAAGATTATCCATTTTCACAATATGCGCGCGTAAAGACCAAATCCGATCTGACCCAATCAGACCCTGAAAATGTTGATAAGCTCGATTTAGAAACTCTGATGGATGAATTTATCTGTAAAAATTCGAAACGGACTTCTGTTTTTGCACTTCGAACATGAATTATTTACAATGTTGATATTGCGATAAAAAGATTGTTGGTTTTCTGAAATATAAGTATACAAAAGAAAAAATAATAAATTTTACGTTGACGTCGAAATTTTTTTGGAATTATGAAATAGTTAATTATGACCCCCCCCCCTTCTTCCATTTGAAAAACTACCCACCTGGACTCAGCGTGTTTCGCCGGGCCTGCATATCAAATAGTTACCGGTTGCAAATGAATCGAAATCCAACTGATTAATTTGATTAAATTTCTCTAAACACAGACTCTGCTGCACCAAATAAACCACATTTTACTTCTCTTTGTTGTATAATACTTATTATTATTTATCTTTAATTGTTTAAAATTTGTTAACGATTTTTGTTGTTAACTAGTTTTCTTTCTCATATTCTTAAAATAATTAAATCACCTTAATTTCATTAACTTCAGGGCAATTTTCGAACTCCATCTCCACGTAAATTTCTGGCATAGAGGTTGAGAGTTTCTCATTCTGAGCCTCCTCCATCAACTTTGAGGACACTTCGGTCGATTTCCAACGCGTAACAATTTCCGGATTGTAACTTTGACAATGAGTTTGCATTGCAAGTGTGTACTTTAACAGTAAACTTGATTCCACTAAATTTATTGAGGCAGGCGACATGCGGAAAAGAACCAAAAATAAAGAAGACTAACGCCTAATAATAAACTGATTGAGAGTTTGCGAGACTTAAGAGTCGAGTCACCAGATCGTTACTATGGAAACAATCGTTTTAAGGTAACAGTAAAGTCATATAAAGATAATAATGCAGAAAAAATGACGATGAGTTTTTATCAGATCGGTAAACAATTTTCTTGAAAAGATTTTTACATCGTATAGACATTTGGATTTCCTTAGTATAGAGTTTCTAAAGGCTTATATATATGGGCAATTGTCCAAAACCTTACTCTCCAAATTTGAATCAGTGAAAAATGGGTTACAGAATAAAAATCAGTTAAAATTTTCACTGATTCACAATACAATCTCACTGATTCAAATAGCTATCAATGGGTCACGGATTGCAAACAGTAAGGATTTTCACTAACAATCAGTGAAATCTCACTAATTCAAATTTAGAGAGTAAGATTTTCGACAAAGAGATTTTGATACAAACATAAATACAACCGTTAACTTAATGCTACGGGCTATTAATGTGATTTAAAAAATGTGTAAATCTGAGGTTATTCTTAAGGTATTTTCGGAATAAGTAAACCAGTGGAAACCTGTTTTTTATTTTTTTTATTTTTAGTCAGCTCACAATAGACAATTTTCAAATAAAACCTCCTCATCTTATCTTTCTCCTTTTTAATTATTCTTAACAATTATTTCTTCATGTCCTGTATATCACAATTCGAAAATTTCAAATGAATGTCAGAATGACAGGTTATAAATTTCCAACAAACAGCAAACTTCACAAATTTAAACTTCTGATTTCATTAGACCAGCAATAATTTTTCAAAAATTGATATAAATATCAATGTACACGGAATTTTTTGTACAAAACTTATAAGTTCCATTATAAAATTGCAGATGAGATATCTATAATGTATTTTTTTTTAACTAATTTTGTAGGAAGCCTTGCCCGTTAAACCAGCGACATTTTATTTGTATGAACGAATTTTCTCATTTATATGAAGAAATAACTTTGCTAATATTACAAATTAGAAAGGAGGCATGAAATTAGATTTTTCCTTAAAGCTTTTCTATACACCCAACGTGATTTTTATTAATTGATGTCGATTCTAGAATAATTTTTAATCAAAACACGTGATTTTTAACTTTTTATCTTATAAAATATAAAAATGACGAACTAGGACATCAAATCTAAAGGTTGACAATTGCCCATATGATTAGCAATTTTATCGAATTTAAAACTTTTTTTGTTTGAAAATAAAAAATTTGATATTACAGGACACTGAACTCTAGATGCTCCCGATTTTAAATTGATAGAATCTTTATTTGAATTGTTCAATTTGGAACGTTTGAATTAAGGGTATGTGACGTCATATAGTAAAAATTAGTTTTAGGACTCTTAACAAAAATTAAAGGTTATCAAATTGGCCTTATTAAAAAATAGTATATTGTGTATCGAGAGCGTAAAGAAGTCTATTTTGACGAGGGTGAATTTGCTGCCCGAGCGAAGCGAGGGCGGCAGTCACACGAGGCAAAATAGCTTTACGCCCTTGATACACACGAGATATCGATTTTTTTCTGTTAAATTGAATAATCGAATAATACAGGTCTCACCCCTATCCCTTTACAATTTCTAGTGGAGGGCGGGAAGGCACCCCTGTGACTGGTCACAGAAATAATGTAAGGTCGCACCCCTACCCCTTTTCCAACGCCTCGTTGGGGTGGGGAGGTACCCCTGTGACTAGTCACAGAAATAATTCAAGGTCACACCCCTACCCCTTTTCCAACGCTTCTTAGGGGCGGGAAGGCACCCCTGTGATTGGTCACAGGAATAATGTAAGGTCAGACCCCTACCCTTTTCCAACGCCTCGTGGGAGTGGGAAGGCACCCCTGTGACTGGTCACAGAAATAGTATCAGGTCACACCCCTACCCCATTTCCAACGCTTCGTGGGGGCGGGAAGGCACCCCTGTGACTGGTCACAGAAATAATGTAAGTTTACACCCCTACCCGTTTTCCAACGCCTCATGGAGGGGCGGAAAGACACCCCTGTGACCGATGACAGTAATAGTTTTTTTTTTTTTTTTGATATAATAAAATTATTTAATTTCAACAAAAATTACACAAATTTTTAATACGGCTTTATATTTTTTGCTGAACTTACCTCACCAGTATCTGAAATCTTTAAAAATTATCATCAGGATTAAAGTCGAAATCAACTTCTTCTTCATCATCTTCATTGCTGGCGTTTTCTATATCTTCTTCAATGGTTGTAAGCCACGTATGTTTTACTGGTACATGTTCTTCTAAATCTTCGGATTCGACAGTTGGTGGATCAATTTCTTTTAATTTCAATCCTTGGATCTTTCACCATCAACTATCCCAGGATCGACTTTTTTTATGTCTTTCAGAAATTGTTAGATTTGGGAACCTAAATCGTTCTTGTAAATCTTCTCAAGGACATTTCGTCGGTAGTAAAATAAAGCCATATATTGTTGTAGTAATTTGGGTGTTGTACGACCTACAATAGCACGCTTAAATAGTTTATTTTGATTTTCTAAATCATTAGTAGTGTTGATTGGATTGGAGCTATCAACATACTGTCCAATACTATGATTGGTTTTTAAGTGAACTGTGCTTTTACCAAGAATCTTCTCCACAGCAATATACTGCGTTCCTCTATCAGTACATATCCGACTTGTTCCCTCGTGGACATAGTTCTTTATATATGGCCACAAGCTTGCCTTACTTTTAGAATTAACTTTTAAAAAAGGTCCCTCTTTATCTTCTTTGCAGTACAATCCAAAGACAGCAATTGTCATCTGCTCAGTAAGTCGCCCCCTGTGATACTTACGTTTCGTCAGAAACGTTTCATTGGCTGGCAGTTTTCCCATCACCTCCAAGACGAATTTCGCAATGTAATGCAACAACTTCAGTTATCTCGCGACAATAGCTGTAATAGTCAACTACAGCTGATTTATTTAACTCTTCACCATCTTCATGTCGACGCCATCCAAGTAATTGATCATAGACTTCTGTCTCTTTCATTTTCCCGATAAAAGCTATAATTATAGCAAGAACTTCACGAATTTTAATTCGACAACATGATCCATCGAAAAAAGGACCCGTTGATGGGGTTTCTACCCGCCCATCTGTTTTAAACAGAAAAACTTTTTTCATCGACATAATTCAAAGTTGATGCATGAATAGAAAATAGTTTTCAAACATAAATTTGCAAATAAAATAATTCTGACAATTTTTGTAAAAAAAATCATAAAGAAGGGATAGGGTGCGACTGAACTTTTCCCTTCCCCTTTCCAGATCTAAAAATTACCATTTCAAATACAAAATTTGATTTGTCTGATTTTTCATTATATTTTAAAAATGGTTTGTATTATTTTGTATTATTTGTAAATTTCTATTTTCAAGTTGATAAAAATGAACACTTTAGTTTGTCTATTATTTAAAAAATTACTAATGCTTCCTCTATGGTGAAGCAAATACATTTGCTAACGGGAAGCAAAGTGCTCGTGAAATGAGCACCATATAATTATAAATGCAAACAAAGTGGAAACATTCGAGATCGAATTCACAGCTAGTTTTTATTGTACTATGTGGCCACGGGTTTTCTTTTTCCCCGCAGGTTTTCTCTTTGGCTTATTCATGATTTATAATCATACAATGGTACCTTAAAAAAAAACGAAAATGCTACACTTTTAGGCACTTAATTTTGTAGATTTAAAAGGAAAACTGGTCGTGCAATCTCATGAAATGCTTGACCTAATCTGCAGGACTTCACTGTATTTGACTGAGAAAGTGTAGATTAATAAAACGAAGTGCCTAAACTTACGCGAAATAAAAATGGCCGAAAACTGGCAACGGTCTGTGATTGGTGGAAAAACAACCCCTTTTCCAGCTCGTCCAATTTTTTCAGACGGGTTAAAGAAGTTGGAGCATCGCTGGGTCAAGTGTATCGAGCTAAAAAGAGACTATGTTGAGAAATGAATCGCCACTTTTCCCAAATTTTCGTTTTTCTTTTTTAGGCTAAGTACTTATCAGACCACCCTCGTATATAACACTTCTTGCGCGCGGTTTCTGCATCGCAGTGCAGCTAGGCGCGACGATCACAACGTACCGTCTATTGCGGACTTATTTTATTGTACTTTTTATCATTCGTTCGTAAAACTGTTATTTTTGGCATGAATGAAATTTAAAATGAAGTGAAATTTATAATTCAGGGGGATTTTTTAGTGTCAGTCCCCTCGCTTCTCACATCGAAAATTGATTCAAATAATTTGCTTATTACACTGCATGTGCACTTCTCGTTTTTCTTTGCCTCACAGTTTTTTTCGGGAAAACATCACATACTATTGATGATGAATATTTTGTCATCATGAGAGTTAATTCAGCAGAGGGAACGAAGGAGTGATATTTTTGTGTTTCAGGCACTGTGTTTTCTGATGCGAATCTTCTCTTAAGTTCTTGAGTAGTGATGGCGTGATTTTCTTTGGGACTAAAGAATACTAAAGTTTCAACTAACTTTTCCTTAGCTCATTGATACAAGGCTTCAGCAGTAAAAATCGGATCTTTAGATGAAGATTACAAGCTAGAACGCGCTGCGACTCTTTTTAAATTTCCCCCAATACCATCACAAGGGCCTTTTCCATGTGCCGTTGCGTGGAAATACCACTCCGCTGGAATACCAAAATCCATTTCATGGTGGAGCAAACTTATAAAGTTATACTTATTTTTGAAGTACTGAGTGGCTCCATCTGTAAAATAAATAATTTTTTTGGGTTGTTTACAGCCAAACAACAGTCATCTTTTTTCAAAAACCTTAAGGACACACTAAAGCCGGATAATTTCTAATTCTGTGTGATTTCGCTGAAAACTATGCCTTTGTAGTCCAGAATGCAGCTCAGGCATTGCATTGAAAGAATGATCAAGCTACCATTTTTGTGGTAATTTATTAGAAAGAGGACAGCATTCTAAATCACCGCAGTCTTGCTATATTATCAGACTGTTTGACTCATGACACAATCGCTGTGTACTCATTTCAAAAAATTATTACACACTATTTGAAAGAGGATTTTAATCCCAAAAAATGATTTATTTTACAGATGGGGCCGCACAGCACTTCAAAAATAAGTATAACTTCATCAATTTGCTCCACCATGAAATGGATTTTGGTATTCCAGCCGAGTGGCATTTCCACGCAACGGCGCGGTGCACGAAAAAGATCCTTGTGATGGTATCGGGGAAAATTTGAAAAGACTCGCAGAGCGCGCTAGCCTGCAAGCGCCATCTGAAGATCCGAATTGATACAAGGCTTAAGCCTTGTATCAATTGGCTAAGAAAAATTTTGTTGAAACTTTAGTATTCTTCACTCCCAAAGAAAATCACTCTTTCGCTCCCTCTGCTGAATTAACTTTCATGTTGAAAAAATATTCATCATAAATAGCATGTGATGTTTTTCCGAAAAAAAACGGTGAGGCAAAGAGAAACGAGAAGTGTACACACAGTGTAATAAGCAAATTATTTGACTCAATTTTCGATGTAAGGGGCTAGAGGACTCACACTAAAAAATCATCTCGAATTATAAATTTCATTTCATGTTAAATTTCGTTCAAACCAATCATAAGAATTTTACGAAAAAATGATAAAAAGTAAAATTAAAAAAGTCCGCAATAGACGGTACGTCGTGATCGTCGCGCCTGGCTGCACAGCGACGCAGAAACAGCGCGCAAGAAGTGTTATACATCTCCACCAATTTCTTTCGCCCCACTTTCGACCATGGCTCATTCCAAAGGGAGAAAGACAAGCTTACTCTTAAACATACCTTTGGAAAAAAATTTAACAGCCGCACTTGGAGAAAAACTCAAAAATAAGTTTAAAATTGAAAAATTAAGCCTAAATATATTTTTTCCAATCAAAAATCATTGCATGCAGCGTAAAGCTGATGAAAAAACGTTGTCAACACTTTCCAAAAAAAGTTAATTTGGATAACTTTTGTAGATGTTATGGTTAATTGAGTATCAGCATGCGCGATAAAAGGTTGAAAATTCGAGCCCCTGTATACTGACAACCCGTCGTACTAGAGACGTTCTTATAAGGGAATTAAAAGAGGTTCACTAAAACAATAATTTCGGGGACTTTTGAGGAAATGGGAGGCAACAAGTTTTAAAGCCACCGAACGCGTCCTCGGGTTGCGGATACAGGGTCCCTGTACCAAGGGTTTCTGCTGAATATGGTTACAATAATTAATAAGCAGTCGCGGACAATTGTCCAGGCAGCACCACTTTAGAATTGGCACTGGTAACCAGAAATAATAGTCATATTCAGTTGCCTATAATTGTAACATTTACTGAACTGCCGTGTTGTCCATATACGTACTTGGAAGTTCAGTAGATTTAACATGGTTTTCAGTAAAATATAAGGTTCTTTTTTCTGCTTGTAACCATCAAGCCAAATCCCTTTCGGGGTAGCGTGACTCACTCGGTTCTAGGCGGGGATTAGGTAATTCATATGAGAAAAGTGAGAAAGGAAAATGTACGAGGCAGGGGGGTATAGATTTTTAAATGAATATAGAATTCCCGTGTTGTTTATATCAATAACACGTTCTTTCCGCAAAACTACCCCGACACAGATCGCTGATCAATCTCTCTAATTTTATAAAACCTGGAAGCAAGCTTACCTCTGGAATAAGGCGATCACTAATTTGAACTGTGTTTTAGTTTCAAAAGTTGGTAAGATTTTTTGATTTTGGAAATATGCTCCCATGCCTTACATCATGCAGCATGGCAAGAATCAAGTTCTCAGAATGAGCGAAAAATCCATTATTTTGCATAACTTTTTCTACGGTCTAAGAATGCATCTTTCGCTCATCCAAAAAATTTGCTTTCTAACATGCTGCATGATGAACAACAAGATATCCGAAATTTGATGTATCTCGTGTTCTTTCAGCAAGACCAGCTCCAAGAAAAGTAAGAAAATTCGAGATTTGTACCCTAAATTTTGATACTATAGAGACTACGCAGTAATACAAGAATCCGAATGAAAAAATAAAACGTATGTTAACTTTCGAATGATTTTCAGTCGTGCAATCTGAAATTCACATGCGCTAGCAGGAAGACGTGTGCGAAAACTTAGGTCAAATGTCGATCGACGCGTGGATCTCAATATGTTGGTTATGTCTATAATTTGGTTGTTTGTGATATGTTTTCACTCAAATAAAACAAACGCATTGTATTGTTGAAATGTTGGAAATCCAGGAATGAGAAAAAACCAGAGTTCATATACCCAGCTCCAAAAATATTAATTCAAAGGTTGACGGGATTTCAACAAAGCAAGGAACTAGAAGTCATATTACAATCATCGGTTGACTTTAAACTGGTGAATGAGCCTTTTGTTTACATCTGAAAGTCAAGCGACTTTTTTACTGAAATTCAGATTATTGTATTACTGTGATATAGATTAATTTATCTCATTTGTTGGACCGATTCTGTTATAACAAAATACTACTATTAACAAGATCGATAATTCGATATGTTACAAGACGATTTAGACTCATTTACAAGGAAAAATATTTTTTACCATCGATTCCAGCATGTCTTAATCGTGAAGCTGTTGAAAGGTGCGTAAAAGAGGTAACGCCAGCACCTAATGAGGTACTTTCTTTTATCTTTCTTTCAAAGATATTATATTTTAAAATTTTAAATTTGTACCAAATTCATTATAAAGTACCTGCGAAGGTAAAAAGTTGATCAAATTGCAAAAAGAATACTGAAAAATAGCGTAAAATTATAATTTTGTTCATTTTTATAAGTTTAACATCAATTTATTAGCACAAGGTCTTTTCTTCTGGGGTCTAAGCTATGTAGGCGTAAGTTTGGTAGCACTAGGAAACAATTTCGTGTTCATTCAAAACAAAAAAAGAATTGATTTTTCTTCCAACCAGCAAAAGATATGATATTTTTCGTACTTTTTACCAATACTCACTAATTTAAAATTAATGCGAGAACGTAAGATAATTTGTTATTGATTTAATACTGCTCAGGTACCCATATCTATATAGTATACAACTTTTTCCATGTGGCCTAATCATAAAAAAAAAATAATGTAAATATATATGCCTGACTTTTAACAAAAGTCAGGTCATAAAATCCAAATTATAATGGAAGGACTTAATATTAGCGCTTCTTCGACCTCCGTAGGCTCTGCAGTCCCTTGCCGAGCGCTCGAGCGTATAATATGCAAACCTGAATATCTCCCGTGTGGAAATTTTGTCATAGCGCTAACTGGGCCCGAAATAGGAAAAACTTGGCCCCACATCGGGGATTTAGATAGGACCAAACCACAAATGAAACGCCTAACCCGGCCAGAGCCTAACTTACCGACCGACTTGGCCCCAACATGGCTTCATTTATTTTTCTAGTCTCAGCCACATTATAACTAAAATCTTATTCCTTAACCGGCTTATTAGTTGTCAGCCTCATCTTTCGGTTGCCATCCCAATCTTTGGAATTAGTGGATTTATTTTTCACTTTTAATTATCAAGAAAATTCACATTGTAATATTGCACTCAAATAAACTTCTTTCAAAGCGAATCAGAATTACGCTTGCAATTTTCAACCACGAAATTCACTTGTTTTATTTTGCGAGTCGAAAATCATGTCCGAGTTAAGAAGTGATTCGTCGTACGGTGGAGAGTCATTGTTGTAACGTCAGTCCCTCCAAAACTTCTGTTACAGGGTAGGGGGGCGGGCAAGGAAAGGAAATCGAGAGTCGCAATTGGTTGATGTTTTATGCTGAGAAGCTCACCAGTCTTCAGCAGCGTTGTAATAGATAGCAGTTCAAATGTTTCCATCTGCCAATTTCTGGCCTACCTCTAGGCAGGGAACCAAAAACTCTTTTTATTTTCTCTAATTATTATTATTATAAAATTCAGTGAAAAATATCAAATTAATCCCTTTCTTAAATAATTAATTAATTCCATTCAAAGTACTAAAATCAATTGACAAATATAAATTGGTATAATCTACTCATTTGGCAAAGTAGACTCCAGCATTTTCTATTTTCTTTCCGATTTTCAAGTTACACTATTACAAGTAATCCAACTTTAGCATTTTATATTTTGTTTCTTTCCCAAATTCTGGCAGACCCGACCTTCCTCTTCTCAAGGTTAAGTTTAACATTATTCCTTGACCATTTCGCTATCATATGACAGGGATGCCAAGAATTGAGTCAACCCTGCCAAGAATGGGATTTTTTACGCTCACCAGCTTATTTTAATTATTTTTTGAGTTTTTAATAAGTATTGAGGTGAATAAAGCTCAGCATTTGAATTCCTATGAAATTTGCACTGTACATATTATTCATTACATTTATCACACATACCATTTTTGACATTAATTTCTTCCTGAAAGCCTGAAGTTCGCTTTCCTGTAAACAATTGGGTACTCAACCCTATGATGACTTAAAATTTAGTAATAAAGTTTCGAATTTTTCAAACAAGGTCCGCATTGTTTCTTTGCAGACACTCGTTATATATTTTTAATCGTGAAGATACTGATTTACACACTACTGGAACGTATCCTGAGGATTTAAAAAGAGGAGACAACCCTCCTCGATCTTCTATTCAAAAGATATTATTCATTTAATTAGGCTTATGGACATACTAATTTTAATATTTTATGCAAACTGTGCGCATTATCAAAAATATTGACCATGCTAAAAAATGCGTTTCTATATGTATTTATAGAATGTAGGAAAACAGTTTGAAATGTTTCCTTTAAGATTTATATTGAAATTTGTTGTTGTTGAGAAAATGACACTCTCCGTGGAAATGCCTCAATATACTTCTTTAATTTTAATAAGAAAAGTGAAAAAGAAATTACATTAATACATATGCAAATAATGCAAATTTTTATTACAAATAGTTGTGTGAGTATTTGAATGTAAAAAATGTCTATCTTAATGGGAAGCTGAAGATATTCTCGAATTTAAAAATTTCTTGTCAAAAATATTGTTTTTACACCATTAGAGTTTTGTAATAAAAGATTTGCTTTTTCTTCATTCTACGCCTATTTTCATGTGGAAATAAATTTTTGGTTGTAAGACCAATAGATAGAGATATACTACTACACTAATGAAAATATATCTCCTGATTGGTTATCATGTCATATAATTCAGTATAAATACTATTAAAAAATATCGCAAAGTAACATACGTTAGTTTGCATTACAGTTAACCAAAAATTGTAACGCGACAACGTTACTGTTACTTTTTAAAATAACTAACGAGTTACCGTTACTAAAAAAATGTATTGTTCCGGTTACAGAGGAGACACAATAATGTGTGCGTTAAAATACGTACAGCGGATGGCTATACGTATATAAGCTTTGAATATGTATTTTCAAAAACTTTCATGGAGAATATAGACAATTTCATAATTTCATTACATTCTTATGTAAAAGTAAATAAATATAAGAAAATTAGTGCTTATGATGATAACGTTTTTTGCGGACTTTCGGTGTGTGTTTCATAGAGAGGGGGCGGGAAGAAGCAGTCGTGGTGGAGATTTGAGGATTCAAACAATTGTGAAGAGCGCATGCGCGAAGTCTTGGAACTTAGAAGTATGGCAGTTGACTAGAGCTGTCTAGGCTGTGGTGACAAGGATCAGAAAGATACGAGAACGAGAGAAACAAAAGGAAGATAGAATAATCTGAACAGGTATGGGTGACACCAGAAACGGAAAAAAATACATGAACAGAACGATACAGGTAATATACTGGATGCACGACACGCACAAATTCTATCAAAATTCACGACGGAGAATAAGGGAAGGAGCACGTACTGAGAGTTCGCAGGAGGAAGCAAGACCACCGTAGTAAAAATGACAGTTAGGAATCAATAGAAGCCGTTTAGAAAACGTATAGGATACAGATGGCATCTTACATGGTCCTAACTGGTTTCTAATAGGATTCTTATTTTAAATTGGTTTCTAACCGGTCTTATTTTGATGTGACACTGAGTGCTTCTTAAATAATGGGTCAAAACAATTTATATTTACATGATTTTACAAAATATTGGGAAACTTTCCAGGCTTTTTTTAAGATATTTAGGACTTTTAGAAGTTTGGAAGAAATAAGAAATATTTGATACATTTTCGGAAGTGCTTGCAAGTTTCCAAATATTTGTATCAATTCCTAAAAATATTTTTAACTGGATTTAGTTTTTCTTAACAGTTTGGAAAAATTATTCATAATGTAAAAAAGTGCCTTGAAATCTTCCAAATTTCACTACGAATGTTTCCCCAATTTTTATTCCATTGAAACCTACAATGATGGTTTGATATCTTCAAAAAAAAATCGTAATTTTTTTAACATCATTTACAGTTTAAAAATCTTGTTCACTCTCTTCAAATCTTCTCCATATTTCTTGCATTTACTTGGTTGTATTTTTTTGATTCTTAAATCTTACCAAATTGAACCATTTTGCTGCCGAACCTCCTAATTTTTTCAAAAATTGAAGGAAATATTTTGAAATCTTTTTCAATTTTCTTTTAACGTTCATTTCTCAAGAATGCAAAAAAAAAATTCCTCAATAATCTCAACAAAATTCTTTTTTAATAGTTTCAAAATTGCCAAATCTTGTAATATTTTTGAAATTTTCAAATTTTTGTTGATTTTTTTTCAAATCTGCAAAATTAATGAAATTGTACAAAGTCTTTCAGATTCTTATTTGACAATTATGGAACTGATTATAAATGTTTTACAATTACTACGTATGTCCTAGAAGTTAGATGCGCAAAATTATTTTTTCGAAAAAATGAAAGTTGTGCTATATTGTGCTAGACTTGTGCTCATTTGTGACGGAAACGGTTTTTTAAAAAATCAAAAATTACGGGTACATATTATAACTCAAAACGTAAAATTCAAAACACATAAAAGATCCCAAAATAGTCAAATTTCGAAAAAATAAAACTTGTGCTGGATTGTGCTCGACAAACGCAGCCTATATTCCCTGTAATAAAATTACGTTAGATCTACAGTTCTCATATCAGAAGTCAAAACGTAAAACTCAAAAAACATGAAAGATCCAAAAATAGTCAAATTTGGAAAAAAACCTGTGCTGGGTTATGCTCGACAAATGCAGCCTTTATTCCCCTTGATAAAATTACGTGAGATCAACGGTTCTCATATTAAAAACTCTAATCGCAAAACTCAAAAAACATAAAAGATAAAAAAATAGTCGAATTTCGAAAAAAATAAAACGTGTGCTGGGTTGTGCTCGACAAATGCAGCCTTTATTTTCTCTAATAAAATTACGGATCTATTATGTCTTTTGAGTTTTACGTTTTGGGTTTTAATAT
The DNA here is from genome assembly GCA_011634705.1 of Andricus grossulariae. Lineage (NCBI taxonomy): Eukaryota > Metazoa > Arthropoda > Insecta > Hymenoptera > Cynipidae > Andricus > Andricus grossulariae. The sequence goes on along the minus strand of JAABKJ010075445.1, from coordinate 103,169,614 downwards.
GAGAACTGTTGATCTCACGTAATTTTGTTGGAGGAAATAAAGACTGCATTTGTCGAGCACAACCCAGCAAAAGTTTTCATTTTTCCAAATTTGACTACTTTTGGATCTTTTATGTTTATTGAGTTTTACGTTTAGAGTTTTTAATATGAGAACCGTTGATCTCACTTACTTTTGTTGGAGGGAATAAAGACTGCATTGGTCGAGACCAGCCCAGCACAGTTTTTTTTCTCCAAATTTGACTATTTTTGGATCTTTTATGTTTGTTGAGTTTTACGTTTTGAGTTTTTAATATGAGAACTGTTGATCTCGCGTGAGTTTGTCAGAGGGAATAGAGACTTCATTTGTCGAGCACAACCCAGCACAAGTTTTATTTTTTCCAAAGTTGACTATTTTTGGATCTTTCATGTTTTTTTTTAGTTTTACGTTTAGAGTTTTTAATATGAGAACCGTTGATCTCACGAACTTTTGTTAGAGGGAATAAAGACTGCATTTGTCGAGCACAACCCAGAACAAGTTCTATTTCTTCCAAATTTGTCTATTTTGGGATTTTTTATGTTTTTTTAGTTTTACGTTTTGAGTTTTATTATGAGAACTGTTGATCTCACGTAATTTTGTCAAAGAGAATAAAGACAATGCATTTTTGTATGTGGCGCCATCCAGTACAGTTTGTTTCCGAAAAGATGCATCACAGCTGCCAGACCGTGACTCACTAAGAGATCGATCTCTTGAGAACAGCATTGAGGGTTTTGCTCTTGGGATTCAGCTCAGTAAAGGATGGAATCATATAGAGATTCAAGAAGTGCGATCTTTCCATTCTTTCCAACCCCTGCTGATCGCATCCATATCAGAGTGGGGGCAGAGTTCGCTTAGTGCGAACGTTCTCCTCACGGGATTCCTACCCGCTACCTACGCGCCTGCTTGAGTCTTTCCCTGAATTGTTTGCGGAGGGATAACTCCGATCTTGGAGGGATTGGATGACGCCTCTTTCAAGCTACAGTTCTCTCACAGACTTTGTTCATAAAAACTTGTTCATTTCATTACATTTTATATAATTATTTGTTTAGATCTTGAGAATGGCTCAAAGCACAGCCGAAACGTTGATTAAAATTTTCACATCGGCAATAAGCTTAACAAAACAATTATTTTTGTTTTTACAGTCTGCTTATTCCTTTTGGATTGTTCAGAATTTTCTGTAGAGCCGTTGGTATTGTTAGTGTTCTCTTCAGTTTTGTAACGTTTATTGTCAGAGCGGTTATCGGTTGAAAACCGTTTATTCCCACGTCTTGATTTGAAATTTTGGTTGAAGTTTTTATCGGAATACCTGTTATTGAAATCAAATCTGAAGCTGCGTCCCAGTGATTGTTGTGATCTGCCTTGGCCACGGCCTCGAGCAGTGCAAATGCAGTTATGATTGCTGAGATTTGTTGTTAACTTGTTACATCGGTAACACTGCTTTTCCCCTTCTTTAGCATCGCAATCGTCGGCCAGGTACCCATTCATATCACATCGAAAACATCTATTTCCGGCAAACATAACACCGGATCTTAAAGTTGGATCAAATTTCTTAATAAATTCAATCGCTTTTTCTTTCTTCTCATTGTATCGCAAAGAGTGCAGTTTTTGTTTTATAGTCGCTGGGTTGACATTCGATTCAGAAGGCTTAAAGTTTTCTAGATACTTAATTATTTCTACTGGATCGCCCAGTTTGATCACACTCGAAATATATGACTCATCAAGCCTGCTCAAAATGATGTCACTGGCATCGTATTTATGTTTTTCTTTAGTAGCATCGTCAAGATTTTTCGGTTTGTCTTCTTTTTCATCGATTACATACAATAAACCGTTGTATCTCAATTCAGATTTTAAAATGTCATAGAAATGTTCATAATTAGAATTTTTGGAAAGTTTGTAATCTCTTTTTACTCGAGTTGTATTATTATTATTGTAGACTCGAATATTAATGGACTCTTTGAGCGCATCTTTAAGAGAATTCGCAACCACCTCTGTAATAGAAGTGTTCAGAGATTGAGCGTTCTGTGGCACACGCATATATTTATTTTGATTAACAGAGTTTCTTTGAACATTCTGAACCCTGGCGCTAGGATTTGGCTTTCGACCAGAAACAACAACGGTGGATGTCGCATCACTTGCTGGTATTATGGGTTGATCATTTTCGTCAGCTATCTATTCATTGTCTTCATAATTGTCAAAATAATACAGTCTCTCCTCCACTTGCAACATACGGTTGTTCAATTGATCAGTGACATTTTGCATTTGGTTTGCGTGAGTCGTAAGTTCTGCTTGAGTTTTATCTATCAGATCTTTTATTGCAGACTGCAGGGTTGTTATTCAAAGTACTACCCTATTTTTCAGTGACTTTCTCTAGTTGTCTAATGTTTTTCTTCAATTTTCTGAAACAAATTTTTATTCGAGGCAATTGCTTCAGATGCAGTTTTAAGAACGTCATGTTGCCTCTTCGAAGTTCCTGAGCACGATTTGGAACACTCTTTCATCGTGTTCGTTAATTCAACCATCAAGCCCTGTCCGCTCACCACTTTTCCACCTGAAAAATTTGACACCATGTTTACAGGTTCTTTATTTCTCTTAATTGTTAGATTTATTTTATCTTTAGTACACACATCTTTATATTTTTTATCTTTATGAACATCTTAAATTTTGACAGTTTTGTAGACTTGATTTGATTATAGAAAGATCACTTTAACAAATTACAAAAAAAAAAATTTATTCAATTTTAATTCAATCAGTATTCATTATCTTCATTTTAAATCTTCAATTTTTTATTTACCTGAGCAAAGCTGTGCTTCTGATTTATTTCACCGAACACAAGCAATAACAAATCGAAACAAACTACAATTTCAACGCTCCGAACTCAAGAGCATCTGCATTGCAGTTATAGTTGTTAAAATTAGGATGAAGAACACATTCAAAACAATTCCAACAACCTACCGAGGGATCGGTGTCATATAAGATTTTAAAAGTTTTATATTTCAAAACTTTGTTATATTTTTTTAATTGCCATTGGAGAATTTCTCTCTAAGTAAAGAGATTTGCATGCATTATATAAGAAAGCTTGTGATTTTTTTAAATATTATTTCTTAAGGATGTTGGTTCAATTCGACTTGGATTTTTTTTGCATAGGTACGTCACTGACTCAATAAATAATTTTTCTCAAGTATTTGAGAACGAAAGAAAGAAAACTTGTCAAATATTTGGGGTTTTTCCAGATCCTCGGATCAATAAAATGTATAGAAATTAAGCTTTTTGCTAAGGCAATTATTATTTTTACTGAAATTATAAATTTTTTGAAAGGGAGCAATCTGCAGATAGCAGAAGACAGCATTTGAACGGCGAGAATAGCTATACGATACAGCTCTGTCGCACTTACACACATCACGTTACGTAAATGAGCACTACTATTGGTTGTTCCCTATCTACATGCCACATTTGACGATTTTTGACGATAACGGTCAAATGACCAGGCAGAGGGTTAAATTAAAAATATTTACATCCCGAAGTTCTTTTCATATCAAATACTTGTTACGCGGAAATTTCTCGATCAACTGTTTCCTACACAGTGTTGACGAAACTCCGCTCATAATGAAATTATTTATATTTGTTTATTTATGCAATTTAAAGCAATCTGTGTCATCGGATGTTCTAGTTGAGACCCTTATCATTATTTATCATAAGCATACATATTTTTGAAACGACCTTTTTCTGTGCAAATACTTAGTAAAGTCAAGATATATTTTTTTAGCATAATCTCAAAAACAGTTTTCTCAATTTTTTTATTCCCTATTGGATTTATATGGCTAAAGGTGTTTGATGTAGTGTGTTCACATGCATTTTATTCATCTCTAAAGTTTGAAACAAATTGCTCCACTGGTTATTCAAATAATTGAAAATACCCGTTGTCTACAGCGACCCAGTGATGGTCACTCTCCCCTACTAAACAATTCAAACGGTAAATTAACGAATTTGTTAATTTCAAAATGGAACGATTTCAAACTTAAAATTTTTCAAATTTTTAATCTTTAATATTCTTCACTTTTCATCTTCGTGGCTACAAAACCATACAATTTAAAATTTTTCTTTATGTTTTTAAAATGAATAATTTTATATCCTCCGTTCAAGGCATAAAGTTTAGGGTTTAAAACAAAAAAAAAAAAGTTTACTTTCGATCATTCAAATAATCCCTTCTCGTAAAAGTTATGTTTTTTATAACGTAAATAGGCTGTGATTTCATGCAATGTAATTTTTTTAATTTAGAATAATTTTATATTTTCCCGCCTTATAATTAAAAACTTTTGAAACTTGCAACATTTCCAAAGTTTCATGAAACTTTAGAAAATATAGATACAGTAAATATAGTACGGTTGTGGTTCTGACCTTCGATTCATATGGAGGCTCTCCGAACGTAAACATAAGGGCCGTGTAAACACTGAGAGTGAACTGACGCAATGTGACCGAGTGTATATGGCAATACCAATGACAGGCGCTTTCGTGGACAGAAGACGTTAAAAAATTTGTCCTACCGTTTGTAAATTAAAAAAAGCGTATTATTGAAGCATCCGTGTAAAAATGAACGCCTTTCACCTATGTCGGGAGTCGAATTCGAGTCTTCCAATTGCTGTTTGGGTGTGGCGTCTTAGACTCCATTCTATACTTATGGAGTACTCTCAGTACAGTATCTGATATATTTGTTCGCGTCTTCGAGATGCGTCGAATAATCTGTTGTCGAACCTTCCATGACCTTGTATGTTCTTGCAATACCGAATTATAATTTACAGAAATATATTGTTTCTCTTGTTTATATAAGGAAAACCTTTTTAATATTGAGAATACAAGAGTAATGTACTTGATGTATTTGCTTACGATTTCGAGATGCATCGATTGGCCTATTGAAGAACCTTTCATGACCTACCAATGTTTCTTCTCAATTAAAAACAAAAAATCATTTACCTTGTTTGTATGAGGAGAATTTTTTTGATATTCAAAATACAGCAGTATTGTGTTTGATGTAATTGTTCGTGTTTTTAAGTCTCTTCGAATGATCGTTTGAGAAACCTTTGATTACCTTTCATGATCTATCAATAGCGATTTCTATTTCATATTTGAAATATAACACTACATTAATCAAAAATGTTGTTCGTTGCAACAAGACACATTGATTGACCTCTTAATGGTCTGGAAATAAGATTTTCGATATAAGATGGAATCATCAATTTGATGAAATAAGTAATTTTTTTGGTTAGTGAGAAAAAACCTCCCTATATGAGGAAGCAAATTTATTTGATACATATGAGGAATCAAAGTGCTCATAAAATGACCACAAATAAATACATCCATAGTGAATACACCCTTAGTAAGTGGCAGCGGTATTTTTCTTTGCATTAATCTAATCAAAGTCCTTCCTCTTTTCATCTAATCCCCTCCCCCCTCCTTAAATTTCAAAAATCCCCTAAAATGCAAAAAATCGAGAATTCTGCCCCTTTTTCCATTTTTTTTCACAGTTTCGATTCATTTTTCAAAAATCATAAACAGAAATTTAAGACATCAGAAAACAAGACGCTTTCAAAGAGATTCTCTTGATTAAGGGCATGTGATACTTAGAAAATTATCGATTTTAGCAGTGTTAAGTTCCCCCGGCTTTTTTCCTACAATAATAAAGATTTTGCCTTAAAAATTTGGGGAATGATAGCGAACATGCTAACGGTACCTCGGCTTTCAGAAGTGAAGCATCTAGATGGAGTAATGCACTTTCCTCACTTCTGACGTTAAAATTCAGGCCAAAGGTCTCAGCTGCCTATATATATAATTGATATCCTACTAATAATATGACGCTTGAGTTTAAAATATGTACTGCATTATTCAAAGTGCACTTTTCGCTGAAATACAAAAGAAGATAAATAATTTTTTAATATCAATTATGAATTTTGGTTAAATTTTTGACGAAGTGAGGAATTTCACGATATTTTTTGAAATCCTAGTGATGATATAACCCATAAATTTAGAATTAATATTCCAATATTTAAAGTGAATCTTTCGCTGAATCGCCAAAGAAGAGAAATAATTTTTTAGAAACAAGCGCGAATTTTTATCAAATTTTTGACAAATTGAGGAATTTCGCGATGTCTTTTGAGATCCTACTGATAATATAGCGCATCAGTTAAAAATTAATGTCTCATTATTTAAAGTGAACCTCTTGCTGAAATGCCAAAGAATAAAAATAATTTTTTAATACAAAATGCCATTTTAGGTCACATTTTTGTTCAACTGAGGTCCAAACGAAATTAGGTATTGCCTTGGTTTTTGCCTTAAAATATATATAAGACATTAAAGTTCTAAATTATATTCATAAGAAATTTATATGCTTTCTATATATTATGTTATATTTTTTTTAACGTTGCCTAATGGTACTTCTTACCCCACGCGCAGGGTGAAAAGGTGAGGCCTTGATCCGACCACAAACATTGTTGTAGTAGAGCCATCTGGGGCAATTTCTGCACGGGTACCTGCACCACAAGCATACATATAATTTCGCATGAAATTACACTTAGTTCATGACAATGGCACGGAAGAATAAGTGTTGGTACCAAAAAGAAACGGTGAAGATAGAACTACTTGATGCACACAAAAAAAAGTTAACCTTAGCCACGATCTCAAAAACAACTTTTAGTGGCTACCAGCGGCTGCCAAGAGTTTACGATAAATTGACCGATCGACGGAAAATGTTAGATCGAGTAACAATTTATTTGCTTTTGTGTTATCGTATGTGCACTGTTAGAAATTTACTGAAATTTCTGGCAGTTTTTAATGACTTACGTCACTGAAATTTCAAAATTTGGCTTTGTGAATTAATTTGAGGCCAACTCATAAATTTTCAGTGACACGAAACTTCATTTTGAAGCCAAAGTTATTGAAATTTCATCAAATTGACTCTAAACCTGTTTCAATTGCTTGTACATAAAATATTATCAGTGGCTGAATAAATTTCACTGTGGTTTACTTAAATTTTATAAACATGCATTGAAAATGAAGTCACATTTTTTATTCAATTAATTAAACCTAAATGAAAATATGAACAAAATTTAAAAATAATTCATGAAATTAAATTTAGAAGCTTTATATATGATATATTTTTCTATCGATTAATACATTTTCTGCAACTACATGTACAGAATTGATTTTACTTTTTTATTTCGAAAGAAGTAATCTTAGAGAACTGTTTTTGAAAAAGTTTGACTATTTATATTGAATATTCATGAACATTCGCGAAAAAATGCAATACATTATCTCTTAAAATAGTTTCAAAACTTGCATTGAAATTTCAATAAAGCCATTTAAATCTCAGTGTTGAATGAAATTTCAATGAGTTTTTCACGAACCGTAGTCTAAAAAGCTTCACTAACATTTTTATGAAATGTAATGAAGTTACTTCTAACAGTGCGGCACTTTTTCCCTGCGGCACTTTTGACTCCGCTGGTGCCGAAAATTCGATAACGAACATGGTTCGTTTTTCGAAGTCAAGAAGAATTATGTCAGGCCTCGAGTGCGCAACAGAAACAATTATCGAGAATATGGAGTTCCAGTATATCCGACACTTCTCATTCTCGACAATTGACTCAATTTCCCTAGGAACGTTTAGCGGAGCGGTATTTGGGCTGATGCCGTAAGAGTGACAGATATATTAATAAAGCACTCTTAGTGCCGCATTGTGCCTTTGGATGTAGGCCGTTCCCGCATGAGCTGGACAACTAGATAGTATGTGTCCTAGATGCTCGGGGTGGGCATGATACGCTCTGCTGCTATCATCGGGAATGTCTTGTTTCAAAATGTGGCGATGGTATGCTAAAGTGGAAATGACACGGGCCACATTTCTGTGAAAGATGCCGTGCATTTTCTTGTCAACGAGCTGTTCGCGAAAGTTTTTCTCCTTTGCTTACCTAATCCGGGCCATCAAGAGTGAGTACCCGAGATGGATAAGATTCGATGCATTTTGTTCATCCCTGATATTGAAGTCAAGGCCGAGTGTTTCAGCAGCCTCCTCCGCTGCTTTATACAGAAACGCTCCTTTGCCTTAGCTGTAAAAAACACATCTTCTCCAGGGAAGTCAGGGTTTTTGCGTTACCTTAGGGTACCTAGAGTGGGTTCATCGAGGTCACTATATCCAGCCAATGCTCCAGGTATAAAAAACACATCCTCTCCAGGGAAGTCTGTGTTCTACATTACCTTATGGAACTTAGAGTGTGTTCCTCAAGGTCGCGAGAACCAGCCAAAGCTCCAGGTATAAATGGCACACCTTTTCCAGGGAAGTCTGGGTTTTTGCATTACCCTAGGGTACCTAGAGTGGGATCCTCGAGGTCACGAGATTCAGACAATGCTCCAGGTGTAAAAAACACATCTTCCCCAGGAAAGTCTGTGTTCTACATTACCCTAGAGTACTTAGAGTGGGTTCATCGAGGTCACGTGATCCAGCCAATGCTACAGGTGTAAAAAACACATCGCCCCCCGGGAAGTCTCGGCTTTACAGTACATTAGGGTGCTTGGAGTGGGTTCCTCGAGATCACGAGATTCAGGCAATGCTCCAGGTGTAAAGAACAAACAATCTCCAGGGACGTCTGGGTTTTGGCGTTACCTCAGGGTACCTAGAGTGGGTTCCTTGAGGACAAGAGATCCAGCCAATGCTCCAGGTGTAAAAAACACATCTTCTCCTGGGAAGTCTGTGTTTGACATTCCTTTAGGGTGCTCGGAGTGGGTTCCTCGAGTTCAACAGTTCCAGCGATTGCTCCAGGTGTGAAAAACACATCTTCAGGTAAGTCTGGTTTTTTGCGTTACCATAGTGTACCTAGAGTTGGTTCCTCGAGGTCACTATATCCAGCCTATGCTCCAGGTATGAAGAACACACATTCTCCAGGGAAATCTGGGTTCCACATTACCTTTGTGTGCTTAGAGTGGGTTCCTCGAGGTCACTATATCCAGCCAATGCTCCAGGTATAAAAAACACATCCTCTCCAGGGGATTCTGTGTTCTGCATTACCTTATGAAACTTAGAGTGGGTTCCTTAAGGTCGCGAGAACTAGCCAAAGCTCCAGGTATAAATGACACATCTTTTCCAGGGAAGTCTGGGTTTTTGCGTTACCTTAGGGTACCTAATGTGGGTTGCTCGAGGTCACTATATCCAGCCAATGCTCTAGGTATAAAAAACACATCTTCTCCAGGGGAGTCTGGGTTTTTGCATTACCCTAGGGTACCTAGAGTGGGATCCTCGTGTTCACGAGATTCAGCCAATGCTCCAGGTGTAAAGAACAAACCTTCTCCAGGGACGTCTGGGTTTTGGCGTTACCTTAGGGTACCTAGAGTGGGTTCCTTGAGGTCAAGAGATCCAGCGAATGCTCCAGGTGTAAAAAACACATCTTCTTCAGGGAAGTCTGGTTTTTTGGGTTACATTAGGGCACCTAGAGTGGGTTCCACGAGGTCACTATATCCAGCCCATGCTCCAGGTATAAAAAACACATCTTCCCCAGGGAAATCTGGGTTCCACATTACCTTAAGGTGCTTAGAGTGGGTTCCTCGAGATCACTACATCCAGCCAATGCTCCAGGTATAAGAAACACATCTTTTCCAGGGAAGTCTGGGTTTTTGCATTACCCTAGGGTACCTAGAGTGGGATCGTCGTGGTAACGAGATTCAGCCAATGCTCCAGGTATAAAAAAACATCTTCTCCAGGAATGTCTGTGTTTTACATCACCTTAGGGTACTTAGAGTGGGCTCCTTGAGGTCAAGAGATCCAGCCATTGCTCCAGGTGTGAAACACATCTTCTTCGTGGAAGTCTGGGTTTTCCATTACTTTAGGGTGCTTGGAGTGGGATCCTTGACGCCAAAAGATCCAGCCATTGCTCCAGGTGTGAAAAACACATCTTCTTCAGGGAAGTCTGGTTTGTTGCGTTACCTTAGGGTACATAGAGTGGGCTCCTCGAGGACATTATATCCAGCCCATGCTCCAGGTATAAAAAACACATCTTCTCCAGGGAAATCTGGGTTCCACATTACCTTTGGGTGCTTAGAGTGGGATCCTCGAGGTCACTATATCCCGCCAATGCTCCAGGTATAGAAAATACATCCTCTCCAGGGCAGTCTGTGTTCTACATTACCGTATGGTACTTAGAGTGGGTTCCTTAAGGTCGCGAGGACCAGCCAAAGTTCCAGGTATAAATTACACATCTTCTCCAGGGAAGTCTGGGTTCCACATTACCTTAGGGTACTTAGAGTGGGTTCCTCGAAGTCACTATATCCAGCCAATGCTCCAGGTATAAAAAACACATCTTCTCCAGGGATGTCTGGGTTTTACATTACCTTAGGGTACTTAGAGTGGGTTCCTTGAGGTAAAGGGATCCAGCCATTGCTCGAGGTATAAAACATATCTTCTCCGGGGATGTCTGGGGACGTTAAAATATTTTCTGTATAGGAGAATATAACTTTGGTCGATATTGTAGATTTCCATGTTATGTGTGGATTTCTATTTTCAATCCGTTATCTTCTCCGATGATAATACAGATTTGGAATAAAAATTCATATATAACATCTTATTAAATAAAGCGTACTTCAAAAAAAAGAATTCTTCCTCTGATTTATCCAGTAGCTTAGTGGTTAGAGCACCTGACAGAAAATCAGTTGACCTGGTGTTCGAATCCCAGCGGAGTGAGAGAAGAACATCTTTTCTCTGAATAAAATTTAATGAAAATGTTTATTTTCCATCATGTCTGAAATGACGTTAAAATATTTTCTGTATAGGAGAATATAACTTTGGTCGATATTTTAGATTTCCATGTTATGTGTGGATTACTCTTCTAGATCTTTTACCTTCTCCGATGTCAATTCAGATTTGTAATAAAAATTGATGTATAACATCTTGCTCAATAAAGCGTTCTACAGAAAAAAGAATTCTTCCTCTGATTTCTCCAGCAGCTTAGTGGTTAGAGCACCTGAGGGGAAATCAGTTGACCAGATGTTCGAATCCCAGCGGAGTGAAAGAAAAAAATCTTTTTTCTGAATAAAATTTAATAAAAAATGTTTATTTTTCATCATATCTGAGATGACGCTAGAATATTTTCTGTATAGGAGAATATAATTTTGGTCGATATTGTAGATTGTATGTTATGTGTGGATTTCTATTCCCAATCCGTTACCTTCTCCGATGATAATACAGATTTGGAATAAAAATTCATATATAAAATCTTATTAAATAAAGCGTACTTCAGAAAAAATAATCCTTTCTCTGATTTCTCCAGTAGCTTAGTGGTTAGAGCACCTGAACGGATATCAGCTGACCTGGTGTTTGAATCCCAGCGGATTGAAAGGAGAAGATCTTTCTTCGGAATAATATTGACATAAAAATGTTTATTTTCATCTCTTCTGAAATAACGTAAAAATATTTTCTGTGTAGGAGAATATAACTTTGCTTGATATTGTAGATTTCGATGTTATGTGTGGATCTCTCTTCTCGATCCGTTATATTCTCCAATAATAATACAGATTTGTAATAAAAATGGATATACATCTTGTTAAATAAAGCGAACTTCACAACAAGAATTCTTCCTCTGATCTCTCTAGTAGCTTAGTGGTTAGTGCACATGAACGGAAATAAGTTGACCCGGTGTTTGAATCTCAGCGGAGTAAAGGGAGAAGATCTTTTTCCTGAATGTAATTTAATGAAAAATGTTCATTTTGCATCATGCCTGAGATGACGTTAGAATATTTTCTGCATAGGAGAATATAATTTTGGTCGCTATTGTAGATTTCCATGTTAAGTGTGGATTCCTATTCTCAATCCGTTATCTTCTCCGATGATAATACAGATTTGGAATAAAAATTCATATATAACATCTTGTTAAATAAAGAGTACTTCAGAAAAAAGAATTCTTCCTCTGATTTCTCTAGTAGCTTCGTGCTTAGAGCACCTGACCGAAAATCAGTTGACCTGGAGTTCGAATTTGAGAGGAGTGAAAGGAGAAGCCGTTTTTTCTAAATAAAATATTATTAAAAATGTTTATTTTCTATCTTGTCTGAAATGACGTTAAAATATTTTCTGTATAGAAGAATATAACTTTGGTCGATATTGTAAGTTTCCTTGTTATGTGTGTATATCTCGTCTCGATCCGTTATTCTCTCCGAAGATAATACATATTTATAATAAAAATTCATATAGAACATCATGCTAAATGAAGGGTACATCAGAAAAAAGAATTCTTCCCCTGATCTCTTCAGTAGCTTAGTTATTAGAGCACCTGATTGGAAATCGGTTGACCTGGTTTTCGAATCCCAGAAAAGTCAAACGTGAAGATCTTTTTCCTGAATAAAATTTAATCAAAAATGTTTATCTTCCATACTGTCTGAAATGACGTTAAAATGTTTTCTGTATAAAAGAACATAACATTGGTCGATATTGCAGATTTCAATGTTATGTGTGGAACTCTCTTCTCAACCCATTGCATTCTCCAATTTTAATACAGATTTGTAATAAAAATTGATATATAACATCTTGCTAAATAAAGCGGACTTCAGAAAAAAGAATTCATCCTCTGATCTCTCCAGTAACTTAGTGGTTAGAACATCTGAACGTATATCAGCTGACCTGGTGTTTGAATCCCAGCGGATTGAAAGGAGAAGATCTTTTTTCTGAATAATATTGAAATAAAAATGTTTATTTTCATCTCTTCTGAAATAACGTTAAAATATTTTCTGTGTAGGAGAATATAACTTTGCTTGATATTGTAGATTTCGATGTTATGTGTGGATCTCTCTTCTCTAAGTATCCCGATCCTGCAATAACTCGTTTACTTTCGCGTCGTAATCGTCCCTTTTCATCGCGACAGTCGTGTGACCTACGTGTCGTGTGGCTGTACGATTTTTGATTTTACCGCGTAGCCAGAATTCATAACTGCACACATAGTATTCGCGATAATCAGTCTAGAGCGATCTTGACCTGCCTCTGGAACTGTTTTGATATTGGACTCGACACTAGCTATCATGTACTAAGCCGGAATTTGTTCTTTCTCAATTTTCACGCAAAAATTTTTTCCTAGAGTAGCTAGTTTGGCCACATTTTCCGGCATATCAACACCTGACAGATTTTTAAACCACTTATCGTTCAATCTGGTGTTTATTATTATTTTTCAAATAAATTGCACAATAGCCACATTGCTTATGGCATTTGGTGCGAAGGACAAACTTGCAATGCGGTCTATGTCGGTCAAACTAAACGTCTGTTAGGAATCAGGGTTGAACAATACAGATGGGACATAAATAAGATCCCTGAAAAACAGACAATGCTTATTAGACGCAGTGTCGTAAAAGATCATTTTTTTGATTTTGAAAACGCGAAAATTCTTGTGAACGAATGTCATTATTGTAAATATTTTATGATGGAAATGTCTCATATTGCTGTTAATACTAATGCGGTCAATCTGAGAACCGACGTATCAAAACTCTAAAAAATATATTTGCCTGTTGTAAAGAGGAAAAAAGTCTGAAAACACGTGGTGGCTACGGTCGGCTTGCGATAGAGTGAAGGGTGGAGTGATCCAGAGACCGAGCCCCATGTTGTCATTCCATTTTACTACCGCAGCCCTTTAAAAATTAAAGTGTCTTTCCTTTCATTTTCTGAAGTCGTTGAACCGTAGTACCTCTCAGAATGTTCTTTCAGTTTTCTTCGTGATTTTAAACAGAGCGGATGTGCCTAATTTGACGTCGAAAAGCTAACTTCATCCATTACTCTGAAACTTGTTTTTGAATTTATGATTAATTGCCTTTCTTTTGCAATTATTAACTTCCCTTCAAACTAGAAAAGTGTGTGCTTCTGTCCAACGGGCTTGTGAAGTTTGTGAATATCGTGTTTGTGGGATTACGGAGTGTTTTACTTCACCCGCAATCACCTCACCTTCTGCAACGCAACGGGAAGACCACACAGAAAGCGAGAGGTTAGAGAGGCGGAGGGAGAAATAAAGAAGGTGACGGAGAGAGTGAGAGAGAGAGGAGATGCATGCCGTAGAAACACTAAGTTCATGCATGATTTCTTTTACCTAATCTTATTGGTTTTCTGATATAAAAAAAGAAACTATTTTTATTGAATATCTGGCGCTAAGGAGGACCCCTATCGGTGGTCGGAACGTTTGCCAATTTTAACTTTTATAAAATGCACGTTTTTAATTAAATGTATTCGTAAGATCCTAGTGACAATACAAAAATTCTTCATAACAATTTTAACTATATTTTATTCCGTAGTTATCTGTTACTGGTATTATTCTTATAATGCACTTCACCAATTTTAGTCTATAAACTATTGTTTTCAGTGTTTGAGCTACTCACTAAAGTTCTTTTCTCTTTATCAGCGCTCTTGTTTATTTAATGCTGACCTCCTAGCCGTATCAGGCAGTAGCGCTTCGTTGTGGTAACAAGTGAATCTGGACTCAGTTTCTGCTGCCGGAATTTTCCGCCATTTTCTTGCAATTTACAATTGAGTTTATTTAAAACAACTTTTTCCTTTCTCCGTCCTTTTTATGCTACGAGGGGAACAACATGTTTCGAGGTCAATTTTGACCCCCTCATCAGGGATTATTTATAGGGAATAACTAAAGGTATGAAAAACCAATAAAACCTGTGAAGAACATATTTTAAAGAGTGTTATACAAAATTTCATTAAGTTTAATGTCTTCAATTATATTTATTGAGAAATTAATTGCTTTATAAAGATAACATCTCCATGTATTCGCTCTTTTTCTGATTTCTCTCATGATAAAGAATTTTAATATCATTGCAATTAAAATCATGACCATGTGTAATTTTATGCTTAGAAAGGAGTGAGTGATATCTGGGACTTCTGTGAAAATTATTTTCATGTACATTTTTCCTAAGTCGAAGTGCTCTTTTTATCTGCCACACATAAACTACATTGCAATCTTTACAGTTAAATTTGTAAATTACACCTTTCTTGTCTAGTGTTTCATATTTATACTTTTCCAATTTTACAATCATATTGTTCTTAAAAAGAACCCTCTAAATATTATTTAAACCTAATTTTCTCAACATTGACTTCTAGATCTTCGAGATTTTGCCAAAATATGGAAGAACGACAGTATTAAGTGTATTATAATCTGCTCTGTCTACTTTGTTTATTTCTGTTGAAGATTCATAATTTTAGTTGAAAATTCAACTATTTGGTCATAAATTAACTTTTCTGTTGAAAATTCACATTTTTTGTTGAAATTTAAATTACTCAAATAGAAAATTGAACTATTTGGTTAAAAATAAATTATTTATTTGAAAATTTAACTATTATTTTGGCAATTCGTTTTTTTTGTTGTTAAAATTTAATTTTTTAACTGAAAATTTAACTATTCCATTTTTGGTTAAAAATTTTTCTTCTCTAGTAGAAAATTCAACTATTTGATTGAAAATTGATTTATTTTATTAAGAATTTGTCTTTGAATTTAACTGTTTTTCATTCAAAATAAAATTCTTTTTGTTTAAATATGAACTATTACATGTTTTTTTGAAAATTCATTTTTTTTAAATTAACTACTTGGTTTAAAATAGAACTAGTTTGTAAAAAAAAGAAAATTTCTGTTGAAGATTCATAATTTTAGTTGAAAATTCAACTATTTGGTCATAAATTAACTTTTCTGTTGAAAATTCATATTTTTTGTTGAAATTTAAATTACTCAAATAGAAAATTTAACCATTTGGTTAAAAATAAATTATTTATTGGAAAATTCAACTATTATTTTGGCAATTCGTTTTTTTTGTTGTTAAAATTTAATTTTTTAACTGAAACTTTAACTATTTCATTTTTGGATAAAAATTTTTCTTCTCTAGTAGAAAATTCAACTATTTGATTCAAAATATTTCTTCTTTAGCTAAAAATTTAACTATTTGGTTGAAAATTCACATATTTTCTCAAAAATTTTCCATTTTGGTCAAAAATTAATCTTCTTGCTTGAAAATTTATCTTTTTTGTTGAAAATTAATTTGTTTGACTGCAAATTTAATTATTCCTTTATATTTAAAAAATTATTTTATTTAATACCCGTCTTTTTTAATTGAAAAATCAGTTATTTTTGGTAAAAAATTAACATTTTGGGTTAAAAATTCATATTTTTGGTAGAAAATGTTGAAATTAATTTAAGGTATTTCATATTGAATGCAATACATTATTTATATCAATTTTATTTATAATATCCAATTTTGGGCTACATTCCTATTTTTAGGGGTGGGGGGGGGTGAAAATAACAAAAAATTGGTAACGTAGTTTATGGACATTTATGGATATATTCTATATTTTAAATAAATAAATAATTATTTATTATAAATTATAAATTATAAAAATTTTTACAATATTGTAATTTTAAATCCTTATTCTATACTTATTCTTATCATTGAAAATTTGGAATATTTTTGGGATTTGGAGACTTACCAAATTTTTCGAAATCTGAGTTTGCCAAATTTATTTTTATCCTCTCATTTTTTAAATATTTTATTTATATTATTATTATTATTATTATTATTATTGAAGAACCTCGATGAAGAATTCAGAGTTTCTGTAAATTTCTGACGACTAAAGGATTGGACCTAACGAGCCCAGAGTTTTTTTATCCAGTTGAGCAAAAAAAACTTGATTAGATAATGGATTGGTTTAAATTTGGCAAGGTTCCTCGTTTCCTGGGGGAAAAAGTAGACAGACAGACCGAGTCGATTTTGAATGAAAAAGGGAAAAAACAATTTAAAGGAACAATTTGATTTATTTTTTTAAACAGTTTTTTAAAATTTGCAAGAAAAAAGGCGATTTTTCCGAAAAAGGAGTATTAAAAGGGTATTTAATTTATTATTAAAAAAAAAATTATTGAAATAAATAAATAGAAAATCTTTATCTAGTTTTTACGGAAAAAAATTATTCTTCATCTTGTATATCAATTAAAATACCTTCTCCAACTTACTAAACTTCAGAAAGTTGTTAACAAATATTTAGTTTTGTTAAAAATAAATTGAGTTAATGAATGGAAAATTTGGGTATAGCTTTGAAAAAAAAACGATTTTCGGCGAAACACTCATAATTCCAAGGAATTTTCAATAGATTTCAATCATTTTAAAGGATTTCAGAGGATTTGAAAGATTTCAGGGTATTTTTAGAAATTCCAAGGAATTTTCAAATTGTTCTATGGAATTTTCATTAGATTTTCATAATTCCAAGGAATTTTCAATAGATTTCAATCATTTTGAAGGATTTCAGAGGATTTTGAAGATTTCAGGGCATTTTTAAAAATTCCAAGGAATTTGCAAACTATTCTAAGGAATTTTCATAAGATTTTCATAATTCCAAGGAATTTTCAATAGATTTCGATAATTTTAAACGATTTCAAACGATTTGAAAGATTTTAGGGTATTTTTAAAAATTCCAAGGAATTCGCAAACTATTCTAAGGAATTTTCATAAGATTTTCATAATTCCAAGGAATTTTCAATAGATTTCGATAATTTTAAACGAACTGAGCTCCTCAGAGAGGCGGCGCTTTATATATGCTAATTAGACGTAGAGTGGGGGTAATTGTCAGCTCGTAACAGCACCGACATAATATAATAAAAATCTATAGAACTTTTCTAGGATTCAATATGTTTTCTCCATAAAACATATAATTTTTTAACATTCATTGAATCATCGATCATTAATTTTTAATTTTCAATTTTTTATTTTTTGTAGATACAAATACAATTAATACGAATACTTCAAGATTGAATAATTATATTTTTAACATTCAATTTTTTCAGATACGAGTCAGATTGGTATATAATGCCTCAAAAGCACAAAAAGCTGTTGTTGATGATGATCTTGAGAAGCATAAATGATTGCCATGTGACAATTGGAAAATTCATGGTTCTAAATAAAACAACTTATAGTAATGTAAGACAACGACAAACTTATATTACATTTTTTTCTCAAATTTCTTTTAATTATAAAATAAAAATATTTGTATGTTTATTATTCAAGCTGATTAAGACCGTTTTCTCGTATCTGAGTATTTTAATGTGTGTGCGCGAGTAGTGCAACGGGCAGAAACATCCCAGTAGGCACACAGGTTGATAAGCCGTCATAAAGTCGTTACTTCATGAACGTCTTGACGACAAAAAAAAGGATGTCTTCATGTCGTTGAAAAGATGTCGAAAACTTGTCCCCGTAAAGGATGTCTTTAAAGAACTAGAAAATTCGCCTTCAAGACGTTTGAATCGTGGTACATAGGACGTCAAAATTACTTCCTGTTAAGATATCCAATGTCCGGCATATGTGTGCCTTTGAGATGTCTTCAGGGACGTCATAACGACCACGTTAGGTCATCCTGAAGACGTCCCCAAGACGTCTTTCTATTAATATATTGTCGTAACTAAAAATATATCAAAATTATTCAGCTAGATTGTACTCGGATTAAATAATGTCGTGTAATAATAATTCAACAAAAAGAAACTTGATTTTTTTCTTACATTTTGGAAAGCATGCAATGAACATTAGGGTGGCTCGGAAAAACTAAAAATTATTAGATTCATTGGTAATAGAACTTAAAAGTTTCTTTGTAGCATTACGAACAAATTTTCAAAAAATCAAAAAATTCCTCACCATTGGGCATGTCGACGGAAAATTTTCAAATTTTCAAATTTTTTGTGTATGGACAAAAAGGACCCCGCACCAAATGCATTGGAAAAAGTTCTCGGTCAAAAAATGGACAGTTTTTCGTCCCTACCACGCAAAAGGTCGTAATAAATGCCGTTTGGGATAATCGCTGCAGAAACTGTGAAATTTTTAGAGCCACGCTGATGTGTCATGCCCAGAACTTTGACCCACTGCCATTAAGTAGTTTATGACCCCTGTTAAAAAGTGTTTATGATTCACGGTCGAAAAATGGCCAAGTTTTCTTCCTTACAAAGCCAAAAGTCGGCTTTAATTATCTTACCTTGCATGTGACCTCCGATAGGAGGACTTGATGTTCCAGGGTTAAAAAGTGGACGGTTTCGCGTCCCTATCGCGTCAAAGGTCGTGTAATATGCCCTTTATGAGAATCACCTTAGAAACTGCGGGACTCTTTGGTGCCATATTGATGTAACAATCCTAAAATTCTGTTCATCTACCATTTTGTAGGTCATGACCCTAGGTAAAAATTGCTCATGACCCAGGTTAAAAAGATGACCAAGTTACAATAATTACTTACACAGTACTTATAGTTGTCTGATAAGCAATCCCTATCTATCCATGCCATTATCATTTAGTCCTTCTTGACATTTGAACCGTTTCTTCATTTTTCGATTCCGAAATACATAACACGAAAGGTAAGGTTATCGGCAGATCTATTCTGAGTTCTTTTCATTATTTGGACATGCTTAGAAGACTTCAGATCCATTATAATAATTCTGCTTTCTGTTCCTCGTTTCAAGTTTACTCTAGATTTATTTTATCTTTTGATTTTTCAATCATGATTTAATTAGGAATTTCGTTTTTTGTTGTGAAGTTTACGCCAGATTTATTCTACATTTCTTTGTTTTCTATCATTATTATTCCCTTTCCTTTTGCTTCTTGGATTCACGAGATTATATAGATTTCCAAATCTCGATATGGCTTTCATTATTCGGTTGCTATGTTTTATTTGTAATAGGTAATTTCGTCCCAGCTTCTTGTCGCGAATTGATGGAGATGAAAATGCCGCTATACGTGAAATTGCTATAAGAAGACGGGATGAGATGAATAGGCCACCACTCATTGTCGACGATCTTACTAGATTATGCATCAATTGTAACCGATCTGTTCGAGATGAAGTAGCTGTAGTCGAGTATAATCCCCATGCCTTAAGATTGAACGTGTTAACGCCTTTAAAATATATAAACATGTAATAGTGAAAATCCATTAAAATAAGTACAAAATATTTGAACTACCTCATATATAAATTGGATAGCTTTAAATTTTTTAATCTCTGAAAATCTTGTAAATCCTCTGAAATAAATGAAGGTTCTATAAAATCCCTTTAATTTTTTGAAAATCTTTAAAATCGCTCAAATGCTTTGTTAATATTACAAAATTCTTTAACATTCCTTGAAGTTATTAAAATTCTTTAGAATTTCTATGGAAATCTGGGGAAATTCTAAAAAATTCCTGGAAATTTTATTTGATTTCATTTATTGCTGAAAGTGCTCTGAAAATTCTTTGAATTTGAGCTTAAAATCTTTGACAATTTCATAAAATTTGTGGAGAATCCCTTGATATTGTTGAAATATGATCAAATGATTCAAAATCTTTTGAAATCCTGTGAATCGTTTAAAATAATTAAAGGTTACATGAAGTACCATGAAT